>CM017556.1:61191475-61584083 GCA_007844125.1 Sinonovacula constricta
TATGAAATACTATGAGGAGCCAATACATCTTTTTCATATAATAATATGTGCGTTCATTTTTTTTAACTTTTTAATTATGGCCTTTTAACATTTTTACAGTACACGGTTCGCGTACCTGTCACAATGGTTAGTTTAATAGTAATTAAAACAGTTAACGTTTTCATAGATTTACATAAATATATACCCTAAATAGATGCACATATTCTGAGATTATACATAACTATAATTAAGACGGGTGAACATATCCTTATGCAATTGAGTGTTCAATATTTGATTGATAGGTAAGACATCTCCTCAGAGACCATTTATAAAATACGACGCGTTGGTGATGCATAATGAACATTATTAATGATTTTTCTTTCAGAAAATGTTCTTTTTAGTACACCCTCACAAGATTATATATTCTGAAAGCAGTCGTCAGCTCTGTTTGCGCCTGTTTAGAGAGAATTCTCACTTAATAAATACTTTATGATCAAGCTTTTTTATGCATTGTGCCCGATTTAATGGGTTAGTATTTTCTAATTTTTTCTGTCTCTAATTAAACAATAATCTTTCTGAAAATATAACGCCCTCGATTTGAAAAATAGGAACAATACGGTATATGATGTTGCATGAAATTTCTGCCAACGAAAGATTGGTTGATCTTGTGTCAGCATTTGTTATGTAGGTCGAATGCTAGGTTAGAAATCTACACAAAAGAAAAGTAAAATGTGGTGAATGATCTTCTTGAAAGCAAACGAGTTTTGAATTGTTGGCATTAACATATTTATTTGTTAAAAATCAGTCCGGTGTACAAATATCGTAGTCAAGAGATATAGAACAGACATTTGCAGGGCATTGATTAAAACTGCTTAAGTAAACAAATAGATTGCAAATATATCAAGAGTTTTAAAACACATAAATCTACCGCATGCTCGAGCCGAACTTAAATAAATTTAACAAACTGATAAATATGACACGAACAAGCATCTAACTGCAAAGGATAGCAAAGAACGTAATTCTCTTCACTAAAAACATATCTGGACGAAATGAGACTAACTGCCATTTTTACAAATATAACAATTTACTTTTCTATACCGTCTCCAGACGGCTAAAATATGTTGGGGCGATAAAGCCCATAAAGAAACTTTTCTGTAGTTAGTTTTATCTAGGAAAGTGATAGCAATATTGATTATACGACAAATCGCTTACTCTCCCACAATTCAGCTCTCAAACATGCAAGATAAAAAAAGCACTGAACTGATCTAAATGTGAATAATGAA
This sequence comes from Sinonovacula constricta, assembly GCA_007844125.1. NCBI lineage: Eukaryota > Metazoa > Mollusca > Bivalvia > Cardiida > Solecurtidae > Sinonovacula > Sinonovacula constricta. The sequence continues at coordinate 61,192,738 of CM017556.1, forward strand.
TGGCCAAACTAAGAACAGTATATCTGTTAGTGCTCATTTACGCTATAATTAGAATAGTTTTGTTTTACAAAAACAACACTCATTTGAAGGATAATTGTCCTTACTTCCATAAGTACATAGCGGTTTATTAGGGTTTTCGCTTGCTGCATCCGAAAACACATTTTTGGTGCGATAACACAACTAATGATGCGTATAAATGTTAAAAGATAACAGCGCACAACTTCTAATATTTCGAGTGCAAGACGTCTGTGCCTAAGTTATTAAATAACTTTAATCAAATCAGTGATTATCTTTTCTCGATATAAAGAACAAAAACACAACAGAACAGCAACAGCAAGTAGATATATTCCCAATAATCTTAACTGACACACATTTTAATTTAAATGCACAGCACAGTGCTTTATAATCAAACTATTACTTGCCAAGTTGTTTCTGAAAGCGATTGCTATTGACAAGATACACATGGCACGTATCAGAATAACTCGCTACAGTATGTTTATCACGATCGATAATTTCCAGGCAAGTGAAGCTAAAGAGATTACATACTTTTAATAATCGCATACCTAGCGACGATGGCAGTGGATATTGGTAGCCTTAAATTACTCATATATGGCAACATCGGTTAAGTGAAAAATTGGAAGATCTACACCTACACAAAGCATTTGCATTATCAGTCATACATAACCCCATATCTTCCAATACTTTACAATGTCTAGTGAGGTAATGCACATCGGCAAAGAAAGCAGAAATAAATAGCTTTGATCCTCGACTTGCGGATGTCATGATGGATATTCTATCACAATTTGCGTAATGAAGTGTCATAATAAATTTAATTAATAGGCAAGTTGTGCTACATTTTGATTAAAACATATATTTTAAATATATAAATTTGCATATTCGCATACACGTATTGCCAAATTGAGCTAAATCAGCAATGCACAACTGGTGTAAATTAATTTGTGTATTTATCGGCGATAAGTGTATATTATAGTTTCTTATTTCCTAGTTAATATCTGAAGTAATCGAAGTTTCTTCTTTCTTGTATATATCAATTTGCTAAAAATAGTTCGTTATACATAGTTATCTACTGTTTGTTTTCAATCAGTTACGTTAGTGTGAAGTCACTACAGTTGTCAGATCTAAAGTATATTACGTTTACCCGCAGCAAACTAAGATCTTGTAAAATGTAGTGCATGGAACCACATATACACCTCACAAGATTATAAAAATATGATACAATCAAGTTAGATTCTTCATATGACATATTATATATTATGTGCATATTCTGATTAGATCGCGGTACCTGTTAAGGTCTTGTTAATGCGTTTTGATCTCTAACTATCAATGTTAGCATTAAAGGATATTGCTTTTATATTAATAAGTTAACTTTGCCAATGATAATTCCTCAAATATCATTATTAGACAGGTAATTTTTTATTGCGGATTAACTAGAAACATGCAGATGTAAGCTTTCATATACTATTTTGACACGTTTGCATCAAATTGACACAATGACTCTAGACCTCAGCCAAAGAATGTATCTTATTTTTTTGTTAAATTAAATTGAAATAGTCTTTGAGCAGCTAGAAAATATGCCCAGTTAAGCTGGTAGATGATAACTTTTGAATGTGACACTTGCGAAACTAAGCATGTTGCTGCATCCAGTTATATGATGACAGCTAGAAGAAAATCAGTTGATATAGTGTGAACACAAAAGACAAAGCCGATAGAGGTAATATATTTTATGTTTAAGCACGAAGACTACACAAATACCCTTTAAGATACCTTGTTATTATTTGTATTTCATACCTGCATATTTTGCACCAATGGTCGTAGTTAAAGCTGACATCAACAAATCTAATTTTGTTTTATTGTTCCGATATCTCAAACATATCTATTTACCCTTTCCCGTAGCTGAACTCGGTTTGAGATATTTGAAAACAACTGTTGATCATTATCCCCTACTGGAAGGACTAGATTCTGTTTCGAATGCTATGTTGCCAAGTAGTTTTGTGATGCCTTTTATATGTGGTATGTACTTGATCGTAATGATTTTACGCTTTATTCTAATGTACACTGTCCCCAGCTATTACATATTAAGTCATGTGTTTAATTATATAACAGTTTTAATACGTTTTAAAAATATATAATAAATTTGTGTCAAAAAGAAATATCAGGTATTGTATACGATATATTATTTAATCTTAGTTCGATGTAAGAAAATTCATATCACCCTATTATCATTTCTTTCCGTGTTTCATTAAGAATTTATTTCACTTACAATGCTGAATACACGAACGAAATTGCAATGCTACATTTAGGAATGGAAATCATATGATAATAAATTAAATAACACTGTATAAGACGAAAGATTTTAGAATACAAGCAAACATTTTTGACAAATATTGTCTATTTTAAATAAAGGTATTTCGGGGTTGTGAAAGAAACCTAACAGCATGTACAGTAAGCTCTAATTAAGTTAAGAATGCTAAAGATGGAATGACAATATGTTGTTGTGCGAACATATAGTGTTCTCTTCTGCCTTATTTTGACCTACAACATGCATCGCACCATATATGACGACCTTCACAACCCATATACACAAACTGAAGCATTGCTTTTAAATGTTTAGCTAGACTTTGGTATACAACCAGCGAAACTACGTGTTTCGCAAATGGGTACAATCGTTGTCATTTGAACGACAATCTGATTAAAATAATCAATAAGTTTGAAAGATGTCTTTGGCATTCACCAAACATTAAGCAAGACTACCAGTGTTTACGCTGGGGCGGTTCCAGAAAATGCTGGTAGGGTGGGGATGCGCTAGAATCAAGATCCATCCGCTTTTATCTCAGTAAATACTAAATAGAGAGACAGACTTTCCTTCAGTATATAATGGCTTCCGGCCCAAAATACACATCATTTACAGAAACATATACAAGAGCGCCCATTTACCAAGAGAACATCATAAAAAGATTGCTTATTTTCTCTTGTAAGGTTAGAATCTGTGTACAAAGCAATATAAAAAGCAAACAATAGCAAACCTACTAGCTATTGCTCATAAGGTTTAATAACTTCATTTATATTAAAAGTTATTTTCTTCCATTTTAATTTAGATATTGTCTTCATAAGGTTGCAAAACTTATACTAGAGTTGTACTGTCTTTATACGAATTAACAAGTGTTGTTGTGTTAAGTTTTCATATAAAGGACAAATAAAGAAAACATGGAACTCATCCTCAATCTTTTTGACATGCAAAATGTAAAAACAGCATAAACAAATACATTCATTCCTAGAGATATTTAGATGCCTTCCTACTTATATGGCAAACTTATGAACTGAGCACCTTAATCATACTAAGAACTTAATTAGAGTTTTAAACTGTTTTTATGTGTCACAGTAACTGGATTTATTTACATTTGGTAACCAATCTTGTTTAATGCAATCAGCTAGCCGTGATTCAAATTGAAAAATTTACAATTATTTCATTTTTCGTTATACACACATGTATACCCAAATCCAAATCGAAATAATAACTTTTAAAAACCATTCACACAATTTCGTCTGCCAATGTCATCCAGTCGTGTTAACATTATAAACCTATAATCCGATATCTATTTTCTTGCATAATTAACACCATTATCTTATGCATTGAATATGATAATCAACACTGAGGTCTTCCAAACTCTCCAAATACCATACAATTATTAACTGTAGTATTTCTAAGTCCTAAGAAATCATTACAAATAAAATCATTACAAATAAAGTTCTGGATTTGTTCAATTTTATCTGCAACCTTATTGCCCCATATCTCTGCTCCATAAATTAGAATAGGCTTGACGATGGAATCTAAAAGTTTAAAATACTCCACAAGTTCAAATTTACCAAAGTCACGTCCAAAAGCCTTAATAGCGTAAATGAATTTCTGCTCTTGGGTAGCAAGTTTTTCTTAGATTTATTCCACGACAATGTAGAAGCAAAAATTAACCCCATGTATTTATAACCAGATATGACAATAACTCTGTCTCCCATATAAGTCCATTTGATTTATATTCATTTCTGAAAATGGACAAGCATCTGCCAAAGTATCTAATTGGCGTTGTCGTTCAATGACTGTATCAGCACAACTTGCAACATCATCTGCATATAGTATACGTGTAATATTTGGAATATTCTTTGTTACAAATATTCTTCTATGACCCCTATTATAAAAGAAATTGCATAATACATTAATATATTAAGGTTGAAAATTAGTGTACTGCTCAGGTCTCCCTGTTTTATTCTGATGTTACAGTTAAATGCACTAGAGGTTTGGGAGCTTTGTAAATTAGAGTACATAGCTACAAGACAATCATACAGTCTTCCCCTTATACCTATGTCATATTAGGTTTGGAATAGTTTATAATGTTGTATCGTACGCCTGTCTAAAATAAAAATATAGTAGGTAAAATCTACCTCCAGGTCTGGTAATATATTTTTGTATCATACTTTGCAAGGTAAAAATATCGCTTTTAGAATAATCTTGCGCTTCCGCATTTTTGTTGAAAAGCCCAAGTATTTATTCGATAAAAAAGAGTGCTTAAAACAATCTTATATCTAAGGGATATTCCACGATAATTTTCTGAATTATCAGTAGAATCTGACTTACGTACAGGTACTATTATTATACTTTCTCTCCATTTATATGGGACATTGGCAGAAATATTTTATTAAACAAATTGTGTAAAATAGGGCTTTCGTAAAAACATGTGTTTTGTAAAATTATGTACCTATTCTAACTATTCCTTGTGCTTTACCAAGTTTAATCTCTTTAATGCTATTTATTACTTCTGTCTCTGTAGTATCCCAATTCAATATGCGTGTAGCATATTACTCAGTATTAATCCCTTCTTCAGTGTTTACCGTAGTTATAGCAGGTAAAATATCAGAATATTAAAGACTCTTAAAATAATCAACCGATTATAAGACTCTTATTTTGGCAGATATGTGATCTACACATGGACTGCTTCTGCTGTTTAATTATCTTCCAAAAAATATTCGGATTGATACGAGCAGATACCAATTTTTTGGCATATTTGTCATGTTTAGCGTCCTCGCATTCATGGTCCCACCAAGGTTCATTGGTAGAATATATTGCCAGACCAGACGTATTTCTTAAAGCTCTTCGATCCATGTCTAACCCGCATATTCACAGCTGCGGTTCTATATATAAACAGAATAAACTCAGCAGCTTCTTTTACATTAGATGCAATCAATTGTATTATATCTTCATCAGACTGATTTAACTTTGATATAAACAATGACATAAAGACTAAACTGAATTCTTCATTCCATTTATACATGTGTAAATCAACAAAAAGACAATGATCGATTATGTTTACACTACGATTAGATCAACTATTTGCAATTGACTTTCTTTAGGAAACAAATCAGCTGATGCAATTTGGTTATCAACCACACTCGCACCAATGTTGCTCTCCGATAGGCCAGCTGTAATCTGGGTGTCGTCACGTGGTTGCACAATCTCCAGTCGGCTTCAGGCCGCTTGTTTCGGTCCCGTTTGTCCACGCACGGAACTGCTACTGCGGGACCGATACGCTCTGTTGTGTCGACTCTACGTATCTATAGACACCGTCTTGCAGCACTCACTTGTAGAACTGAAGAAAAGCAAACTGATCAGTAAGCCTCACTTCCACCATCTTTTTGCCGAGGTCTCGCCTTTTGTCTGTGTACCCGATCTGTGTAGTCCTCGCGTACTGAGTACTCTGACTGCGGATTCAAGGTCCTGCATGCTTTCTGAAGGATCGCGTCTCTATCCTTGTACTGTGCAAACTTGGCCAGGATTGTATAACTACCCAACTGACCCCTTTCAACTCTGTGCGCTATATCAATTTCTACATCTTGTAGCTCGGGTAGATCTAGGGTCGCCGAAATAAGGTTTCGCACCTTAGCTTCACTTCCTTCCCAACTTTCATATCTACTACCTCTTATGCCGTTAAACCTTAAATATTCCTCTTGGAATGACCTTCCAATTTGTCAATCTTGTTAGTTAGTTAAGAGATATGATTGTTCATTTCACGTTTTTTAGCCTTCAAAGATTTATTTCCTCTCTTAAGGATATTAATTGATACATTCATGATGTCTATGTTAGGTGAATACCAGCAATATCACACTTAAGCTCATCTTTCATGCTACGGAGAAAGTACATTACCTCATTGTATTTTATTCTACTCGCCCTGGTTCTATTCTCCTTGGGAGTTGGCATTTGCTGATTGATACTGCTATTGGCACATCTAGCATTACTAGTCACACTAACCACTGGTGATTCAGGGGATTCCGTTCCTGCAGTTACAGCAGAAAAGACAACTGTCTGTCTCTATCTTTGCTGACGTGGTTGCCCCGGCTTACGCCCCACGTCTCCAACCACTAACAATAGCACAGAGCGAAACACCGCTAGCATAAGGGCCATTGTTATGGACTGAATACTCACTATCAAGACGTCTAACATGACTTTACCTTTTTAATGGCATGCTAAATACGCCTTCCTATATCTGTATGTTGAAACATCGACCCCCGTATCGTGAGAAATGAAGAAAATTGTTGATACCATTTATAGGGGACACAACTCCCAACCTGCAGCTATATGCATAGTATGGGACTGTAACTTTAACCTAAGCAGTCACCAGACAAATATACTTTAAAAACATTATTTTAGTCTTACATGTATGTGTTTTCACAACGCTACTCTTTTACCTGTTTGTTGGATGATGCATCCCCCATCCCTCCCCTAGATTGTTCCCCATTCTTACGCCAATCATTCCATTCATCATAACATGTATAAGCAATTTATCTTAGGTTCTGTTATCATACCGCTCATTTTAAGTGCTTTGTATTTGAACAAAGGACAGATATTAACTAGATGGAATGCCCGGATGCACGCACTACCGTTGAAAGTCTAAACTGTTTTCTCATCTCTTATAATGCATGACGTCGAACAAGCATCCTTTCTACATTACCGTGTAAAGTTTGTCTTCACAGCACAATGCGATATTATATTAAATATTTAATATTTTTACAAGATTAACTAATGGTAGCTTTCAGCGAATAATGCTTAAGACACTGATGCAATTCTCCTTACTATCACATGTACAAAAGAGTGATACTTTTACTACTACTACTTCTACTTCTACTACTACTACTACTACTACTACTACTACTACTACTACTACTACTACTACTTCTACTACTACTACAAGAACAACAACAACAACAACTACTACTACTACTACTTCTACTATTACTACTACTACCACTACTACTACTACTACTACAACAACAACAACAACAACAACAACAACAACTACTACTACTACTACTACTACTACTATTACTACTACTACTACTACTACTACTACTACTACTACTACTACTACTACAACTACTAATACTGCTGCTACTACTACTACTACTACTATTCCTATTACTCTACTACTTCTAACATTACTTCTACTCTACTACTACAACAACAACAACAACAACAACAACTACTACTACTACTACTACTACTACTACTACTATTACTACTACTACTACTACTATTACTACTACAACTACTACCACCACTACTACTACTACTACTACTACTACTACTACTACTACTACTACTACTATTCCTATTAATCTACTACTACAACTACTATTACTACTACTACTACTACTACTACTACTACTACTAGTAGTAGTAGTAGTACTTCAATTACTAATATTACTACAATTAAGGGAAATTACGTAGATACTAAAGTACGTAAACATTGCCACAGTGACGCCATCATTAACAGTGTATTTAGGTTTTAAAAGCCAGCCAGACTGAATTCAGATTCACTATCAATATTCCAACAAAACAACAAAAGAATCCATCAATTTTATTGTTTTATGATAGGCAGAGGAAAATTTAACGTATAAGGCGACCTTAAGTATGATTCGAGTGTTTATGCTTATTGCGTATTTGAGTTACTCGTTTTAAAACAATATATGAATTGTATTCTTTGATATCAGTTTATAGATGTAGAATTGACAATAGAATTATAAAGCTGAGCAAAGTGAGTTAGTGAATAGTTACTTATATGCGATTGTTATATGTTCTATACTATCATCAACGCAATCCCACAATTTTAAACAAATGGGTATTAAATACCGCAATAAGGACCTTTCTTTGAAGTCATTATAACACAAATTATACATTCGACTCAAGTTCACCTTTACATACACGCGTTCGTGTAGTTTGACGACATTTAATAAGTTGTGTAACTTATTTTCTATACTAACCTTGAGAAACTTTGAACACATTTGCACATTTGCACAATAACAATATGTATTGTTGCTTTGTTATAAGTGTTGGGTTTTATGATTATAGAATCAGACACATAGTTTGTGTAGCGCATATTATAATGGAAAATGTGTTTCTTATTAAAATTCACCGAATATATTTTAGTATAAGAATGTTAAAAGCTATATGAAAGTTGCATAAGCACAATCCTGTTTAGGAATATCGATCTATGCCATGTTTTATGAGGCAACACTCACATTGTTGCCCACAGGTTAAGGTCTATGAAAATTCAGTGTAAACAGACCATAAAGTAAAAAGATCATAGAGGAAGAAATACGCTATAGCAAAAAGTGGCATTTAAGAATACTAGTTGATATAGCCAAGACAAAGTCCTCACAAGTCATATTAAGCCCCCCTTAACACGAGTGTTCAAGGCTATGCTTTATATAACATAAACATTCACGCTGACGCGACTACTACTATGTTCTGTGAAAACAATACCAGGTCTAAAAGCTTACGTTTGAACAAAGCAAGTATACAGTGCCGGCGACATAAGCGAGAGCTCTGTTATAGGTGATACGAAGATAGTTTGATCAGAAATGGTGGCCAACCTCAATAGACTCGGTAGTGCAGGTTTTCTGATAATGCGCTTCGGCGAGCTTTGCCGGTGTGTTGAAAGCAAAACAGGCTTAAATACACACGCTGTGTTGTTTATATTGTAATCTTTTGTTCCTTAACGTAAAATGGTCCCTCACATTTGCACATGTACCTAAAACCGATTGACACTGTCTTTCCAGCAAATGTCACACAGATCCTTAAACAGGCCCATACAAAATGGGATGGGATTGGGATTTGCCGGCCTTTTTGCCGATATTGTGCAGCGACATTTCTATCATTATAGCACAGGGGCACTTTTGAGGTGCCCAGGGACTGAACCCGGCAGATCCATTATACTGACACCGACGAGTCAGGTGTAAAGTTGTCCCCTTAGCCCCGAACGTTAGAAGGAAAGCCACTACTATCAACTTTAAAGTCTTCGGTTTTACCTGGCCGGGGTTTTAACACACGAACTACCGATCCGCAAGCCGACGCTCTACCACCTGAGCTATTGAGGCCGGTCCATACAAAATGTAACCGCTATGTGTATACATCAAAGGGTAAATGCCCAGGCAATGGAAAAGATGACATTGTTTATTTTCCTTTACGTGCATTTCAAATTGTCTGCTCTGGCAAACTTGAACTAAGGAAAATCGATCTCAGCTACCATTAGAATCAAAGTTACAAAAACACCAAGAAAGTTTAAATAGTGTAGATGCATTATTCTGAGGTCTGAAGCCCTTGTGAAATATTATCATCCATCTTAGAAGTGAAGCTGTAAACCGTTTGTACCAGACTGTTAATCATAACTTAGTACCAAACCTGCATATTTTTAAAGCAAGAACACATGAGGAATTTCTTACACTTACTTCTCCACCACGTCGTTATGAAAGCAATGTATCTTGGTGCTTTCAGCCATAAACCTAGAAAGAATCCGTCACATGTTGGTGTAAGCGTTCAGAACGCACAAACTATGCTGAGATGTTCATGAGCAGGAAAGTAATTTATGATTCCTCCTTTAGTTAAAGGGACAACCTGTTTCAAACAGAATTTTCAACTGAGGTTGAACATGACACACCTGTATTAAGAGGTGCCAAGCACTTCTAACATATATATAACTCTTACGTGCAGGGGACCTTTCAAATGAACAAGACTTAAAGGCATTGAATGTAGCCATCTTTAGAGCCCATTTCACCGCAACACCACCCTGCACAAAAAGAAGTAAACAGAAAGAATAAAAGATATCACCTAGCTATGAATTAACTGCTGGGCACTTGATTAGTTAATAATACACCGAGGTGTCGAAGGGGAAAAGGTCGTAGAGCGATTGAGCACATGGAATGCACATTTGCTTAATGCACTGTCATTGGTCAGTAATGCTCTAATCCAGACACCTTTCCTGATAGCAGTGCAGCCTAAGGCACTATCTAGTGGCTACAACCACACCGTCCCATTACATTCCCCCACCTCATTTACCGCACACTGTGATCACAGTGTAAATTCAGATAAGATCACATTTCAATTGTCAATACTTTAACGGATTTCTTTTTGATACGTTTTTTTAATATGTTTTGTTACTGTTTATGTTATGATGCCTACACGATTTTAAATTTTGTACAGCATCGCTTTGAGTACTTGTTGTCCAAATTAGACTCAAGAGTTTGTACTAAAGTAGAAGATTTCAATGCTAGAAACCTGTTTATTTCTTCTAAACTGTTACAGCAAGGCTTTCGTTTTCATAAATTAAGAAAGGCGTTTTCAAAATTCTTTCACCGCAATGATTTTATTGCTTCTTAGTATAATAGCAGTATGAAAACACTTATGCAGAAAGGCATAAGCCATCCTGCATTTTATGGAAATGTTTTATACAAGTTAAAGAAGATCAAGGGTCTCAATAACTTTTCTGACCACTTTACAAAACTTATCAGAAAATGTATTGCAGACGGTTACAACCCGGGAATACTTCGATGTACTGCATTGCTTGCAATTGACCCTTTTACAGTCAAGAACTTGCATTGCTTTTAAATTACACGATGACCGGACAGGTCGTTGAGACTATATGAAAACAGTGACTTAAAGCCATAATTGGACAGTCACTGTTGGATTTCTTGTCTCTTCATCTCTCCAGTCGTGCCCTATATAGGTGGGACAACTTGAGCAGTCTCCATACCCTTTACGTGAGATTGCACAGTAGGTATAACATCGGGATTTTTTTAATCTTTATCATATATAATATGTCAACTGCGGATAAATCCTCGGCGTTTATAATATGTTTTTAAACGATTAACTCTAAACAATACTACGTTTTATTTTGTTGATTTTCTAAAATTCTATTATTTCTTCCATATTGTTTACATTTCACTTTTGACACTTTTGGCATATGACGTCATGGCATTTATGACGTCATTATATGGTTCTTATAATATATCAGCGCTTGTACTGCTTTATTTTATTTTAAACTGCTCTCTCATTTGGAATTTTTTGGTTGCCGAGGCTTTTATCTACTGTAAATACTGTACATATGTTCATTATATCTGTTTTAACTCCCGATGCAGGTGCTTACTGTTAGTTGTGTCACTTTGACGGGATACTTTTATTTACACTGTTTGTTTGATAGAAAAACCGTCAGGAAGTGCGAGGTTGGAGCGCTCCACAAACCAGGTTTAAGCACCCCAGTTGGCCCCTTTGCCGACTGACCGTTCCAAGGCGGTAACTGATGGTTTTTCTTTTTGTGTGTTATGTCTCGTCTCTGTGTTTTTTGTCACATTTACATTTACCTTGTCTGCCTTGGTCTGCAGGTAGATAAAATTTAAATATCTGTGAAAATTTTGATAGGACCTTTTCTTATTTACCTATTCAAAACAAATGACTCGTTCAGGCAACTTTTGACTTTTTTATTATTGATAGATGTGAGATCCACTGACATATCGTGACATAAAGTGAGAAAACAAAGAACTTGTCAGAAAAAATATTTTCTGTAAACTGAAATGTGTTTCTAAGCACATAAAGGTGTTTCGGGAGGGATCTCCCAGAATCCTTTAATAAATACTTTTTAAAGAACCTTTTTTTTCCTGATCACTATTTGTCCTGTGCCTCTTTAAATTCTAGTATAATTAACTTACCATGCTGAAAGGACTGTGTCATATATCTTATTTATTGCCCACGTAATGCCGGTACAGTACTGTCTTCATTTTTTTTATTTCTTTAGTACGTAGCATTGTTACACAAACTGGCATCTTATCGTAACGATCGATTTGAACGTAACTACATGTAGCTGATAAATTGTGATATTGAAATTTGATAGCAGCTAACATTGTGTCCAGTGGAAAAGAAGAAAAAGGCAATAATTTACATAATAACATCCTAATGACTGGCAAAATGTGTTACAAGACGGATTTCAACAAAACGTACGTTATATATTTTAATAGTTCCAACTGTCTTATATTGGAATAGTTGAATTAAGTTCACGCCCAATGATATATAAATGGCCTTTGTTTAGTCAGTATTCGTTTACTTCAATTCATGGAAAGCAGTATGTTTTAACCATTGTGACACAAGAACCCCGCTGTATACATTTATCCGTTTTTCGAACATGGATGATACTTATCAATATCCGCTCAACCGAATTACGGAAGAGGCCGGTGCCATGTAGTCTTAATATTAAATTTAACTGATAACAGTTCTCATATTCTCAAACCCAAGTCTCATTGTGTTGTATAACACAAATGAACAGCTTATTTTGTTGAAGCTTCTTGCTTTTAGCGTAACACTTTAAAAATGATTAAATTTTGAAGTCGTATCCTATAAATCTTGTTTTTAATTCAATCTGCAGGGCAGGGAAGACAAATATTCAATTCGAAAAGACGTTATAGTATTCTTTTGAATTTGGCAATTGAAAAGAACATTCAATGTTGCACAAGACTTTTATGTTTGCTTTATTCAAAAGGTCGAGGTCTTTTGCTACTCTTGGAAACATGGTTAAAACATACATTTGTAAAATGCTACAGATAATGAACCAACAGAATCCAAAACGACGTTGTTCAGCAACTCATTGCGACTTATTATAACAATATATCACTGTAAGGCGTCTACGTGTATAGTTAAAGAATTAAATGGTTATGAACGCTCGCGTTTCAGGTCAATATAAAAATGTTTCATAAAAAAACATTAACAAGTTCTACAAATAATAAAAACAACATTGAATAACATGTACATGTTGTTTTTTTCTATTAACATACGAACGTAAAATGTTATATTAACACTACACGAGGAGTTGCATTAGTTATGAACTGAAACGAAACGTTGAATATACCGAGTACTGATGTTAAGTCACAAATATATACACCAGGATCGAAAAGGACGTATCATTAAATGGTTAAGTTATGTAAACAATGGGCAAAAAAGCAACAACAACATCACGAACAGACTTTAACCTGGAGATCACAAGCTCAATTAATGTGATACTTTTTCAGTCCATAAACCTATTATTGTTTTATTAATGTTAAATGAAATTTATCTGGTGACTGAAGAATAGTGTGAATATTTCAATAGCATGGATATATAAAAAAATGAACACGTATTGATAGTTTTGAAAAAAGTGAAATGAACATATTTGATGGAATAGTTTAATAATGTCGAAGCTCCAGAAACGCCGCCTGTTCTCCCTATTACCTCAAAGACGATGTATTTTTGATTATTTGTGCAATACATATTTTTAGTGTGTCGTGTGACTGTCTAATGCTAGTTCAAATTTAAAACTCGATATATAATACTCATGCGACAGTATGAATTTCCCCTGTTCCCCATTCAAAACGACAGTGTTAATTCAATACAATAGGCCGTCTTGCATTTGAGCACAAGATTTGAAGAAAATATTTAGCATAGTTTCTGTTTTTAATGGCAGTGTTTGTTATTGTTAATGTAAAGGAAAAACAAATTAACCCTGTTCAAAAACACATTCCTTAAGATATACATGTCATTTCAAGAGACGCATTTTCTTTTTTTTAAAACCACCCTTAGATGAATTGTGTTATTCCTTGACAAAACATGTGTTTAGTTTTTATTTCGTTTTTTATATACTTAGCTAAATAAAGTCGGGTTAAAGAATATAGTAACATTACTAAACACTTTACAGTTATTGCTGTATGAGTGTAAAAACGTTTCGTTCCATCGTAGTTTACTTTGCATTTTAACTTGCCTTTTGAATTTTTTCTTCGCGATATATCTTGCTTAGTCTCTGATTAATAAGGGTTATAAGGATTTCTTGGGCTATTTAAATAAAATGAAAATTCGTTACTATGGTAAAAAATTAGAAGAGAACGACTTAGCAAATATAATATTTAATTGTAATGATCAACAGTACATGAACATTTGACAACAAACATGATGTGTATGTGTAATTATAAATGACAATGATTAACATATATACATGTATGTATAAAAATGTACATATATATTTATATGACGATGTTGCTGCTGCTAGTAATATGGAAACGCTGAGGTTGTACTGTCCTGGTTTAGTGATGAGGGTTGAGGAAGCTTATATTGATGCTGATGATAACCATGAAGGTCAATAAAAACAATTATCACACTTTACTACTTGCGTCTGTTCTTGGATAGTGAATATAAAGAGACGGTTTGAAGGAGCAAAAAGGTCTACTAGTGACACGGTTATACATATACGGTGATGACATTGTGCAAGAATTATTTGAGTTGCTAGTGTTACTATTCAACATTGGTGATCTTACACATGGCAGGATTGTTTTGAAGAATGCTCTCCTGTATTTCTTTGACATGGCGTTGTAAAGAATGGGGTTTACAGTTGCGCTGACAAAGAAGAGGATCCCTGTAAACGGATAAAATCATGACAGTAGGTAAACATCTGTTATATTTCAATATATTAACTTTACCAATACTAGAATTAAAAAAAGTTATTATAATAACCGATGCACTTGCCACTTCTCATATTCTAATATTTTGTATTTTAGCTAAAATAACTAATGAACTGTTCTAGATCAGCATGGCTGCGTTCATAATGATGGTTCGATATTTCTTTTTAGAATAAGGTAATATCAAATTTCACCATTATCGGTTTGAGCATGGTAAACTGGCACACCAGATGAGCATTAAATGGACCCTGACAGGAGCGATAAAATACTATGTATAAACTTCAAATTGTTTCATGTTGTCTTAAATCGAATGTAAAATTAGAAAATTAATTATTACTTTGTTTGGCTCAGCCGCGTTTCAATTTCATAAGATTTAAATGATAGAAGTATCGCAACATAAATTGGCAGCCTAAAATAGACATCTTTATCGTACGATATTTTATTTACTAACATCCGTACCTGATATGAAATAGACATGATTCTGAACCTCGATTAACGTCGGTGTCCAGTCGTCTGGGTCGATGTATATTGTGAACAGTCTCTGTGCGTGGAATGGGGCCCAACATACAAAGAAGGAGATGACAACTGCAACTAAAGACACAAACAAGTCAACCATTCATTTAATTCAGACGGAATAGACTTCAGAAACCATTTAATTATTATGTATTTCAATTTCTAGATCAATCGCATATGGCTTTTTTTGTCTGATTGATGGTAGTTACTTGAAAGCAAAATATTTCAGAGTTCCTGTAAATTAAATGTCGTGAACACATCTCTGATTTGACCACCACTCACATAATGCAGATAAAGGGACAACCTTATGGTGTAATTTCATTACCGCTCTTATGATCCATGGGCAACCAGTATTTAGTTTTACGAATACGTTACACAATGTGTAAATTTCAATTATCCGATAATAACATTGTTTTTCGTTTAAAACTTAATGCATATATATATATATATATGTGTGTGTGTGTGTGTGTGTGTACTAAAATTGGACTATAACTATGAACTTGCCTTGGTGATGAAATCTTTCTATGTAACTGCTTTTACTTTAAACAAATCGAGAATTGCTGTATAATATAGACGCAAATGAGAAACAATCGTTCAGTAACAAAATTTTTGATAACGGGTTTATTTATAATAAAGTTAAAAACTCAATGGCTTACCTAACATTTTTATAATTGCTTTCCTAGCATTAATGGCAGCGGAGTGTGTTCGAGGATTGGCCGTCTGTGATCGGCTGAGCTTCACGCCTATCAGAACATACATCACGGTAATCACACTCATCGGGTAGACGAAGAACACAAAGGTGGAGATTTGAAACCAATACGTCATGGTGTCCCTGTGCCTATCAGGAATATTACAAACCAGTGAGTCTTTCACTGGCTCCCCACTTTCTGTGTATGCCACGAAAAAAGTGTCAGTGTGGATTGGAAACGGCAAGGCACAAACACAAGATATGATCCACTGGATGATAATGAGTTTCACAGCACGTGCAGGACTGTTCATGATCTGCGATTTCATTGGATGACAGATGGCCAGGTACCGCTCGATAGTGAACGCCGTGATCGTAAGGACAGAAGCATATGACGTCACTTCCTGTATGTAAGACTTCGAGATACAGTAGACAAATCCAAACCTCCACGGATAGGCCTCCCAAAATGAATACAGCTCAGACGGAAGTGCTAAAGATACGAAAATAGTATAAGTATTGTAAGATTATCATGACATTTTAAACAATATGTTTACTGGCTCGGTATATTAAGGTCTTTGAGTTTTAGTTATTTACAACAAAGGCAGCACTACACGGGATCTAAATAGAATGCTTTGACTATGCGTGATAATAGCCCTTCTTCGGATATCAACCTTTGACTAATTTACTGTATTCGACACTAATCAAGGGTAACCTGTTCTCGCCACGGTGCTAATTCCTGAAATCTGCCAGTAAACCGTACGCCAGAGATAATCATCCGAGCTGAAGATAAATACATGTACTTCAGAGATCATATATAATCTTATCGTACCTTACAATCAATGGTCTACTAATAGTTGGTACCGATGAGGATATATAGAACTTCCGTATAGTCTAGGCACATACTTATCTTTGAAGAATTAAGATAGAGTAGATCTAATATGATATTTTGTAGCGTACGTCATTCCTTAGCAATTAATGTACACTTGTGCCGACGATGAAGATACAAAGTTTATTGTAACATGCAAGACCCTTGCTGTATTATTAGAGTGTTAACGGGAGACAAAAATCTAAACCGGACCTGGCAACGCATTCAGTAGAGCATCGGCTGCAGGTGCGGGAACTCCCAGGTTCGATTTACTAGACATACTAGAGTCGTTAAAATGGTAGTGGTATAGCTCTTTTGCTAATGCCTTGCTAACGCCCATGCAAATATAAAAGTATTTCCACAAATGCTAGTCCGGTGTCAGGATGATTTGAGTGGGTGTGGTATCATACAAGGTCTTCACGGCTGCTTTACACAGTGAAGGCAGCACTAAATCGGTTTCAATTGGAAACCGTCTCCAGATAACTGAAATACTGTTGGTTTGACCATAAACCCAATTAACAAAGAAACAAGAACCTTACGAAAAAGCAAAGGAACAACAACAACGAAACTACATCTATCACTTTATGTAAAATACCTATGTAGAGGTCGATAGAAGATTATAGCAAAATAACGAACGTTCTAAACTTAACCATCACAAGAGATGCAAATAATTCACCTTAGTTAACCCTCTAACATAGTGCAACCTTCATGAAATAAAGTAAATAGATACTAAGCGGGCTGTTGTTAGTGCTTTTTTATAAGCACCCGTGGAATGTCTCGCCGTAATCTTCAAGTTTGCTTATGCAACTATCATAATAAGTAGATGTGGCAGAGAGAAAATTGAAATACTTACCGAGCAAGAGTATGAGAAGATCTGACACGGCTAGACTAAACAGATAGTAGTTGGTGGCAGTGTGGAGGTATCTACAAAGAAGAATAGCTCTAAGTGAGTTGTCATTGTTTCAGCTATTAATCAGGTTTTAAAACATAAATGCAATTTGAACAATACTTTAATTTCCATTTTCTTATTTGTTTGTAAGATCAGTGGACATTTGTTTATATTCTAAATGATTTATTTTGAATAGTTTCATATACCAGCTCCATTTCCTGTTTAAATCGCGATAATCATATCTAAGAATGTTAGAAAATGTCAGTTGATCACACACATATATGGACCAAAATGAAACTGACTCAAGGAAATAGAATGAACTGATGCGCTGTAAAGGTTTATTCAGTCAAACTAATTTTCTCCTAAATGTTATTAAGTTGAGAATCTCCGTATTAAAAAAGTAATTATTTTTCACACCACGTCTTTTTCAAACACGTATTCGTTTGTACGATAACACACTTTCTTCAATTTCACTTTCTCGTTCAATCACATAAGATCTGCATTTTGATAAGTCTAGATTTGAAATTACTCCAAGCTAGCAGAATCGGAGTAGGTAAAATATTACTTCTAAGGGCAAAAATGATCGAGGTTTTATGTAAAGCAATAACGTTTAGTTAAGAAATACTGGCACAGAAGTTAATGCTACATTGAGCACATTAATAAACATCGATTATCTATTCATATAATGGCTTCATTACTTTTATACCTTCTTGAATTGCTTCAGGGATCTGTAAGTGACACTAGGTAATGGTATCAGGCGCGGTTTAAGTCTTATAATGCATCAATCAGGGCGAATGTGTTTCTTTGTTTGTCGGCTTAAATATCTATGGCTCTTGATATACTATGTAATATTTAATCGTAACTGCATAGGTCATTAAATTTCTTATGTAAATCGGTAAAAACATTATAAATAACCACAATATATATATTATTTGTTATGGTATAGAACAATATATATATATATATATATATATATATATATATATATATATATATATATATATATATATATATATATATATATATATATATATATATATATATATATATAGTTCTATACCATTACAAATGATATATTGAAAAGACAACAGAAAACTATACTTCTCTATTTAAAAGTAAATACATGTGTGTACCATAGCTTGATGGAGTGTGCCAATAATTGTTTACGCCATTTAACTATCAAAAAAAAAAAAAAAATCATGACACAGCTGATATATCAGAGCATGACTAACGTTGTATTTCCATATATATTTTGTTATGGGTTTTGGTCTTGAAAACACAATAATTTTCGATGTTTACAGTAGTTTAGCTTACCGGTTAGACTTAAAATTAAGGTCTCACAATTAAAAATCTGTAACTATATAAAACATCTATCATAGGATACATTTTAATTCAGTTTGTTTCAGCTATTCAGAGACTATTGGTATATTTTGATTTAACAATTAGCAAACGGTATGATTATATAATACAAAAGAAATAAATAATAATAACACAGACCGTTATTGATCAGTTTTACTACAATTAATGCAATATTCGAAATTGATCTATTTACTCGCTTTTCAGTATAATCACTTTACACATATGAGTTTATGACTTATTTAAATCTCAACAAATAGAATCAAATGTATATTTCTTTTTTCTGCAGAACCTTAGATGAACAAAATAATAAGCTGGTTGCGCGTAGAGTAAACTGCCATTAGCGAGTAAAATGGAGGAAATAGGAAATAACTAGGCTAAGGTTAATCTTGAATGTTGTTTCATTTTTGTCTAGATTCTCTCCTGATTCGCTACGAATCGATCCAGTATCATAGACATTTATTCCAGCTACAGTGATCTATGTACAGTTAAACAGCGGCAATATATTTTCTTCCATTTTGTTAGCATAATGATACGTCAATTCTTATGGGTCTCATGATCAGTCAATAATTATTAATTTGCATGTAACATGCCTTTATAATTAATGTTTTTTAAGCGTAACATGAGAAATAGTAATGCTATAGTGAACCACGTAACACACCAATACATGATACATATTCAGACACTTGTTATATTCTAACCTGTTTCCATGTCGTTAAATTACTCTTGTACGACGTAAATCTGGGTGTGTTCACCATAGTTGTACATAACCTACTCTATAACATTCGCTCATTCACCATTAGCTTATTGCGTTCATAGATAAATAGAACAGTGCTTAAATGCGTTTGTAAAAGTCTGCATGAAAGTATAGTTAGTTTTTTTACAATACAGTTACCTTTTAACTAATCAATGTACAAAGGAATTATGTCAAATAAACTTCAATTAATTCTTCTTATAA
The DNA here is from genome assembly GCA_007844125.1 of Sinonovacula constricta. NCBI lineage: Eukaryota > Metazoa > Mollusca > Bivalvia > Cardiida > Solecurtidae > Sinonovacula > Sinonovacula constricta. The sequence goes on from CM017556.1 coordinate 61,212,815, forward strand.
GTCAACGAGGTCTGATTCCTAGCCAGCTAAAAGTCAATGCGGCTAGATTCCTTTCGAGCTACACACAATTAAGAATACCACATGTAAAATGTTTCTGGAGGTTTTCAGACTACACTCCTAGTGAAACGGTGGTGCAAATCATCGCAAAGGCGTTCCGCATGCTGTTTCCTATTGTATTTGCGTGATGCAATACATAATTTCTACCAGAGAGGGTCTCTTTTATATTTAAGCTAAGCATTTTATGTCAAAACAGATGCAGGTTTCACTAATAATGTTAACTACAATGAATTGTGTAATCTCATTGCAGTGATCTTCTGTAAAGAAGCTTGCCACCGAAACTGTATTTTGGATAATATGATTCGTTTTTATGCAATGTTAATAAGGTAATCTGTATAATTCTAAATACATGACATGGTGGTTTCATAAATATCATTTCACTGATATACGAAGGTAGCCCGAATGAATATCAAAGTGACTCTCAATGGTAGAAATTTTACATAACCCCAGCAACAGCATGTGACTATAAAATGACGGAGAACTACTTTTCATTAGGGGTTAGCTATATTGATTAATCAATTATCAATTCTAGTCTGCAATATTCTTAAAAAGACAGGAACAGATCCTTGATACACTAAACCTTAAATTATAAACCTTGCATATGCCCCAGGTATAACGTTTACACTATCACTTTCTACCATCCTCGATTGAAAACGAAGCTACAAAACATATTGATACTGAGTTTAAGTAATTTAATAAATTTTAACCAATTTACAAAAAAAAAAAAAAAAAAGAAAACAAAAGAATTTAAAGTGAAAATTTGGTATGCATACGGCCCAAGCGGTTTGGGGATGCTGACTAATATCGTAACCAAGTGAAATTTTATTATTACTTTTTACACAAATAAAGAAACAATATGTACGTTTTCATCATAAGATACAACTGAACACAATGTATTATAAAGATGCTATGTCCTGAGATCAGGAGAATCAATCGTGGCGATTTTCATCTAGTTTTAGCTCGGCAATGTATGTATCTGCTGAAATGAGTCAAAAGAATTCGTCAGTATTAAGCAATAGTTTGATTTGTTCGATGATAAAGCAAGTCAAATATATATGGAGTGCGCATCGGGCGGTTCCAGAATAATTTACCTTCATAAATATATTACCAAGTCGGTTTAATTGAGCATTACACATTTCACATACCGTTCATACTTCAAAGATTTATCAAAATTAAGAAACAAAACACATTTTATTTATGCTTGTTTAATGTTTTATTAGATTTGTCTTATAGCTATTGAGGCTAAACGTTGTCTTTTTTAATGTATAAATGACCGTATCGTTAAACTAGCGCTGGCAATAAAAAATGATATCACAAAAATAAACACACACTACTGATCATTTCATGAACAAGACTGATCTGTTGCAGGTAAAATGTCGCTAAAGTTGCCCTTACCAAACAAAACAATGCCCCAGATACACAAGCAAGCGGAACATTACGGAACTTCTGTTACGGATAAAGCCACATCTTGTTGCGGCCATATTAAAAGTATGTTCTAGGATGTAACCTGTGCTAAAATACTGTACAAATTTACAACGTTAACGTTTTGTTTTTAAAAATGTGTCGTACATTACTTAAATGTTTATAGTGCCAATGTTTGGCTGTAGACGACATACTTAACTTTTATTACAGTGAGATATAGAACCATATTCGGAGTTACAAATATAACCCCCAAAATGTCTAGAAGAAGATTATACTGAGAAAATTACTTTGACAAAATTGAACACGTATCTTTAGTAAATAGCAAACTCTCCCTCTCTCTTTTATATCTTCCTGGGTATTAAGATTGAATTCATCGACCTGTTGTTTTTATCTTTCTACAAATAGTTATTATTCCGCCATGACAAAATATGGATGTGATTACATTCAGAAGATATTCTGGAGGCTTTCTCAAATCATATATCATTTCCTTTAGAAATTACAAAAGGATCCAACCTCTGCTGTATTTGTATATGCTTTCTCGAAATTACCCGCAGACAACTGATATGCGTGTCAGATGGAATACGAAAAAAGGTAATCTTGACAAAAACATATAATAAATAGGTTAAGTAAATAGCGATTTGTTAAACCAAAAGTATGAAAATATTATAACGTTTTTGACTTTGCGTCAAATATGCAGGAAACAGCTTCCAATATAGAATTGTCAGCCATGTAGAGTATGTAGTAAAGCTACAAAACTTACTATAACAAAGGCAGCATAAGTTGAATGGTTAATACTGCTACTACTACTACTACTACTACTACTACTACTACTACTACTTCTATTACTCTTACTACTACTACTGCTACTACTTCTACTACTTCTACTACTACTACTACATCAACAGCAACTTATACTACTACCACTACTACTACTACTATTACTACTACTATTTCTATTATCATCATTTATCCTCCTACTGATGCTGCTACAACAACACTTACTACCACTTCTTTTACTACTCTTCCTCCTCATACTATGATTACAACTACTATTACTTCTAATACTACTACTACAAATACTACTATTAAAACCACCACTACTACTACTACTGCATATACTACTACTACTACTACATGTACTACTACTACTACTACCACTACTACTACTACTAGTACTACTATTACTTCTACTACAACTACTACTATTGCGAGTACTACTACAACTACGACTAATACTATTGTTTACTACGATTTTTACTGCTCATAAAAGTCATATCCATGAATCTTTCAAGTTCAGCAAAGATAATTGTAGTGCATGTAAATTACATATAATTACATGTAAAATCATATTTGTTTCCATTTCCATTCAGAATAAAGTCAACAATGAAAGTATTGGTTATCCGCCTTATTAAGTTAAACAGATTGTGATTTTAGAATATAAACATAATACACTAGTTTTTTTCTCATTTTTGAAAATAAAATTGTAAGCGATGTTAATACGATTTGGCTTTTAAATTGATTCCTTTTTTTATTTCAATCTATATGAGGAGGATAAGAGAAAGAGAAATGAATGATAGACACGCCGTTAAGACGTGTCACATAATACTCCAATAGGTGAGCATCATCTCTAATGTAGCTACACACAAAACACAATGCATTAAAGACAACGTTCTATTTTTTCCATTTATTCAGTAGTAGTTTAACTTGAAGCATAGCGTTAATTTCTGCGAAACATGTATCAATTCAATATACAATCAAGCGTAATTAGGTAAGGTATTGGAACAGATAATCTGATGACACCATGCATGGGAATCCCTTTAATAATGTGCATGCGTTTATTAATATTTCTACATCACTACATTCTCATTTATTATAACTATATATATATCTTCCTTCAAAGATTTTTTCTAAGTGCAGTTCTATAGCACTACACTATGGAATAATGTTTTATTTTCAAAGAACTCATTGTCGCATTACCCCCACCTTAAGTACCATTTTGAAATATAACTTGTCTTACAAATAATTGACATGGGAAAAGGGATCGACGTTTCTGGTGTTATTGGGCAACATTGAAGTGCTAGTGCATCAGTTATTGTAAAATTTGGACAATTACCCACTGATTGTAAACATACATCCGTTGTTTTAAAAATGCACCTGTGTATATACAGTTTGAGAGCAAACGTTTGTGGTCTACTGGATTAGGTGTCCTAGCACTAATCTAACAGTCGAAAGTTGGAAGCTACTTTGCAGCTAATATGTATTGTTGGCGTTAGGAATACGTTTATTGCTCCTGAGCTATATAAAAGTGTTAAGTATGCATACACAATGTACATATTGCCGCACGATTCAATGTAACAAAAAGCTTAATATATTATGTTTATTGGATAATAAATAAAGCTTCATACAAAAGGACAATGACTCACTCACCAACTAAGCTACTGGTTCATCGATATAAATTAACGGTCCTGATGATTATTTATTGATTGATACATTTCCTTAAGTACACATACTATACCGAATAAATATCGAATGTCATTTAAATAGTTGCATTAAAAGTTGAATCGATAATGATTTCGCATGTTTTCGACAATGTTTACAATGGCGGCTTTGCAAATGAAACGTCGAAGTCATAGTCTACAAGTACTTATTTGCCGAAGAGCGCATTAGAACTGTTTACATAACATTTGTGAAGAAATGATACGAGGCTGAGTTATTGGCCTTCCCGGTAACTCGGTTACTTCCTTGATTTCAAAGGGAGGCTATTCGCCGCTGATCCTCAGGGGACTTCTTAAAAAGGATTGCGGTAAAGGATAATTAAACTCAACGGAGCCCGTGTAAACAAACAAGAATTGGACTTTTTCAAACTAACATATTTGAACAAGTACTTAGCAGTCGTATATTAAATGCGCTAATCGAGCGAATTATCGGCGCTCACAGGCTAGCTATTACGTACAAATATGATTTGAAAAGTAGGGACCAACTCGTGAACACGAAGAAGGGCTCTGAACGGGTTTTTTCCTTCCTGAATTTCACCTCCTTGGACATGAATGAGTAACTCTTCGTCCTTTTTACACTTCGCCTTCCCTTGATTGGTCACAGTTCGTCCGAATGAAAGGAGACGAGATTCACGGTTCGACCCTCTTTGGCAAAAGATGTTCACACTTCACCCTTTTTCTTATCACTATTCATAAATTTATATTCATACTCCAAATTGCCATGAGTGTGAAAACCTTATAACTATCTGGGCAACCAAAAACGTACGCCCATAAGTACAATGTAGTAAAAACGTGTTACAGCGGAACTTCATTAGAATGCAAAATTAATAAACTTCACATACGCTTAAATTCTTTTCTTTTTTTATAAATAATAAAAGGAAAATAACGCATATTTAAGTTATTTAATATAAATGTGTAACATTCCAGTATTTGTATAGTTTTTATTTGATTATCAAGATCATAACCTGTTTTTTAACACATTTTATATACATGTATGAAGCAACATTGTATTTAAACCAAAAAATAGTTACCATTCGTACATTTTTATTCAGGTTAAGATTTCCTTTTTTTCCTTTTTTTGTTTTTGGTTACGATAAGTTTAAAGTAAGAAAAAGTAAATTTTGCTAAGAATGATCAACAATTTTTAATTTTTGACTTTTGATACATTTAAGATTTAGGGGTAAATTGTAGCTTATAAACTTCTATCAGAAGACGACATGTTATTGAGCATGTGTGATTCACCCTAGGCGAAGCGTGGTTGATCAGAGCGAAGTGTGAAAAGGGCGAAGATAAGGTTGGACTGAAAACATTGAAATGTTACCAGTTGTTTGTATAAATGATATTTATATAAATAACCATATCGTCTTTAACATGAACGCAAGGTGGCATATGAATTCTAGAGGTTTTATGAAAGCACACAGACACACAGACACACACACACGCAAACACATACACACACACACGCACGCACGCACGCACAAACACACACACACACACACATCTGCTTAAAAATTATCTTTCTTCTCCGACATCGTTGAATACTCTCGGAGTTATCGAAACGATAACATAGTAATTAATGAATTATAAAAGTTGTATTCTTTTTTTTTTTTTTTTGCTGTGATAGTATATTACACGAGTAACGCAAATATCTATAAAACCAAAGCCAAGGAAGATAAAATCTTGCAGTAAAACTGCTCGAACCAGAATTGATATTTTGGTGATAGAAAGCAGAGATTATACAATTTTGATATTCTTTCCGGATTTTTTGCCTATAAATGTATGTACTAAACCTGCCAAGCCATTTTATTACAAACACATACTCCGTTTTCTCACTATGTATATTGTGCCTCTTTAGCAATAACAATTTTAAAAGAACCAATAATGCGGACAAAGAAAGAAAGAAAGAAAGAAAGAAAGAACAACTAAACAACAAAAACAAACAAACTGAATTGGCAGCTGTTTAGCGCGACATTTGTTCTAAGAAACAACCGAGTACAACGGGGTTAACCGTGCGGCTGACAATAAAAGAAGGTATGTGTATTAGGTACATGTAATAGCAGGTAATCGCAGCTGTTTCAAGAAAAAGAGCGAGTACGCAGTAATATAGACTGCAGTTCACAAGACATTGCAGATAATAAGATATAAAGCAAGGCAGCAGTTGGTCTTGTTCCCAGCAGTCATCTTCCTTTTTAATATACAGTCTGCGGCGCTTTCGATGATGCACATTCGTAGTTGTAATTTGTTTGCTAAATGTTTGCGCAAGTGCTGTTGTTCTGCAATAGAAAAGCATTATTTGTGTAAAAGAAGGTAGAAAGTGTTTTATCTTGCTACAAGCAGCAATAGCTAAAAAAATAAAATAAATAAAAACATGGCTTATTCGGATAAACCTCCATTGTCTATTTATTCCTGACACATTAACTGCATATATATCGACAACTTAATCAACATAAACAGAAAGAAACAGAACAAACAAATTCGACGTTTAACACACATGAATGAAACATCCGAAATATAAAAATAGAATAATATAACATAGCAATGCCAACAAAACATATAGCAGAAACAATAGTAAAATAATTGTCATCAATCGTCAACATTACACGCAATGCAAAGGAAAAACACACAAAAGAATGTTGATCACGGCATTAGTTAAACAATATAGAATACATAGTCTCGTAGCATTAGAAGCAATAAGGAAGAAGCCATAATATCCATAAAGAACAACGGTCTCATCAGAAACACTGTTGACAAAACAGTTACAAACACCAGCAGAACCGACAACAATTATCGTCATTTCCATGTCCAGCTGTTTGCCTTATCTTGACAATATCTCGACTGAGATGTTAATCACACACCCACTACAAGGAGTGGAAGACGAAGTGTCCTCTAATATGTGACACTATGTTGCCATTTGTTGTAACTTTCTTAAGAGACAAAACAGTCAACTTTGCCACAGGTTTCAGCACGACGCTAAATGATAGAAATGTATTTTAAATTGTCACATCTCCAGTGTGACATAAGGCACCGCGGTAAGCAGAGTGGTCTAAATGGTTTTCCAAGTGATTGAGATCCATTAAGAGATATATAAACAAGGCAGTCAATGGTATTGAATGTTGGTATTCGTTGCTCTCTTCTAAACAGCATAAGACGGGAACACAACACAAAACAAATATGCTCACATTAAACCATTACTCATCGGTAATAATTTGTGCAATGAAAAATGACATTTTAATTATTCACACATTATTTAAGGGCACCTTAAATTACCCACTGATTGTATATGTATTTATGCATGGACGTAAGAACAACTTTCTAGTTCAAAGTTTGATATATGCATAAATTATCATTCATGTTTTTATTCGTTCTTAGAGATGCCAAAATGATTTTTCTAAGTCAATCTGGTTTTGAAAATGTTTTAACGAGTCTCCAATATTTATCTCCTCTTATTGCCGATCATTTCACCCCGTGTGCCCGAGTACCGCTCGGAGTAAAGGACTTAATGTGATAAGGTCTTCCAGTTGACCTGCGCTACTAACATCTTGTCTGGCGCACCTTCTCCAAAAACAGTAGCTCGATGTTGCTATAATGATCATAACTGGTCGCCGGATTTATTTGAAAAAATCGACGCAAAAGTAAAAACTTCCTTTTTGTACATTTAAAAACCACAATACGTAGATTTCTTTATTTAAAAAAACAACTGTTATTTACTGGTATAATGAAAATAATTATCTGTCAACCACGTTAGATCTGCCATTCATAGGTATAAAGTAAATGATTAATTTTTCTCAAAGCAGAGTCGTAACAGATCGTTTTACACACAAAAAATCTACTTTCAGTAGCGAATCTCATTAATGCAGCAAAAAGCAAAGAATCTCTCAATTTCAGAAAGAATGTTTATACCTTTAAGTATGGATACATTTCAGCTTCTCCAGTAGTAAGCAGTAGCTTGATTACCGACACAGCAACTCACGTTCATACTCTTTGTAATCATATATTATTTATTCATTCATTTCGTTGATATTTTATGTCTTTTGTATTGCTTCGAAGATCTAAGTTTCTAAGTAACGAAGTTAAGCAATGTCATTTTTTTCTTAATATAACTCTCTATACCACACCAAACCATAGCATACCGTACCGTTCTATACAATACCATAGCAAATCGTACCATACCGTACTATATCATAATATACTATACCAAACCGTACAATACCATACAGTATCGTACAATGCCATACCATACCAAACCGTACCAAACCGTACCATACCATACCATACTTTACCATACCATACCATACCATACCATACCATACCGTACCGTACCGTACCGTACCGTACCGTTCCATACCATACCGTACCGTTCCATACCATACCGTACCATATCATACCATACAAAACTGTATCATACCGTACCGTACAATACCATACCATACCAAACAGTACCATTCCATACCTTACCATAACATACCATACCAAACCATACCGTACCGTACCATAGATACCATACCATATCAAATCATACCATACCATACCATACAATACCATACTATACCATACAATACCAAACTATACCATACCATATCAAATCATACCATACCATACAATACCATACTATACCACACCATACCAAACCATACATTACCATACAATGCCACACCATACCATACCATACCATACCATACCATACCATACCATACCATACCATACCATGCCACACCATACCTTACCGTACCATACCATACCATACCATACCATGCCACACCATACCATACCGTACCATACCATACCATACCATACCGTACCATATTGTACCATACAAAACTGTATCATACCGTACCATACCATACCATACCATACCATACCATACCATACCATACCAGTCCGTACCATATTATACCATACAAAACTGTATCATACCGTACCGTACAATACCATACCATACCAAAGAGTATCATTCTATACCATACCATATCACACCATGCCATATCATTCAAAACAATATCCATACCGTACCATACGATACCATACCATACGATACCATACCAAACCATACCATACTATACCATACCATACCATACCATACCATACCATACCATACCATACCATACCAAACAGTACCATACCATACCATACCAACCCATACCATACCATGCCACACGATACCAAACCATAACATACCATACAATCCATACCATATCATACCATACAATCCATACCATATCATACCATACCTTACTATGTTTGTATCATACCGTACCGTACAATACTATAACATACCAAACAGTATCATTCCATACCATACCTTACCATAACATACCATACCATACCAAACCATACCACACCGTACCATACGATACCGTTCCGTACCATATGATACCGTACCGTACTATACAATACCATATTAAACCGTACCATACTGTACCGTATTTTACCATGTCATACCAAAACTACCATACCGTACCGTACTATCGATACCATACCATACCCTACCAAACCATACTTTCTCATAATATACCATACCAAACCACAAAATAACAGACACTCACATACCATACATTAATAAATAACCAAATCAAAGGATATAAAGCCTCGTATATCAAAGACGACTCTATTTCTTCCTACACGCTGTGGTAGGAATTGAGATGAAATGGAATTAATGGCCTGGATTTGAATAGACTTAGCCTTCATGAGCGGGAATGTTGGCGGAAATAAGAAAACGTCACCAGATTTAGATTAATCACTAATGTTGTTTGCATTTCGTTCCAAGATCCCCATGATTCGCTACAAATCGATTTGGGATCTTGGCCTATTTGAGTAAAAGATGCTACGCTACGCTTATCTATGTCTAGAGATCTACATACAGTCAAACGAACCCAAGCGTACAAGGTATCTTCTCATGGAATTAGCATATCCAGATGAAACAAATGGTATTTGAAAAAAAAAAAGATACAAATTTGCACTCGTTAATTATCATAGATAATTTGGCATTACTAAATAAAATTATATTTTTGATAAAGATATTCCCCTATTTAATCATTTTTACTGATGGACTTGTTTAGGCAACTTACCACCACTTTTAACGACATTTCAAGATACTATTTGTAAAGGGAATTCAAATGCGAAATATTCTGAAATGCTGAAAACCAATGTCGCTTCGTTATCACGTTCTCACAAAATAGTTGTCTAAATTCGAACACGTTTCAAAAGGACGATTTGTAACTGTACCTTATGAGTTACTCTCTGACCAAACACTAATGGTTATATTCGCATTCAACGTTAAAGAAACAGGACTTATTAGCGTTTTTATGGTCGCTTTGGTGAGTTTTTATTGTCTCGATTGATCAATAAATAATTTTGCAGAGAAACATTTTGATGGATGTAGATACACCGTCCCACTTCCATAATTGTTATATAATATACTTTACACAGGCCTTTTTTAAAAAAAAAAGGAAAAATGCTTATTTGCACTCTATAGGCTTAAAGCCTTATCAATATAGTTTTACTCAATACATAAATTTATTTCTTACAGAACGAAATCATATTTTATATTAATTTTGAGTATATGCAAAATATTGTTTTCATTTAATTTCTAGTGATTAAACAAGTACGATTTCAGATTGTGGATGGAACATTGGGATTTTTACTAATATGCTTGTGATCACATGTTAAGGGACAATGCTTTGCTGCAGTTTTCAGATTTGTTTATCTGCTTCAACAAACTAAGAAAGTTTCTTCATCAATGAGGCAATAGTTGTTAACGGATACATACGATATAAGAAAACAATAAAACATACTTTATATTTGATAACATTGGGTATCTTGAAATTGTTTTTTACAGATATGCAGCGCCACAAGAAAAGGCCATTATAGCGACACATATTTTTATGTTGGTAGAATACACATCAAATGTCTGGGATAAATCACAAGACAGATGTATTTTCTTCTAAAATTAAGGCCTTTACTCAGACCGGGACTCGAGCCCTGAGGTAAAGCATTCAGAAGAATTACAGCTCGGCGAATCTACCACTGTCCGCTTATAGGTAACTAAAAGACATATACACAATACACTCTTTCGTATAATCTTTTAATCATACAAAACACACACTGCAATATATGATGTATATATTATATCATGTACGCAAAAACTGACATTAGTCGCTTTAATTATAAGTTACGTCGTATCAGTTATTAAGAGTGTAAACAATTCAATCAAAGAAACCAACCACCTATAATTATAAGAAAAAATGTGGATGCAAATTTGTAATAAGATCTGATCAAATAAAATTTGAAAAATATTGGAACATACTGTGGACTATGTATATTACGGGGCGTATGTTGCGGTCATAAAACAGTTGTCAGCATAACTTTTTGATAATATAAACCATTGGAACAACAAGCACTTTCCATTTGATTAAACTTAACTCTGCTACAAAACTATTCTATACAACATTGTTTCTGTATCAATATAAAGAACACAACTAAGTGCAACTCTGTAAATTATAGAACAACATTATGTGTTAACTAAAATAATGACTGATTATGCATATAGTCGTGACAACCATCCAGTTGAAACATGCTTGGTGTTTTGAATAAGAAAAGAGAATATTTTGCAAAACAGAATACTTTATATAACAGCCCTGTCATAAATGACAAATAGTTATATGTGAACTGTTAAGTTACACAAGGGAGCAGGGCGGTATATCACAGAGATATCTTAGTGAAAACGATTCTTCATCCAGAAATAAAATATCATTCAAAAATATAATAATTTGTAAATGTGTTGCAGAGGGATCAATCACTTCAAAAACATATCAACCACAATGAGTTTGTAAGAGGTTTCACTTAAGCTTAGAAGTCAGCGACCAGTTAACTCTGTCCAATGATTTTCTAAAAAACTTAAAATACATTAGCAAAAACATCTGCCATACCTCTGGAGTATTGATATCAATGATCCAAACCATGTCTAATAAAATCAATTTAATTTTGTATACCGCTCATTTATTACAGGTTATATACAATTTTCCGAAATGATCCAGCACTGGTATGCTAATTGCAGACCCCAGCGAGGATACTCGTGTAGAAAGGCCTGCATATCGGAGAATGGGACTATTCATCACTCAACAGCTTCAATGCCAGAACATGTCAGCTACCGTACGATTCTGCCAGATGCAGAATTTCCATCACTTAAATTGCATCTATTGTGTCTGATTTATATGCAAGGCAATTTTCATTAGTGAATTATAGAACATACATACGTTTAATATTCGGTTGCAGAAATGATTTGAAAAGTAGTATTATGTATGTTGCCATCTAATTCATTCTGTTTTTTATTGAACTAAAATATGCATCAGCGACATTTTTATGATAAATAATACGTAAAATTAATGCACTTTGTTCATTGGAACTATTTCACAGAGTAACAGAGTACTGTTTAAAGACAAATATTGAATGTGATGGAATAACGACAACTGTAAGATGGCATAACGCTTAACAACGTGTGAAAATCATTCACGCTACCTTTACCTTAAGACATTGCAGTTGTATAAACAAAAGTTAGGAAAATATGTGTATATGATCTAGTACTTAAATATTTTAACTGTTAAGAATGAAACCGGTAAATGAATAAGCAAGTGTTTTTTTTTTTTTATATGAACGGTCTTTTTTCAATGAAGTTTTACGGATGAAGTTTTACATATGAAGGCTGTTACATGTACTCTAACAACACCATTCATTATACACACAGGTAAGAGTTCTCTAATGCTTCACTACTTAGCATACTTTTTTAATCATCGTTTCGCGAGGAAGAGAAGCAGGACCTGAACAACATTTCAGGATTAATCTTACGATTGTGAACATACTGTAATTTCCGGCAGTTTCTTATCCGTAGAGGCTTGCGTCAATCGGTTTTAGGTTAATAACCCTATTTTAACAGACGTACGAGCTAACGGGCTAAATGATAAAATTGTGTATACTATAAGAAAAAAAGCTGCATTTACAATTTGATACTAGATAGCTTAATATGTGTTTTGTTGTTTGTCATATTTCTAATTTTAATTTCATATACTTAATATTACGTTTAGGAAGTTTTTATGTTTTGCAATCTATCTAATTAATAACAGTTCTTCAATCTCGATGCGAAGACCCAAGGGAAACCCTATGCGTCTCTCCGTCCATTTAACAGACTTCAGAAAATGACAGAAATGCACTAACATAGAATATCAAGGTTTGACAAAAATGACTAAAACTAAAGGTAAACGGGTACTAAGGACTGATTCATTTCAACCTTATTTCTAGTTGGCAATTTCTTTAACATCTTCAAATAAAAGATCTAGGTGCATTCCTTAATACTCTTTGCGGCAATGAATGAGTTATTAGCATAACTAGACTCCTCCGTTTAGCTATAAATGCAATGAGAAAGTGCTTTCAAACGGCAACCTTAACACAAAATTGAAAGCTAACATCCGATAGATTCTTTTCATACCAAAGCCACTATTTATTTGAAAAGGACCGATAAAACACACATAATACTATAATACTATGTATTATTTAAATACATACGACTATCTAAAAGGTTACCTGTAACATTTCATGAGCTACTACAGAACATGTCTGCGTTTAGAAGTTAACAGTATAAAAAGACAATACATGATATATTACAGGTACCTCAAGGCTGCTTCCGCTATCAGTCACGCCTTGATATTTGGGAATTTGGGTAAGCGTTGTTCATTCTCCTGCATCTCTATCCAACTAATAGTGTACTAAAGGTAACTATCATGCTGCTTAACGCTATGTAGAAATGAACAAACCAGAATGAACAGTTTGTTTATGCCTTATGGCAAATAAATAATAATGTCTTTTCTTTAAGAAGTCTTACACAGGACCACTTTGCCATTTGTTAATTACAAGCAGATAGATTTCATAGTATCACTGCAAAAATCTTGTTACAGAGTAAATGTTACACGGACATTCCGTAACCAAGTATTTAATTACATATCGTGCTGCATCATGCCCATGGTAAAACAATGTCCCGTCGGTCTTTTTGCCGATTGACCATTTCGAGGCGTTCTTCATTCGCGGAATGTCGCGTCTCTGAGTTTTTGTCATGACACTTGGTGTTTTGTCTATCTGTAGTTTTATTTTTATATTTGTGGTAATCCTCGCATGGTTATTATGGTTCTTCCTTGTTTTCTTGGCACAGTATTGAACATTTAAACTACACATATTAAACGCGATTTGCACGAACGTACACTAATAAGAAAACAGAATAAAATTGTTATGACATTTCCAAAAAGGAAAAGTAAAAAACAAAAAACAAACAAACAGAAAATTAAAAAACAACAACAAAAAAACAACAACAATAAGTGTCTTCAACAAAAGAGATAATGGATACTTATTTCATACCGTTGTAAAAGTCAAGATTATATAGATAGATAGACAACATTTATTTTGGGTCGGCAAGCTTTCAACAAATAACAAAAGCTCTAATTAACTTTTCAAACTGAATTTATAGCTACCTATGATGAACAATGATACACCAACAAAATACGATTTGAAATGATTTCAGACATGTATTAAAGACAAACAAATTATTCAAAGTTTTTTTAGCGTTAGATCCCGATTCTGTATTATAACGTCAATCTATATTATTGTATAATAGTTTATATTTTATGCATTCCAACTATGATAAAACTTTGTCCTTTTTATAAACATCATCGTAGTCCTATGCGTCTATGATATTACTTAAAAGACAGGTGCAGATAAAATAACACGATATGGAATCAGAAATAAACACAAGTGTTAAGAAATGCAACTATACAGACTTGCAACATTCAAATAAACACCAGTCAAAAAAAAACCTTTCAATAGATTGATCAGCCAGGCTCCTAACAATATAACCAAAAGCGACATCAAAACACAATTTACTAAATCTTTAAAAACTTATAAAAGTAGCATCAAACCTTACCATTGTGTATCTATAAAGTAAAGTCGCCAGTAAATACAATGAACAGATAAACATAAGCCAAGAAGTAAACAAACATATGGGCACCAGCAGATGCACCTTAAACGCCGATATGTCAGAAGAACCGCCACCACTTTATTTATTGTTCATACAGAGTCTGGGCATATTGTTGTGTTTTAACTGCCATGACAAGACTGATATTCGCACTCTGAAACATTGCACCATGTTGTCATTTATAGCAACTACCGGATACGTAAAGACTCTCGAGACGGACCCATCACAAAGCTGTATCAGGATGAATAATAAGGAAAACACATTTGCTAAATTTTACACCCTGTTAGATAATTACTCGACTGACCACGGACAACAAAGCGGCAATAATTGTTCTACGTATTATTTAGATGGTCTTCAAAAATGATTTATACAAGGCGATGTTTGTATGAGCGTGCCTACCTCATTTCTTTTATATATGACACATTTTCGTAAAATACGCTAACCGACCACGTTTTTCACATTCAAAAGTTTAAAACATTCATTCCTCTACATCGAAACCGTTTTGTCTTTTAGAGCAAATTGTGTGCAACCATCCTATCCAAGTACACTGTTGTTCTACCACTGGCAAATTGTGTTGTCCATTGCTCGACTTCTTCCGGGAAGACCTACCTCACATATTTCTGAAGAAATCTCTTATCATCTATTGACCTTTAGCTAACCTTAGGCTTGTCTGTACGAAGATTAATTGATCAAAGGTTTGGCAAATGAATATTCAACATAATTATCATTTTATGTTTACTGGCTATCAGGGAGCCTGTCAGCTGATGAGCAAAAGAAACTTTACTCGAATGATGTACACTCCAGCAATGCCAAGTTTAATACATTGAAGGAGCTGAAAAGTAGTAAATATCACGAAAATTCACAGCAAAATGCCAGGCAATAAGTTAACATGCAAACGTTTTGTACCTAAAGTCTGTAGTTGTTCACGACAACATCGCATTTCAAACAAACAATATTCCACAGGATCGATTCAATTTTATTAAAACTTAAATTACAATTCAAGAATTGTAGTGTATTTGGATTATAAATCCGCAGTCAAGTCTTAGTTAGGAAAATGCTTGCAACTGTGTACACCAACTGGTGCATTTTCATAATTAATAGTATACTTGTTTAAAAGTGATCTTTTAGGGGTATGTATTCGTATTGGCCACGCTGACAACTAGTTGTTTGCTTATAATTGTTTTGTTGTTTTTTTTTTAAATGAAGTTATATTACTATATACTTAATGAATAGGCGACCTGCCTGTTTGAATAGCTAATATGATTGATGTTTCAATAGGTCAAGTCTTTGCTAATCGTACGAGCGCTTATCGTCTTTAATCTTGGCTGTAATGCAATGACGAGAGTGTAATAACTACATTTTGTATTTGTTCTCTATTTTAATTTAATTTCAACAAAGTACATGATTGCTCTGCCTCTGCCACTGCAACCACCTTAGATGATTATTACTAGCAAGCAAACTAACGATGTTCGAACAATATTGTGTATACATTATTATAGTTCTTTTTTATAACAATACAAAATAATTGTAACATATATCTTTCTTTAAAAAAATCGTTTAATACTGTAAAACTCACAATGATTAAGATTGAGTAAATCTTCAAATCTAGAGAGTGTTTTTTAATTACTGTAAAATATCATTTAGATCGTGTATAGGTTCCAGGGCTGCCTAGAATGATACCAATTGCATAGACTGTTACAGATTGGATAGACTGACACGAACTGCACAGACTGATGCGGGATGTCGCCTTCTCTGAAGAATTACACACACAAATCTGCGAGTGAATAAATGCATGTATTCTTGTTTCCTTGTATACGTATAACTGCGCCACATTGAATAGTTTTGAGAGTTAAACTTTACCTTTTACATTCATTTTTATCGCATGATTTTCCTATCCCTATAACATCCTCAAGTATAATAAACACATAAACACTGCCCTCTGTGATCTCGCAACATGGTGTTATCTTTGGGCGTGGCGTTTAAAGACACCTATTTCCAATGCAGTTAAGCAGGTATAAGTCATCCCCAAAATTTGTACACTTAGTCATGTTAACATGAACATGAAAACATATCATTTTTACCGCATAGACTAGTAGCATCTTACATGTCTGTAACTGACTGGACCGAAAAAAATACATTGCCATTCACATTTTTCAAATAACGCTTATGTATATTTTATGCACATAAACTCTGAAAAAAGAGTTTCATAAGGTTAACTCTATAAATTATATTAGAACTATGAAAATCGGGTAATCAATGATTGTTTTAATTAAACTACGAAAGCATATCTCTGTTATTGTTAAATATAAATTCAAGGCTAAAACTGTTTACTGGTAGAATAATTCTTCTTTTCTTGAAGTAACATATTAAATTACATTTTCTCAATCTAGATGCACTTCTTCAAAAGTTAAACAAACAAAAAATAACCATCAGGAACACTATTTTAACAAAAACGTTTATTTAACATTCATACTTTTACAAATAGTGTCCAAGATTAAAGTCGGCATAACGTACAAACATAATTGTTAAAACCTTTTCGTCAATGAGTATCTTTTTCATATTGTAATATGTTTTACTAGCAGATCCTAGAAAACGGTATAGTGTGCAGTAAATGTTCAAATTTGATTTATGCTGGGCAGCCTTATTTATTGAACAGCATTGTTTTATGTATGTTTTCAATAGTAAGTTAACATAGCGGTTTATTTGTTGTTTTTACTAATAATATGTACTTAAACTTTATGGTCAATGTAACTTACTTGTTTCGTGCTATCACAATACAGGTGCACATGTTCCCAAACATCCCTGTTATAAAGATTGTGATATATATGATGTTAAGTAACACAAGGGACCAGGTCGGTAAATGACGATCCCCAAGATATCTCTGTAACAACGACTCTTCATCCATAACCGATCTATTTGCTTCGCTGATGTTATACACCATCGGTAAATGAGTTACATTGTCACTAATCACCTCAAAAAATAATTCTGCCATTATTTAAAATGCATCAATACGAGAAGAAATCTCCCTCACATTATAGTTCCTCTCAACCTTATTAATTGTAACTCCAATAGTTCTGAACTTCCGATACATACGCAAGCAGTTTTTATCTGATGCTGAAATATTACTTTCGCCGATACAAGCCATGCCTTGTTAAATTAATTCACTCTGCTACACAACACATACCAACAGATTGGATATCATTTCACGCAATTGACTAGAACTTGTATGCTTATCCCCAAACTACAGCAAGGATGTGCGCAGAGAGACACAGCTACATAGCTACATGGATACTCTTCATCACTAACTGCTTCAACGTCAAAGCCTGTCAGCTACCGTACGATTCCACTTGTTGTAAAGCACTCATCTGTCTGGTTTCTTTAACAGGTTATGATTGATCTGCAAGGGAATATTCCGACCATTTTTGGGATATCTTTCAAACAGCAATATGTCAAACATACTCTAACTACAATAGTGCTTTTCATTTGAAAAGTCCATAATTAACGTTCTTTTTTTCACTTTTCTTCGTTAAGAAATGCACGTCTATTTTTTGTCTGGTTTCTTTACCAGTGTATTATTTATCTGCAAAATAATATTTCGACCATTTATTGGAATAATTTTCAATATGTTGAACCTAGACTTAATGCTTTATTTCTTTTTTTATTATCAACAATTAACGTTGTTGTTTTCCATTTTTTTGTCATTAATTCATAGGTAAATAAGGAGAGGTCCTATCAAAATTTCAACAGATAATTAAATCTAATCTACCTCTAGACAAAGGCAAAGGGTAAATGTAAATGTGACAAAAACACAGAGCTGAGACATAATACACAAAAAGAAAAAAAAAACATTAGTTACCGCCTTGGAACAGTTAGTCAGCAAAAGAACCGACTTGGACGCTTAAACCTGGTTTGTGGAGCGCTCCTTCCTCGCACTTCCTGAAGGTTTTTTTATCAAACAGTGTAAATAAAATTATCCCGTCAAAAGTGAGACAACTTATAGTAAGCACATGCATCGGAAGTAAAAACAGATACAATGAACTTATATACAGACAAAATAACTAGTAATAAAAATATGTAAAGTATGTACAGTAGATAGAAAGCCTGGCAGCCTAAATCTTCCAAATGAGAGAGTATTTTGAAAGAAAACAGCCCGAGCGCTGACATATAATAAGAACAATTTAATAACGTCATACAATGCCATGACGTCATATGCCAACGGAGTCAAAATTGAAATGTAAAACGTACGATAGAAATCACCGAAGTTTAGAAAACTACCAAAACCAACAAAATGAAATATAGTTTTGTTAGGAGTTAATAGGTAATAAGTTTTAAAATAACATAAAAGCTGAGGATGTAAGCATATATAATAATAAAGTTACAAAAATCCCGATGTTATACCTAATGTGCAATCTCACGTAAAGGACATGGAGACTGCTTTATTTGTCTCACCTATATAGGGACAACTGGAGAGATAAAGAGACAAGAAAACCATCAGTGACTTCCAATGATGGCCTTAAGTCACTGTTTTCATATAGATTCAACGACCTGTCCCGGTCAACGTGTAATTTAAAAGCAATGCAAGTTCTTCAATGTAAAAGGGTCAATTGCAAGCAACGCAGTACAACGAAGGATTCCCGGGTTGTAACCGTCAGCAAAACATGTTCTGATAAGTTTTGTAAAGTGGTCAGAAAGGATATTAAGACCCTTGATTTTCTTTAAATTTTATAAAACATTTTCATAAAAAAGCAGGATGGCTTATGCCTTTCTGCATCAGTGTTTTTATACTGCTATTATACTTAGAAGCAATAAAATCATTGCCGTAAAAAAAATTGAAAACGCATTTCTTAATTTTTGAAAACGAAAGCCTTGCTTGATAGTTTAGAAGAACTTAACCGGTTTCTAGCATTGAAATTATTGCCGACTAACCGTTCCAATGCGGTAACTGTCGGGTTTGTCAAAAGACTCATCACAAATTTGTTCTTACTTTTCACTGGGCTTGCATGCTAAATACCCTTGTCCTGTGCCTTTTCAGAGTTTGGTAGGTTGCAGTGCTCATAGGACTTTGTCATATGTTCTTATTGTACTAAAGTACAAACTCGTGCGAACCTTGTAAGTTGTGTTATGCAAATACCATAGAAGGTAGCACGAGGCGAACCACCGTCAGTGTATGGATAATTCACAGTATTCATATACGGTAATTAAAATATCTCTCTTGTCATAGATTTTAGTAGATACGTTGTCATTAGAAACAGCGACCTCAATGTCAAAAAAATCAGCATTTAAATTTCAGTTGTTTTCTTTATTAAGGGTAAGTTGTGGAGGGTAAATCGGATGGATCATTCGAGAAAAAAAAGGATTATCGATAGTAAGAATATCGTTAAGATAGCGTGACGTTAAAATGAAAGTTTCTATAATGTGGCTTTGATTAGAAGGGGGTAAAGTAAACATGAAATCACGTTCAAAACAGCATAAAAACAAATCTGCATTTAATGGTACACAGTTGGTTCCCATACGAACACCAATTACTTGTCTAGATAAAGTGTCACCACATTTTATGTAAATATTGTCTAATAGGAAACAAAATGCTTTTCAAACATCTGTGTAAGTCCACATAGTAAAACTTTCTAAAAAAGTGTTGGTAAAAATGCATTACTTTCATGACGTGCAATGTACAGACGTTGCTATCGAGCAGATGTTTTCCTTATAAGAGAAATCAATATGGTTTTAATTAAATCATGAGGTAAAGAAGTGTACAGCGTAGAGAAATCGTAAGTATTAACTGCAGAGCAATGAAAGTTTAAAGTACTTGTCTAAGACTTCTGAAGAACCTTTAATAGGCCAAAAATGTTCATTCCTGAATTTTCATACACTTTTTCACACTATTTAACAACGTGATTATCGACGGCAAGACGTACATAGTTTAGATATGTAGGTGTTGGTGCTAGAGCTGGCATTAGCCATGAATCGTGGCTTGTATAGTGTTTTGTGAAGCTTAGGAATCCAGTACAATGAATGAAGTTTGTCTTGCTTTGATTCTATCTTGATACTGAAATTATGCAATATTTGTTGTTGTTTTTTGTCAATGACCGTCTGTTAGTCAAGGTTGGTGCTAGTGTTAGAACTGGTGGTGCATAACTCATCACTCAGTATATTTTTGTATTATATTCGTCAGAAAAAAAATATGTTGTTTGAACCTTTGTCTGCAGGTATAAGTACAAATTTATCGTGAATATTCTAAAATGACTGTTTTAAGTGTTTTAAGTGATAAAAAGGATTCTTATGTAAACTAGGAGGATGAGAGAGGTAGAATTTAGCGCGATTTTTTGTTATTTTAACATGTCCATTTTACGCTTGAATAAATATAACATTAAAAAATATAGTTTTAGATGAAAAGTCTGACCCCTTTCCATTTAATTACACTCACCAGTAATCACCAGATTAAAACATTTTATTCTAAATGTACCATGTATACTTTATCCACAAGGTTATGTGTTTTCGTCCTAAATACCTACTATTTTTAGATTCATTTACAAAATAATATATATTTAGGACGTTAGTAATTGATAAAGAGACAAGCACTTATAATCATGCAGCATCTGCTAATAAATGCTGTGTACTTTCAAGGACAAGTCTGAAAAGGAATCCATAGTCAAAATAAACGTTTTTAATAACTGAATATATTCGTTAACAAGCCATATACAAAATAGAAATAATACATATAACAAACCTCAATTCTACAACAGTTCTTAAAATTAGTTTGCGTGTTTGGATAAATCTGTGTTTTAGAGCTGCATACATCAGCGCCGTAGTAACTTTTAAACAGTGGGATATACAACGGCAAAAACAACTAGGATATCGGTGTTTTAGGCGTATGTACAAATGTTCAACAGTAACGAGAAAAACACGCCATTGGTAATACTTAACTGCTTTAGTATCAAGGCAAATTTAAACCTCTTACCAATCTGCGTTATGTCTCAATAAAAAATAGCACTCGTTAATACATATCACATGAAACAGTTCTGTTCAAATAGCGAAAATAATACAATCATATGTTACGGCAGCTACTGCCGTTAAGGGTAAATGGTATAGGCTTTGGAAAAAGCCTCATGTATTTATTACCCTCTAATAGGTCGCGGTAAAACATTTTGACGCGAGCACGGATAATGAAATGCACGAGGTTTTCCTTTTATCCCAGAAAAGTCAAATGAAATAATAAGTTGAATGTGATATAACATCATTATATTAGACCCATTATTGCTGTACCAGACGATTATGTGTGAGTGCAGCCGTTGCTAATATTCCCAGTAAACAAACATGTAATCCATTGAATCTTCAAGTTGAAATAAGAAATACCTTGTAACTAACATAACGTAGACTGCTTTGTTTATGTGATTACTGTTGTTCTCGTAAATATTATGTTATTCGCTAGTAAGCTATTATTTCAGAGCAGAATATAAAAGAATATTAAAGGATATCATTAAATACGTGCATTTACATGAAACTATGGCCTCAAGGGACGGTCGCTTTAATATCGATGGATAGAAATGCAAGACATTTATTTTGTACGGTCGATTTGTACGATCATTTTGAAATAAACTACTTAATTTTTTATACTTCATACCAATCACAAAACCAACATTTGAATATGTATGTCCATAAAATTTAAGCGCGCATATTTACAACACTAGCAGTGCAGTTGCTTTGGACAATATATGTTTAATTGTTACCAGAGACAGGCTACACACGCCTATTGTAAACACATAAGATTGACGGGCTGTTGAACGTCTATATTTCAGAGACCTCTACTAATTATCTGTCCTGGTAACTATCTGCTACCGGATGTGAACATATTACTCTGATTCTATCAGCACTGGTCTCACAAGCAAGCCTTATTATGTTGGTCTTCATTAAGCCAATTTGCTTAATAGCTACGTTACAAATAAGTTGCCGTTAGGCGGAAACATATTGACATGCTGAAGTAATTTAAATCAAATATACAGTTTTATTAAAAGTTACACGTAGTTATGTCAACTAACACACGTTCACTTTGCTGGAGTACATCTGAATTAATATGGCAAAACAATAAGGATTATAAACTTCTTAGATTTTAATATATGGGATACTATAAATAGCTGACTGCAGTATTAAATCTTAAGAAATTTACCTGCCGATTAAACATCTGGCAATAGTTCATTGAACTCATCAACATTTAAATTTAAGCACTTGCCAAATTCGTATATTATTGTTGATTTTCTTAAGCTGTTAGGATGCATAGCCTGGTTATACCGATACAGTAATATGTGTTTTTGTATGCTTTATGTACCATGCATATGTATTGTATCAAAGCTCCACCACCAAATTTAATTTAAGTTTTCAGTTAAAACTTTATGCATATGACCTTTGCAATATGTAGGATCAAGTAATGTATTTGTCGGTATAGTACTAGGACCATGTCATATATTCGTAGATTTAAAAACAAATCTAAGTAAATAAACCAAAAATGTTATTTTTACAACATATTCATAGAATAGAATATATATGAAAGAATGCATGTTGGTCACAAAGTAACGCAATCAGCGGAATATTGCAAACAACATTAATTTAGTTATCTTTTTATGCATTCTATAAATATTAAAGAAAGTACAGAACTTAAAAAATGTTTTCCAGGCAATTGCACTAAGACAGTATAATTCTAGTAAATAACCAATAACCACTTCGTAGGTCAAATATCTGTCAGAACACAGTTACCTCTAACACAGTGTTGAAATAGAGAAAACTTTGACGAAGCAAATTCGGACGTGTATTATTTTCTGTCTTTGAAAAACACAACTGCGACCAATAATGGTAATTATAGCGACATCTTGCCATATTGCTGAAAGAATACACAAGGCAAATATGCACATGGCATGGCAGCTGGAAGACATTTTCCGGTCTCGAACATTTATTTCCTCGCCCCTTCCCCTCTGAACTGAATATTTTATTACACGATATTTCACCAAGTAGAATAATATATTTATAAAGAGAGATATGGATGTTGACAAGTCGACACAGCTTTAAATGTAATTATGTTGTTTGAATAAATTTCAAATGTTACTTTCATTAAACCTTTCTTAATCGATAACAAATGGCTTAGACATACTACAGCATGTATTGTTTTCTTTTACATTTGAGACATTTACAACGCACCTTCGGAGACCGATATCAACAGTCAGCCCAAGCATAGTCTGCTCTATGTTACGTGCTTTTTTGTATTTTCGTATTTTCATCGATTTGCAAAGTATATAAAACGTCCTTTTTGTTTGAAGCTAAAATCATGAGAAATAAGAGGACAAAACAAGTATTCATAAAACATTCATAACATCTTATATACTAATTTATCTCCCAGTTGAATTTTCACAAAACAGAAACGTGTTTTTCTGAGGTAATTCAATATACATTTTAATACAAACTTATTTTTACAAGGAAATCTGGCAAAGTCCAACGAACTTTAAAGCTTAGATAAACAGATATTTGAAAATGCGCTTTACAAAGGTCTTTCTTTGAAATAGAAATGTAAACGTTAGAACAAATCTTTGACAATTAAACAAGTAGAGCAACCCAACAGTTATCGCCGTAGAAAGGGCAGTCGGCAAAAGAGACAGACCAGGGTGTTTAAACCGGTTTTTTAAAAAAGCTCTTATCTTTCAATTGTAGTGAAATCTCTCAAACGCAAGCAATGGAAATAAAACTATTTTAAAGAAAACAGTCTATGAGAGGACGTATTTTTAGAAATGACTTATGACGTCATAGAAAATTGTAGTTACGTAATTAAGAGTAATGTCGACGGTGTATGCGGGAAAGAACCAAACACATTTTTTTATTAGAAGACCTCAGAAGAAAATACAAGTAACATTCTTTCTGTGATGAATTAAATGATAATATAGATTACATGCACGGGGTGATTTTTTTAAATCGCAACACAACCCAGAAAACATAGTTGTAGTGATTATCAAAGAAATATAACAAAGTCATATGAACATTGCAACTTATACTAAAATTTGAAAAGGCACAGGACAAAGCTATTGACGTGCAAGCAAAATGTTTAAGTGAGAACAAAAGCGAGTACGTTCAAAAGTGATAAAACATAAACACATACGCATCGTACCTATTAGTCATTGAAACGAACAACTCACAACAAACAAGACAATTTTAATTGTTCTGGTGCTTTTTCAAATTACATGCACCGAACACAGCACGAAAATTATGTTCACATTGGAAATTTGTTTCTCAGCAAAACTCATAGATTATTACAGGAATTTAAAACTAGTTCATAACATTTTATGTAGAATGATGATATAATGGACCATCACTTAGCTATTAATCGGCAAGTACAATTCACCATTTAACAGATGAAAATGGTTGTAATTATTATTACACTAAGAGTTCAGCGTTTTGTATAAATTCAGGTGGCAATAAATAGTTGAAGAAACTCGAGTCACATCCTTCAAAATCCCTCCCCCTCTTAGACAAATGTTCCAACCGTTTAGCGTGTCTTTCTAAAGGACAGGACATAATTAAGATTTCAGCAAGACATGCAACTTTAATCACAGTTAAAGAGAGAAAAAGTTCTCAGGCGGGTCTGTAGATTTAATATTTTACAGAAAAAGATAAGCATTTTTAAGCCGTGACTTCATGAGAAATTTTACTATAACATGTTGTCGTGAATTGAATACCTAGAGCTTTGGTAAGCGACTAACTTGTATAACACATTTTTACTAACAATTTATTGGCTTATCAGTGTGCCCAAAACAAGTTTGTTTAACCGCGAAATCAAAAGCCAAATACAAGATACACACTAAGATAATTATTGCTTACACAGGCACTTCAAACAGCGGTATATTAGGACCAAGGGCCATATCCTAACGCTATCCTAAGTATTAAGCCGCAACAAGCATCAATCCGTCAACATACTTGCAAAAACTGATAGTTATGCTTTGTAACCCACGTCACTGAGTTGGCCTTATATTAAGCACAATTAAGTCAGATGCTGTTTCAACAATTTTATCAACTGCATGAATTAGGCCTATGTTGTTGTTTTTTCCACATGACATATTTCTAAATGTAAATGGAACACTTCCTGCTCAAGCAATATGCTGTCTGACCGATGATATCTGTTGACCATCCATAAGACGTCCTTGTCCGGACGCGAAAGAAGCTTAATTACTGCGCCGCACAATACTGGACATAAGAACTTGGTTTAAGTTCTCGAAACATTAAACTCATTGATACAGAGGATCGAAGGAGTTAAGAATTGTAGAAAGTTCCCTGAATAATAAATTGGTTTCTCTTCCGGTACAATGTACACTACAAAAACAAAACATGTTGTAAAGACAATACTACAGTTGTCTGTCAAAAGTATGCAGCATACGCTATCGCTATCAGTTAGGGCTAAATAGAAGTATACACATAAATGCGTCGTAGACTGCCAGTCAAAAACAATTATTGCTAGAATATAATTATTCAAGACAAGTGCTCTTCAGGTTTGCTAACAATAACCGGTACGCATGTTTCAGGCAGGCACAAAATTACACAGATGCAATTGATACATCGTGTATACAAACACGCCAGGGCGATCTCTGAATCATACACGTTATTTCCTGAGGCATAAAGTTACATCAAAAAACACATCAGATGCAACACCCTGAACAGGAAGAAGTTTTAATAATATAGTTTATGAAATAAACCCGTATCAAGTGACACTAATATATAGATTATAAAACAAACAATACAAACCGTCTGTAATAACAAGGGAAGAACTGATCTCATTTCGTTTGAACCTCCACTTACTTGAAAACAAAAATCATCAAAAAGCAAGAACAAGTAGAACAGCGAGGAATGAGAGGAAATATCATATTGCTGTAGTGGAAAGCTAGCCTAATATATAGAGAATAATGTGTTTTTGATAGGGTAACTTGCGAAATTTGGAGCAATGTTGGGATTGGAGGTGGTGTGTTGGTGTTCATGTTTACGTTTAGAAACTGTGATTTCTTAGGACATTTGTCCAGATCCGTGCAGTCAGCGGTATTTGGTTCAACTAAAGATCGAGCTCTATCTAAACAATTTGAATGTTCACCATGTAACGACATTTGATCATCAGAGTCTGTCCTCAGATTATGCAGCTGATTGCTGCTTTCTAAGACGATCACAGATCAAGATCAATTTCCTTCTTAAAAATGTAAGGACTAAAGCCAAACCTTTCTAGAAATCCTCGTAGCTCATGTATACAACACTGTTTAGGTTTCCATACGATTCTCTGTCAAATTCCTTCTATTCACATCAAATAATGACAGGGACCAACATAATCAGACAATTTGACAGTTGTTTTTATTTTTGCGAACTACAAATTCGTATTTCATTAAGTTTATTGCTATTCCTAAACAGTTTTAATTACGTGCCTGTATTACATTTTGTTTTCAGATTTTTACAAGTTTTTGAATCGTTAAAGCTTTTATACTTTTTGTATTTTTGTTTACAAATTTTCTTGTTAAGTTTTTTTTTGTTAAAAAGAACTTTGGGCGACCGCGATGAACAGTACGGTTAGCTCAGTCGGTTAAGATGCCGCTACTTAAATTTCAATCCTGCAGGACAGAGATCGAGACCTTGTTCAAAGCCCCTTTTGTAATGGCCTCGTTTTCTTTATTTAACTAATCTTTAAATTATGGACACTTTGGGATGATCACAAGAAAAATCACGCGATAAATGAGTTTCGTCCACGTAAACATTCCTGATCGTGTCGTCTAAAAGAGTAGTCCGGCTTAGAGCAGGTGCGCAATTATCGGTTGATAAAGCTCATCTTTATCACACGGGTTATATCAACAGATATTCACAGTGATGGTGGGAGTATTTTTGTTGTTGAAAATAGCACACTTCTAACCAATAAAACATTACCGTGTATCAAAGCCCCTATATACACTAAAGCCAAAATGACATAACTGCTTTCCAGAAAGAAATGCTGATGAGCTAGTGAGTATGACGTTTTTAGTTCTCAAGTAAAGCGAGTTGAAGTTAAACCAAGCCAGCAATTAAATGTTGCAGTTAAAACAATAAGAAATACGTGTTAAGGCCCATTACTCTCAACAGCAAACGGACTGATTATTTATTTGACTTGCCTCGGACTACAGTAAGAGAGAAACATGTATTTGTATGTTTCCTTTTAGGAAGTGTTATTCGGTCCTTACACTACAGATCAAGAGTATATCGATGGATCTCGTTTTATCATGTACATTCACATTTATATATCCGTAAAATACTAGTAGTTTATAAACAAAAAACCGTAAACATGTTCTAAGGTTTTATTGCATCATACTATTTTAATATTAAAAAAACAAACATAAACACACTCAGATAAGGTTTGATATAAACTAAAAGCCATGTGAACTTAGTCACAAGAAACACTATTTGTAGATAATCCGACAACAAGACAACATAATGTCTTACAGGACGATATTGAAATACTCGTCTAAGTAAGACATGTTGTAATTATAAACAACCTAAATTACAACGTTAACACACATTATATCGTAATCGCCCATTGTTGCACTAAAAACAAGTTAAACACTCGTGAAAGACAATGTGTTTGACAGTTATTATGGCTTTCAAAATTTTTTACAGCAAAATATTAAACTGAACATATTTGATAGTCTGAATCTGCCTATAGCAGGTTCCTAACGCTGTTAGCACTATTAGTCACGGCTTGTTAACTGGGCGCGGGAAAAGCGTCGGACATTCTCGCCGAACCCTATCCAGTCCAGAATATACTGGCATGTTTGACTTTTTAAATAAACAAACGTCTGCGCGCTAGGCGCCCTCCTCTATAAGATCAACGGCACATTGCAGCAAAGGTCGCATCATTTTAAAGATTTATTTATTCACTTTTCGCTGGTTTTTGAAAGTTATAAATGAATTGCATTAGATAAGAATTTACTTCTTTACAAGCTTTAATTTATATCATAATGTTTAAGTATATGCTTTAATTTGTAGTATGGTTTTTAAAGAAACCACTTAGGCTATATGCCTGATAGAATCTTCATTTTATGTTTATGTAACTAGAAATTTCTTAATTTATCTGTCATACTGTTGTACGCCAAACGATATGTTTTATTTCGAATCTTTCATATAACTATATGACTATACAACGCCATTGAATATATATCATCATAAAACTAGGCGTTTAATAAAACTAAACCAGTTTCACTTTTTTACAACAGTGAATGATTGTTAATACCACCCACAGCACTAGCGTCTCCAGCACTTATCGTATAGTAAACTAGTTTGCCAGAGAAAACATCGTTTATGTCTTACATCTATAGTCTTATCAAACAGGTATACTTTAACAAACTGAGTGCATTTGCGTATATCGAATGGACGACATGTTTTAATCGTAGACAGCTAACGTGCGGTGCGCCGGTGGTTTTACCCAGAAGAAGGTCTGGGGTCCTCCACCACCAATAATTAGCTGGACATCACCAATATGACCATATCTGTGTCTGTGAGATGTAACAAAACACAAAACATAACAGACATAAATCACGGAAAAGAAAACAAAATTGCCATGTGTCTGATCATCTCACGTTCCATGCAACTAAACAACTCCCTAGCTTGCAATTCAGCGAGTTATTTTACAAGGTAAACTAGCACAACTGCTGCATACCTAAGTCTTTTCCGATTAAATGAAGTGTTTTAGGCTTTTAGGCCGACGCGGTAATTATACACCTTTTAGCTTTATTTTAACGAAACAACACTAAGCCATATTTGCGGCTGTTGCTGTACAATCGTGTCAATAATGAGCCAAGCTTTTAAGTTTAATGTTCTGTTTAATGTTTAATATTTTAATCCAGTTTAAACTGATAGAAACGACAATAAATTGATGTCTACTTTTATTGTTGTTCTTTAAGCGTTCCTTTAGCGGTCCTGGTTTATCGATTTCAATGTCATTACCTTACTATTTTAACATCTGTGAGTAGTTATTTTTTACCAGGAAGATTGTTTTGCCTGTGTAAACAATATAAATTCATTCATGATAACGTAAAACGTCGATCGAATTAAGCACACGCATTCATATCTGCATAAGTAGTATTGCAAAGGTTGTTTCTTTTGATCATTATCATATCAACATATTTCTAAACATATCCATAAAACATCTTGTAATAAATATCTTATTAAAGAAACACGCATGACCAGGCCGGTAAATAACATTCACTGTTAAATCTCAGTAACAACGACCCTATCTGGTCTACAACTGACTTGTTGCGCATATTGGGACTACACAGTGTGTCAAAGGCACCGACAACTTATTTTGAGATGTATATACGTATGTATACTACATACGTATCGATTAATATATAACTGTTTAGGTATCCAGCCTTTTAAGAACCAAACAAATTGAGATTAGATCATTCTGCAAAATGGATCTAGCGAATCCTAATGTTTGTTTACTTCAACTATTTTCACAGGTTTATTCTTTAAAGAAAACATCTGGGTTTTTTTTCCTTTACTGAAAGAAGTACCCATGACAATTACATTGAATACAGCGCATTTACCGCAGATAAGATATGCAATGACAACGCACTTTTGTGTTTAATCCTGACTACACTGAAAATTCGCTGACCTAGCTGCGCAAGGCACTCACCATCATTAAGATACTTAAATGCTATATATGTCAGCCAATGTACGCTAATTTGAACACACATACTTTTGATCTTGATTTACTTCGAAAAAAACAACATTTTCGTATCGTTTCAGTGGTATATGATTAAACACCAGCACTATAAACAACTTGTTTTTGCCTCCTGGTGGCTTAGATAAAGTGTACATAAATAACTGTTTCCTTTCCTATAATATATACGATATGTAAATATGATATATTCCTTTCATCAAAAAAGGATTACGGCCCCTAACGAGCATTGTCAAGAAATTAAGGGAGCATTATTTTATTTTACTAAATATCTGTCCTTCTGAGTTCCTACAAGTACATGTGCTCTGTAAACCTGGCCCTCTTTTTGGCATCATACGATAGGTTAGTTTTCGTATTGTCGTCTACAAGTCTCGCTTGTCGCCTGTGAGAGTCGCAATGTTGGATAAATAAGTGCGTGATCTAGGAAAACACTCCTTCATGTGACGAAAATGCACTTAAATAAACTGTTGTAATATCCGAAAGCGGCCTCGGCTTAATTTCGATCAATCGGGATTCCTCGGCGATTTCTTCGGAAATAGACCTCGGAATCATATGCAGAGAAAGTAGTCCGTCCCTGATTGTGACCTTGCGTGATCACTATGAACAATGAAATACGAAATTCTAAATACACACTGAAGAATAGGTAAGCATGAGATTTTCATTGTTTGTTTGAGTGTTTTAATGGATTTAGGTTTTTCTACATGGTATCGAAGGTCGCCATATTTAAACAAACGCGCTTAGGTAGCCGAATTACAGCCGACCATAGCACTGAATCTAAAATAGATGGTTGTATCACTACTATGGTTTACGAGGTTATTTTCCTAAAGTTACGGAAATGGCCGAATTGTTACGATTGAATTTCGATATTACCCGACAGTAGTCGTGTTTTCCAATAAATTAGGATCCGTAAGACGTGAATCACTTATTAGACCAAACAACACATCAGTCTGTCCGTTTTGTACATATAACCTGTAATTACAACATATTAAAAAAGCTTTATATGCGTTTTCAGTGCATAGAGTCTTTGAGAATGTGTTTTTGGATATTGTTTCGATGTGTTTGTACATTACGGACAGATAGTAGAGACTTTAATTTTCCAGTTTCCATTCAACAACATAAAATTGCAAGGTTTTACTCAAAGTAGCGTTTGCAATATTGAGATCGATAATAGTATGATGTTTCTCATAAATGAACGAAAAGACAACAACAAACGATTTCATACTAAGGCGAAGCATTGTGTTAGCGATAGAACTGTTTTCATTAAACATACCAGGTAAATTATGAAGACAATCAAAGTAACCTATCGTTGTACATAGCTTTGTGATAAGTGATCAGTCAAAACTATAAAGGGATAAAAGTAAAAGTAAATGAGACATTAAAATGTATACAGTCAGTGCATTGGAAAAATGTAAAAGGAATTGATGTGTGAAAATGGTAGTTTAGAATAAATGATTGTAATTAATTATCTATGTATGACAATGACTTGAGCCTTTTAGAACAATTATTATGTTTTGAAAAGAAAAGGCTTTTCCAAACACCAGTTGATAATATGTAATGTTAAGACAAGGGGCACGCTCAAAATGGATAGTAGTTGACTTAAAATTGCTTATTAAAACGAGGTCTTGACATGACAATGCTATTACCAAGATGCTGCCTTTAACTGTTTTGAAAAAAATAAGTTTAATGTGCAGGTAATGCTTTTTTGTATTTCGACATTTTAGGATTTTGCTTTAAAAGGCACGTAAATGGTGAAAGACTATACACTGAATATTTACCGTTATATGTTAGACAACATTGAGCGGCAATATAAGGTACCACGTTGCTTAATCTTTTAAGTCAGATGGTATGAGTGTGTATTATCGCCCAATGCATTCGAGGCAATTAATATTTGTATGACACCCAAGATACACCATTCAAAGTTTGAACAAGAGATGACTGAACTAATGGCATTTAATTTCGATAGTATCAATTTAACAAGACGGCAGTGCGCTTATATTAAGTGAAATAAAAGGATCACAAACTTACCTATATTCGTGCAATAACGTTCTATGTAGCACAGTAGAGTTAACATGGTATATGTCGAAGCATATTGCAACGACCGCAGAGGTAGAAATATAAGCGCTTTAAACCAACCTCGCTGCGTTAACTCTTTAGCGACTTAGTTGTAAGCGGCTTCGAAAGTTGCGCGGTTAAGCAACGGTTACCGAAACTGGTGTATGCATGGGTGACCATTGGAGGGCGCTGGCCTGTGATACATTGTTGGCAGGGAGGGATAGATGCAACTGCCGGACAGGAGTTGCTTGTCCACGGAACTCCCTAGTCCAAGTCTCGGGACGAGACTTCTCGGAGGAGAAAGTAATGTAACGACCGCAGATGTAGAAATATAAGCGCTTCCAACCAGCCTCGCTGCTGGTTTAACTCTTTAGCGACGTGGCTTAAACGGCTCCCAAAGTTGCGCTTTTCGAAGCAATGCTCAGCGTGGCTGGTGTATGGAATGGTGACCGTTGGAGAGCGCCGGCATGCGTTACAATATTACTGTTTACTGGTAGTCGCAAAGAGATGTTTAAGCTATCATTCGAGTGTCGACGAGGAGCTCGGGTAATCGATGTTCTAATTCATTTAACCTTGAAAATTACTTTGACTATCTTATTTCACGCTTATGATTCCGAAACCTTTCTAAAACATCAGGTTATCCTCTATACAATGTGTAACAAAAGCGTAACAAAACAGTTTATGAAGAAGACCAAAGTCGTACATATATATATATATATATATATATATATATATATATATATATATATATATATATATATATATATATATATATATATATATATATATATATATATATATATGGGTGGGTGTGTGGGTGTGTGGGCGTTTGTGTGTGTGTGTGTGTGTGTTCTTCATCAACAGTTCTGTAATATATATATATATAGGTAACGCGCTCACATCACCATGGATTATTTTAAATCATATACATATTGTAACAAATAAATGGATAGTATTATATATTTATTACTGTAGTACAAATCTAATTTAACAAAATGAAACTACGGTGAAAGACAAAAACTTCCCTTCAAAAAGAAACACCTTTATTAATATGGCGACAAAACACATGCTTCTGCCATTTCTATCAGTCATCGTTGAGGAAATGCATTATGCCAGGTTAGGATAATCGGTTTTCCGTTTTCATCTTCATATAATCTTAACAGTCACGTCCTCTGTAATATGCTGGGTTTGATGACGTCAAATACAATTAATAATTTAAGTAAAAATTCTAAGCTTTACGAACAAAAAAATACATAAATTATGATAGTCTTGTCGCACGAAATATAAATTGGACTGCGACTATTTAACATGATATACAGTGAAAGAAGACATAGGTCTCCGCAAGATTCTTGTATGCCAATTGCTGTTACCATATATGATTGTTGCCTACGTAACTTTTTTCGAACTGTTCTACGAATATTTACATTTCATTTAACTATTGTAGAGAAAAATGGTCAGAATGTATAATAATCATATGTGGTCCTGATATATTTCATTTCAAAGACGGGCCATATGATAATGAAGAAAAAGGCACAAAATACAAAGAACACCAATAATTCTTCTGTACAACATTTAGCAAAGCCTTAACACTGTATATAGCTTTTGAAATTCACGGTAGCCTTTAAAGTATAAAGAATAAGGCCTGGGTTTACAATGCCTGACATGTTTTGGAATATATATATAATAGAGATGATGTTTTAAAGCTAACCGTGTGAATATACAATCACATAATACCCATACCACCAAGCTAGTGACGTTGAAAAAAAGTTGATGTTATGATAGAAACAAACACTACTACTATTATATATTGGTAGGATATATATCCTTGTTTTATGTATCTATATTACTTTTTTTTATAAACACATTTTTGTATATACATTACGCTGATTCGAGAAAAGTAATTTATAGGCGATTTGTATTGTTACCAGGTTAAATATTTTGTTAATGTTACGTGAAATATTTATTATATTACTTTTTCTTAGAGTAAATCAAGTGAATAAATTAAGAATTTATGTCAGAATGTTACGAAAGGTCACAATTGCAACATATTGTAAAGTTGTGAAATATATTTCTGTGGTTCCGAAGGTACAAAAGCCACATACCAGGCAAGTGCAAAAGCGATCAACCTATTACAGATAAAATCAAAGGTTATCACATCGGATCACATCCATCAAAACTTTACATCACTGTGTCACATTTTCATTAGAGTAAAACACATCATACCTACCTTACGACTACAATCACCGTATTTTTGGAAGGTGGAGCTATTAAAAGTGATATTTACAAGTATATCAAAATAAATCCTTAAACTCAGCGATACAAAATATCATTTCTAGCAAGCGAAACACTTTCTAAGATGTATTTAAATTAGTCACGTAAAGAAATAAAAATAATTACGCACCGTTATACTTTTAAGGTCTGAAATTTTAAGAGATGACAGGTACAAGCAAGGACGTCAGGTCTGGCTATATATTCGTATTTGTAATTTGTTAAGGCATGTAAGCTATCTAATAGTTTATTATACATATATAAAAATAAGTTCTCTATCTCTATATCTTTTTTATTTAATACTAAAATTTAATTTTACCATGTCAATCAAATTGCTTTTTTTCTGGTTTGCTTTTAAACTGAAATTCCAATTATATGTACTTACTTCTGATAATGACTGACTGTAGTTATAACAATTAAGTAAATTGTCCTCGTGACACTTCGGAAGAAAAACGTGACATATATATTGTTTAAGCATGCAATGATGTCATTTACAGAGTTATATTAGGTTTTAGTTATATATGAATTATAGGCACTTAAAAATTGCACCATGACACACACATATTTCTGGAAAGGATTCGCTCATTGAAGTCATTTCAGATCATTCTAACAATGTCTGTGAAAAGCTGAACATTTACTTTATATGTGTTTGCAAAATCTTTTTTTCTATCTTCCTGTAATAGACAAAAATAAATTACCCAGTGTGTGTGTTACAGAAACAGAATACCACGACGTTAAGCTTTGCTTAGACAAGGTTGTTTCAGTTTTTTTATGTTATTCAGTTAATCTGATAATACAATAACTGTTTCCAACAATACTATGAAACGATCATGCAACATAACAATTTCAAGAGGTAAACGCTTTGATATTGGCTTTATTATCTATTAATATCCAATGACTCAAAATTATTCATAAAGATTTATTCATTATATTTTTTATTTTTATATTTGTAAATAACATAAAGATAGTTTACTGATGGCGCAGACACGTACAATTTAATACAGTCATGGTAATTATTTTTAACAACATCTTAAACCGAAGGCCACATCAAAGTAAGCAATGTTCGTATGTCACATAAAACAATTATGTAACATTAGGGAATGAATTAGGGAAGAATGATTGTTTGCAACATAAGAATATACAATGAGTGTATGTCACACAAAAACACATTAATCGGATGGCACATTACAGTAAATATTGTGTGTACGCCACATAAAATAATGAACTGATTAAATGACAAATAAGAAAAAAAATATTGAATACAACTTGAGAGAAATAACTGCTTGTATTCTCCACTAGAGAAAACGATCATTTTACAGTTAACTACTTTCAGATTTATGTTCATTGTTGAATTCAGTTTATCAGAAGATACATCTATCACGTTACCTGATCGAGAGACGTACCCATTCCCACTTCCCCAGGGTCCTATTTGTCCAACACAAAAGTGCATGAATTTGAATACAGTGTCAGCATTTATTACAGGATGACAATTTATTACCAGGGGACATTAGATTTCTTCAACAATGGGAGTTCTTCGGCTTATGTAAACCGACTAATTGGTTAATCAGCATGCTGAGTTCTTGATTATGTCAGGCGCGTAGAGGGCTCATCATTCATAATTAGTTTCGGCAATCTCGAGATTCGAGTCTGTGTTTGCGCAATTACTAACTGTGCTTTTGTTTTCTAAATCTGGTCAAATATTGGAAGAGAAATTATTAATATATTTCTTTTTTTTTTCAAACTGCTTACATTATTCACGTTATAGGTATTTCGGTTTTAAGATAATAATTGAGATAATAATTATTAAGATACATCCGGTAAGTCTGCAACAAAAGTCAAACAGGGAAAACCGTTTCTGAGATACAATAAATGTCTCCCAAATACAAGTTAACGAAATGCATAACGTCATTTAAATTCTGGTCTTTTAGAATTAGGTAAATGTCATTAATAAAAGCACATATTTGTATAAAATAAAATAATATATAAAATGTTGGTATATGCCCGTAGCTTTTAAACAATATTGCAATAATCTACACAAACCTTCCGTGTCAGGTTGATTCGGAGTTGTAAGACACCTACCAGAATACTATATATGGTATGGAGGGTAGTCGATTTTTGTTTAAGTCGTAAAGTAAACCCTCAACCATTTAATCTGTTACCAATACAAGTGATAAATAAACTTTCGTAACCTTAACGAAAATTGATGTATGGGTCAAAGTTAAAGTCCACTGTTAACTGGTAGTTTCTTTACTAATGTCTTACTTTCATTAGCGAAAACAACATGCCCTTTACTATTCAAGTTTTTATAGAGATATGTCCATGCCGAAACGGTACTTATGCATTTTATGCCATTCAAACTTGATTAAGTAAGGAAATATAACAAAGACCTGTTAGCAAGATATACGAAACTTTGAAAAAGCACAGGACAAAGGTATACAGTTGGAAGCCAAATGTAGACGTAAGAACAAGTCTGCGATAAGTCATTAAATAAACAGAACATACCAAGCAGTTACCACCTTGTAACGGTCAGTCGGCTGGGGAGCATAAACCGTTTTTACAGAGCTCTAACCTTGCACTTTCTCAGGGGTTTCTCAAATAGCAAGCAGTAAAAAAGATATATTTGAATGAAAATGTCCATGCGGTGAGGTTTTCTTTTGATAAGTCATGACGTCGTTAGTGACATGACCGAAAAATAATGTCAACATTGTACATAGAAGGGAATGATCTTTTCCATTAGAAGAACTAAACAAAATTAACTGTAAAAAAATTAATAGGTAAATAAGAAAAGGTCCTATCAAAATTTCCACAGATATTTAAATCAGTAGACAAAGGCTAAACAAGGTAAAACTTTTTTAATTAAGGAAAATATGACCAGAGAAAGAGAGTAAATGGTTGTAGCCTCCTGTTCATGTATTGGACTTTGGTCTTCAATTCCATCTTCACATGAACAGGATGCTACAACCATTTATTCGTCTCTGGTCATGTTTGTTCATGATTCAGAAAGTTTATTTCTTTTATAGTCAACCATTTTTGTGTAGTTTTTCAAATCGAAATAATACCATATTCTTTTCTAAACACTATGTGGACACTATTTTTCAATGACGTCACTACTTTCGTAATAACTTATAGAAAATATCAGCGCTTGGACATTTTGTATTAGATCGTTTTTTCTTTTAATTGCTTGCATTTGAGAAACTCGTCAGGAAGTGCGCGGTTAGAGCTCTGTAAAACCTGTTTAAGAATCCCAGTCGGCCTAATTGCCGAATCCCAGTCGGCCTAATTGCCGACTGACCGTTCCAAGGCGGTAACAGTCGGGTTTGATCTTTTCGTTTAATGACTCATAACACATTTGTTCTTACTTTTTGCTTGGCTTGCATGTGAAATACCTTTGTTCTGTGCCTTTCCGGAGTTTGGTATATGTTGCAATGCTTATAGGACTTTGTCATTATTTCACATATAAATCCATGACAAGAATATACGACACATTTCTATGAACATTGCAACATGTACTAAAAGTTGTAAAGGCACAGGATAATGTTATTCACACGCAAGCCAAATGTAAATGACAAAATCTGTGATGAGTCATTTTACTAATAAAGTAAACCCGACAGTTACCGCCTTGAAACGGTCTGTCGGCATATGGACTGACTGAGGTGCGCAAACCGGTTTTACAGTGCTCTTACATCGCACTTCCTGATGGGCTTCTTAAATGCAAACAATGAAAAGGAAACCGATCTATTTGAATAAAGAATGTCCAAGAGCTGTTGCGTTCTTTGATAAGTTATGACGAATGTTGTCACGTCATTGAAAAAGAATGTCCACATCGTGTTAAGAAGAGAGAGGGAGAGAGGGGTATTTTTTCTCGATTAGAAGAACTACACAAAGATTTTTGATTATAAATAAAACTAACTTTTCGAATCCTGTTTCGTGAAGATGGAATTGAAATCCATAGTCCATCAAAAGAAATGCACGTAACAATCCTTATAGGATGAATTACATGACAACATAGATTACATGTCTCACTGCACAAAAAACAACAACACAGCTTTGCTTAACGATTCGAAAATAAGGTATACAGAGTTGGAAATAAGCAGTATGGTTTTCTTTGACATTTGCAACGAACATAATAATTTCCCATACCCTTTTTACTTTTTTAAAATCATGCTTTATGAAGTGTATATTTTCAGTAAAAGGTTTAATATTATTAACATGTTAAACGAACACAAGTATTCTTATCTTTGTAACAGTGTGTATGCTCAAGGAAAAAATGTTTTTTAATACCAGATCATGTCAGGGTTTTTTAATACCAGATCATGTCAGGTACGATTCTGGCATTGGACAACACCCAACAGTCACATTTCTGTCTTAGTATTTATATGGTATACTCAACTGTATGTAATCGATCATATACTACATATATTAATTGTGTATAGTTTTATATCGTATATATATATATATATATATATACAGTTATTCGTAAATGCAATTATTTTAAAGCAGATATGTTTAAATTGTATCGCACATTACATGCATTTACATGAAACAATGGTCACCACAAGTGGCCACTTTACCATCCTGGTAATATGAGTTGATAGATACATGTAGTAACGCTAGATAATTATTTTATAATAAAGCTCATTTCTTTTTCTAAAATGGCTATAATCGGAAGTTTAAAACCATGCATGTACATGAACACGAATACTTTAAAAAATAAGAAACACAATTGCCAAGAAAAGTACACATCTAATTGTAACAAGTGTTCGACGATATCACCGTTCTCAACCTTTCTATTAACTGGCTGTTCAACGTTTATACTTCAGAAAACTCTGCTAATTATATCTCCTGGTAGCTTTCTGGTACCGGATGCGAACGTAATCTGATTCACTACTGGTCTCACAAGGAAGTCTCATTAGGTAGGAGTTCATTAAACTGGTTTGCTTAGTAGCTACGTTCAATATAAGTTATTAGTCAGAAACATGTTCACATCATACAGTATTATAAATCAAGAAGACAGCGGTTATTACAAGTTAAACCTGGCTGTGCCAACTGACAAGATTTCACGAGTTATTGGAGTATATCTACATGTGAATTGTTATGGCATACAATTTAGTATTATTTACTTCTTTGCTTTTTAACTTATGGAATACCTTAAGTACGTTACTGTACTATTAAATCATAGGGCATTACATTGCCAATGCAACAACTGATAAAAGCCTAGTTAACTAATTGGCATATCAATCTTAAGAACTTAAAGAATTTGCCAACGTCAAATTTAAATATTAAGCCGTTAAACGCAATGACCGATTGTTTAGATGATATACATTTTGTATACTCGATGTGTTTTGTGTTTGTCATTTTTTAATTTTAGTTTTGAGTTGATTTTTTTACACATATTACAAATGCAATTCTCAGAGTTGTTATATTTCTTGGCATTGTACTAGGGTCATGTCACATATTCGTTAAGTTATAAAAAGATCTAGCTTCAAAATAAAAACAATTGTATTAATAAAATATTCATTTAACATGTATGTTACTCTGCGTGTTTTCTAAGCAAAGCAACGCAGTTCGCGGAATATTGTATACAACTTACATTTAGTTTTC
Organism: Sinonovacula constricta; assembly: GCA_007844125.1. NCBI lineage: Eukaryota > Metazoa > Mollusca > Bivalvia > Cardiida > Solecurtidae > Sinonovacula > Sinonovacula constricta. Next base: position 61,253,433 of record CM017556.1, read on the forward strand.
TTTATACTTTTTCTTACAATATATTTTTGTTGCGCTTTAGCAGTATGCGCTCGAGGAACTGTTGTAAATTCTCGTGCACACAACACTAACCACGTCGTAGGTCAAATATCTGTCAGAACACAGTTACATCTGTCACAGTGTTTAAATGGGCTTGAAGAAAGAGATTAGAAAGGGAAAAGGGATATTTTTCTATCATTGAAATACATCACATAGACCAATTATGGTCATTGAAACGGAGTCCTGATATTTTGGTGGTGGAATACCCCAACCAAATGTCTGCGCTTTGCATGTCAGCTTGGTAAGACACTTTAGTTCCCACAGTAATTCCGTCGCCCAAATGGGACCCAAAACCACGCTCTGATGTGCAAAGCAAGCATAACAGTTACAAGTCAGCGACGATACCAATAGGGTACGGAGGCCCCTTTATAATTATGTATAATACTTCTTTTATAAAAAAATAATATCCTCATTGTTTTGTTTTGGGGAGACGGTAAAGGCATTTTTATAATAAAACTTTTGTATTGCAATATTATTGCATTGGACTGATATGTTAATGCATTTTCTGTTATATTTAAGACACTTGATATGTGCTTGAGCTGACAAAAATGGCAAGAGCTGGCACAAGCATGATATCTTCTAAGTGCACGTGCTTTTTTCAGCTAGCAGTAGTGTCATGTAATGTATTTTCACCAGTGTGAGGAGTATACTTAATGCCCCGTTTGAAAATCATGTTTTTCTGATAGACGCGCTTTGTCGAAAAAAATATCGATGTTTCCAGAAGTACACAACTTCTGAGACAAAAAGAAAAAAAATGTTTGTCCGGCGACAAAGATTTCATAAAACATCTTAATTACTTATTTATTGCCAAGTTGAATTGAAGCAACAAAACAAAACACAAATTCTAAAAACACGAACACCAACAAAAGACAACAACAACAACAACAAACAAACAATAAACAACAACAAGCAAGCAAACGAACAAACACAAAGTCAATAACAACATAAATAAAAAAAATAAAATAAAAAATAACAGCAGAATTTTATTTGAAGTTACTTGATAAGCATTAAAATACATTTAAAAAAAAGAAAAAGATACATGTCTGTCTTAAAGTGGTAAACACATACAAACATGGTTCGTACGTGTTTGTCATAAATCTACGTATTAGATACTTATTACATATACTATATTTTTAATGTGCTGAGTCAGCAAAGTAATAGTGAATACATGCCGAATGTGCTATAATTTTACAAACAGTCTATGTAAAGTGAAAAACCTAAAAAAGACAGTGCTCACCTAGCCAATATATAAGTTTGCATGATAATTACAACATGTGAGTTTTCTTTTAATCTGTTTGACTCTTCTCGATGACGCTCCTGTCTTTTTTTTCGCAAAAAAGTTGCAGTTGTCAGCTGTCAGTCATTAATATTCATGACGGACCATATTTTTTGAAGTTTCCATTACATAATCATTGTTTACATGGACTTTATATTACACAAATAAATGCTTCTATATGGAATAGAATGTGAGAAATTTGTTGTATTATGTATTTTAAGTCTTCTTTGGACACTGTATAGTATTCACCGCTGATGACCAAACCAGACAAACTTATTGCATACAACAACTTCTGTTTATTTTACATAAACAAATACAGAAAAATTGCCAAATAAGTATATCCGTTAGTGCTGGAGTAGTATACGTTATATTGTGTTCTATTAATACATCTGTGAGCTTTGAATATTCTAATTAAATAGGCTTTTGTAAATAAATGTCCGTTGTAGATTTATAGTAAGCATGTTAATCTGTGCCTAACAATCTTTCAGGAATTGAACTGAACCTTATGATCTACTTGTTTTCTCCCACATCATCCCACATTACAAATTACGAAGCTTTACGAAAATCCCTCGGTGGAAGTGAGCATTTTTTTCTGTATTGAATTTCGGAACTTCAATCAAGCTAAGATGCACGTCTTTAAGTGAATTGTCTCGCGAACTATCATGGCATCTTAGGCTAACATGACAAAATGGAATGTTTAAATATCCTTTTAAACTAACATGCAGAATGATGAGATATAGGAAAAACACTTCGTCTGTAGTACATGTAACAATATCACCATTACAAAGCTGCAAATAATATTTGTTATTATAATTTATATGATTTTCCCTATTATAAGAAAGATTGTTACGATTTTGCTGAGAATTCAGCATTGTGTAGACATTACATCTGACAATGGATTGTTTAAGAAACTCAAATCAGACCCTTCAAAAGAAAAGCCAATTTTCTCCCGAAGACAAATATTGCGTTAAGCGTTTCTTTCTGAAGTATTTTAATCACAGTCACCTGTCATGGAGAGAGACTGATCACAGGCGGATTTCTTTCAAATAAGATAAGCATCTTTTTTTACCGCCGGGACTCCATAAAATTGTGTACGATAACATTTGGTACTAAACTGAGTAATCGTAACTTTGGTGAGGAATAAGCTTGAATAGTACCTTTCAATGAACAACTTTGATTGTTTATCAGTTTAAAGATAAAATGTTGCAACCAAAGCGATATCAAAACCTAAATACTAGATTAATATTAGCAAAAGCGATATAAGATAATACACTAAGATAATTATTATTTCTATACGCATTACAAAAAGCGGTAACATTTGAACCAAAAGATCTATCAGGATTGTGTAAAAAAGTATCCTTAGTATCACGCGTAACCGCACCAAAGTCAATGCGCCCCTCTACATGTAGAAACGTGTACATATGCTTTGTAAACCGACGCCAATGTTTTACATCTATTAAGCTCAATTAATCAGATGTTGTTTCAATTATTTTATCAAATGCATGAAAAGGACTGTTTCAGATACAACTGCAGATTTCCAAATGTAAGTAGAACATGCCATACTCAAGCAATATGCTGTCTGACCGATGTCACTTGTGGACGATCCATAACTCGCCTTTGTCCAGAGGGACAAGAAATTCAATTTCACGCTTTAGCGCTTCCTTGCCACTTACATCCCACTAACGTTTCACAGTGTTAATTAATGTAAATGGGTGATTTGTTGTGACAGTTATAACGGCATTACTTGTAATTAACGCATCTTTCATGTTCTAAAAGAAACTTAAATTATTTGATTCCGCGTATGAAATGAATAATGTATCTTAGAACGTTCTACGAATAATAAATTTGGTACTAATTCCGCCAAATTTACACTACACCAAATAAACATGCTGTAAAAACAAAACTGCAGCTGTCTATGACAGGTATACCACATACGCTAAAGCTATCTGTTCCGGCCAAATAGAAGTATACACATGCATGGATCGTACACTGCCAGTCAAAAATGTCAAATACAACGCTTATTGTCATGATTTAATTGTTCAACGCAAGTGCTCTTCATGTTTGCTAACAATAACACGTTTCATTCTTAGACCCAATATTCTGGCACTAAACAAAGAGAATGGTGCAATTTGCACATCGTGTGTACACAGAGTTAAGGTATTCCCTGAATAATTCATGTTATTCCCTGAAGCCTAGTGTTACATCAAAAGTCACATCATTATACCAACTCTCTCACGAAGAAGTTTTACATTAAAAAGTACTTGATTTATCCAACCCACACAAGGGACACTAATGTTAAGATTCGACAAATAAAAGCTACAAACCTTCAACAATAATATAAGTAGAGCTGGTTAAGTTCTTTTGAATTTGCACTTACTTGATTAAAGTTTAAAATTCATTTGAAGTCTATTCCATTTTATTGCATAAAGAATGTGATGCATTTTTATATAACTTTAAAGCCAGATATTGATTGTTATCAAATGAAAGAACCTCACACCGTTGCACTGAGAACACAATTCATTATATAATGAGTTTATAGGTTCTTAGCGGTATATACTGGCGAGTGAAATCATCATTTTGAACCATTTATTATTGTCTTCATTTAACGTCATCGTATATATTATCTCATAATCAAAAATATATGGAATGTGCAAGCCCATTTAAGAGGTAAAACAAGTTTAATTAAGATTTTTTATAAGTGGAAATGCAAAACAGCTCTTCATCGGTGACGTGATGACAGCTTTAATTTTTAGCCCCAAGCCACAATTTTAATGTCACTAATCCACCTATTTGACAACATTAATTTACTGTACTATATTTAACTGTCTAATATTGTATGTTAAGTCCACGGATTCGTATCAAGATATTATGATGGAAAATGGATGATCCTGTACAGAAAGATGCATACAAAACACACAAATAAGGCATGTCTGAAATATTTGGCTCATTATATCATTATGTGTGCACATATTTGTTTTATTAATTTGATATTTATTTTATATTGCTGTCATGAGGATCATATAAGATTGATCTCTTTAAAACTGCAACATGTTTACTGGAGAGCCCACACTGGCTATGTACTGATGTGGGTTTGCCAAGATGAGAAAACATTCTTGTTGTGTTCGGAAATGAAACAGGTAATACATTTGAATAAGCAAAACAATACTACTTTAATATAGATTATGTAGCTGGTATCCTGACGATCCTATTATATTTCTCCATCAAAAACCTACTTATACTTATACCATGGGTAAATCAAGTCGTTATGATATACGATTGAATAGCTTGGAAAACGAGAAGTTCGTACCTCACATTTTAATATCTGTGCTTATTCTCATATTGTATTTGATTATTTTTCAATATAACGACGTATATATTTTACTCATGGACGTCAGGAAAAATGAATAAGGAAAATGTCAGGCAAACAAGATGATACAAGTGCAGCATTTAGTATGCGTAAGATACATTCGTTCTTGTACAAACGGCATGTTCCAACATTTAGCGATTTAATATTAATGTCTTCAAAAACATCTATTAGTTGATTCACCATGTTTGGTGGCTCAGTTATCTTATTTCAAATTATGTTGCTTTTGTTTGTCCCAGACAGCAAAGAGACTTTGGCGGAGAGAATCTGTCAACTTTAGCTTCATCTATACCACGAACATTTGTAATTTCCCAAAATGTCAGTCATTAACGGTTTATTCAGCGCTTTATACAGCACTTAAGTTTCAAGTTTCCTACACAGATTCCAGTTGACCTGCAACGTAAGAGTTTGACCGATTTAAGTGTCTATATTTATCTACAACAGCGTCCAACAAACAGTTTTTGCACGTAGGAGGACTCAGGGAAAGGTCATATGTAGTTAAATATGATATGGTCCAGGAATTATCCTCTGGGGTAGGACAGCGGGGAATGAGAGATATATTATATTTCTACAGAGGAAAATATCACAATGTGTAATATAAAGTTATAAACCAGTCAGTATTGTGATTATATGGTTAATTACGAAATCTGTAAAGATATGGAAATCCATTCGAAATTACTTCGAGGATTGTTTTATATTTTGTTGTTTTCTCTTCTATATAAGAAAATGACGAACGGAAACAAGCTTTATTTTATTATTAAAGGTGTAATGAAAAGATATTAAAGCATAGAGAATTTCCACACCACAGACACAATATATCTATTCATGTCGGTTTAATCAACTTATATCCTTGTCTTAATATCGTTTGGTTTCGAGAATCCTATACATCTTTCGAACAAAATGGCAAGATTGCTTTCGACTCCATGTAATAATAAATTGCATTTGTATTATAAAATATTGTAAAGTTCTTAGCCAGTCTGATAAGAAATGTACTTAGGTAAATCAACGCTCATTTTGCTTTCTGAAAGTGGAGTCTTTTGTTGTAATAAATCACTTCTAAAATAAAAACAATTGACCGCGTAGCAAAGTCCATATATATATACCATAATAAAAATGACACAACAGCTTTTCAAATGTATAACTCATGTACAACTGAGGCAACAGTTAAATTAAGAAACAATAAATAGTACACGTAAAGGCCTATTAATGCAAAATGATTTGTTTGGTTTGCTACGTTAAAGAGAAAAATGCTGATATAGGTGTATATTTCATCTATGCTCTAACATATATAAATGAAACAGGCCAGTAAGAGGGAATGGATTAGGTTCCGCCAAAATGTCCGACGCTTATCCGCACCCAGTTATCAAGCCTTGACTGTTAGCGCTTACAGCCGCTAGGAACCTATTGTCAGCAGATGCAATCAAATACGTTTACGATTTTATATCGACGGAAACTAGTTTAAAGTCAAAGTGTTTTGCACACTGTTTTCCTGTTTTACTGGGTTTTAATTGTACTACTGGCGATTCCTTGGTTGATAGAACCAGTCCAATCGTGGGTTGGGTACGTTAATTCACAATTTCCGTATCTCTAAAATCATATAAACACGTCTCAAATATAAATTATTGTCCGCGTTGTAATTTTGCTTGTATTTATAAATACATGTATAATATACAGGAGAATATTCATTGTCATCTAAAAACGTAATAAAATTGTCTTATTCACTGCAGATGAGTGTTTCTTTCGGGTAGGTTCAAAGTTTGTAACATAACTTAGCTAGGCGTGTGGATCTTTTTTAAAGTTTTAAATGATATGATGTAATAAAACCTTAGTACATATTTACATACTTTTGCTTATGACCTACTCATATATTACTTTAAATAGGTATAGATGTTTAGGAATGTTTCTTATTTCCGGTGATTTTGTCCTTAGATATGTATTTTTGATAATGATAAAATATACAGTACTGACGAATAGTGCTGACATGTATTTGTTCAAAATTTAAATTGCATACTGTTCATGTAATTGAACAACTTTTAAGCTACTACAACATTTAAATATACTTTAAATAAAAGTATGAATTACTGAACTATTTATTTAACATTAGACAGCAAGGAATAATACTTATTATTACCCGAATGCCTCTAATGTTTGTATGCACGATGTAAAATAGGAAATTCTTCACTTGTAGTTCCTGAACGTTGGAAACTCAACAGCACTGGCTGTTGTTAGCAAACACGAAGGGCACTTGCGTTGAATAATTAAATCATGGCAATCAGCGTTGTACTTTATATTTTCGACTGGCAGTGTACGACGCATGCATGTGTATACTTCTATTTATCCGTAACTGATAGCGTTCTCGTATGTGGCATACCTATGGACAGCTGCAGTTTTGTCTTTAAGACAAGTCTACTTCCCCATATGTTACCACTGCTTGTAGTCCTCGCATTGACAATAGTAATCGTAGTGTTTCTGGAATAAGCTTCAACTGGTGTTTATTTGGTATTTGGCCTTTTGCTTTCGCTGTTGTAGAAACATTTTATAGGTACATTGACAAGCCCTTTAAATTGTTAGTAAACAAGAAGGTAAACAAACTGTTCACTCAACATGGTTACAATTATTGAATTGACAACAATTAAATTGAAGACACAACTGAAAATGCTGATCGAATATTGTAACAGGGATGGAATGGATGGAATTAGCCGGCATCTTTGCCGGTACTGTGCAGCTATGCCCTAAAAGGTTAAACATATAGCTATGCCCGTGATCTATTTGCCTTCACAATAGTTGAATGCAATTAAATTTACGATTCTTTAAATATGTAAATTATATCTTTTCCTTTAGGAAATTCACATAACGGATCGACTTTTCGTCTGACTGAAAACTGTGTGATCTTTGTAATCTTTGTGATAGAACCGATTCGAGATTCATTACTACTTATTGTCATTAAAAGCGCCTAACCGGTCAGCAAAATTGTGTATTCTACTTTAGTCAGAAATCATTCGTTCTTTGTGTGAAATAATTACAGCCATATTTTGCTGCTGTGCAATGTTGAATGAAAAAACACGTGGTTTTACTTATTTAGATGCAGTGCACTTCCATTATTGCAGTAGATTATAAACCTTTGTCTAAATTATTTTACAATAAATGTTATTTTAACGGAAAGTTTATTATACTGTTAAAGGATGTTATCCTATTATGCTATAGAAATTTGCAAGAAAATTAAATAATGCATAAGCACTTATTCGAGTTTGATTGACCAAAATTATATAAAGAGAAATATCTTCTGAATGACATTATACAATGTACCATATTTACCATATAAGTATCATACATGCTTTAATTCAATCCCATGTTCGGTTACTAAAACAAAGTACACACTTACGGATAGTAATTAAATGTACAACTCTACATTCTTCGAGTATAATATTAATAATACTTAATTACTCATATATAAAACTTCCAAATAATCTTTGATATAAGACAAACCGGATTAACATCTTAGCTGGACCTGTTTTCGACCGACGGTTCCAATGTGGTAACTATTAGATTTACTTCATGTTATGTGTCGTCTAAAATTGTTGTAAAATTTGTAATTGACTGACAAGATAATGTCGTCGTTGAAAGTACTGATTTATGTCTGTCATTTGTTTTAAATTTGAGCAATGTATATATGATACAATATCCATAAAAACAACACAATTTTACATTTTTTGTATTCTCGGTGACAGCGAGTTCTAAAGAATAAAATAAGAAGCATTTTTGCATAGATACAGATTCTGTCATCAAGTTTTCATAGACAAGGGAACGGTCGGTAGTGTGCAATGTCTATTTCATATTTGTTGTCATTATTTTCATTTTTCAGCTCACATGAATTGATTGTTTATCAGAGAATAGTCACAGTATAATATTAATTTCTTTAATCCGCATTGTGAATGATTTCATAAGTGTTGATGTCATTTCTATCTTATGTCGACTGAAACTTAGCGACATAGTTTACCATCCTCTTATATCATTCTAAATGACTATAACATAAAAGCAGTGCGGTGGTTTTATAAATTTGTCTCCTTTGTTATTTAAACATCAAGTAATTCATCCATTTAAAGATTATGCAATATTTTGTTTTGATTTTAACTGTGGCTAATTCAAAGCTGAACAGATATAACTGTGGAAATTGTTGAATCGCTGTCATTTTATTTGTAATAAACAAGATATTGGATACGTTTATCTGAATAGACCACACAGTTGCTTGCGCATTGAATCCACTAACATTCATCTATTGCTATCTTAAACAAGCAATCGCTTTATATGTATATCATATTATAATCTGTGTTTATGTTCTGAGTGACTCACTTCAATTATTTCATTTGAATAATGCTGAGAAACTAGTAAGCTGGAATAATCTGCGTGGTCCGTCTAATTTTAGCTGCTCATTTTTGCGACTAGCATTTATTGGAATGCTAACATTTAAAAATGAACATTTGTAAGATATAAGTTTTTAAATATTTGAGGTTTTTAAATAAGCACTAATATGCAACTGGAAGTTAATTTCGAAAAATAAAATTCTTAAAGTTATTTATTAGACATGCTGTTTTTGTTGAAAAAGTAATGAAAGTAAAGTGCTTTTAATGTTAATGTGTTCGTCGAGATTTTAATACAACTGACAGATTATCCCTATTTACAACTTGCCCCAAAATATATTCCCACAAGGTCTGGGCTTGACATTTGCCAGAATTAATGTTATCAGATGGTTTCTATTGTCGTTGAAAATAAATGCCCCTCATTTGTTATGTTTCAGAAATTTGAGTACGTACTCCTGGAATCCGCAAAGACCTGTTTCTCAAATACGTATGTAAATTCTGAAAACGGCAAACCAATATATTAGACTTAAACATACAAGTTATATATACTTCTCACACTGGTAATAATACGTTACAAGACAGTTGCCACTGCTACTGCAAAATACACCATAACATCGGGTACGTCATTATCGTGTTGACTGTTTGGTCTTCATGGAAATCCGTGTCAGTTAAATCGTATTCCTAAGAGCTAGAAGAAAACAACATATGATGTCATGAACATGCCTAACCTTTCCGATGTTTTGTCATTATATAAAGGTTTTATGATAATTACAATGAAATGCATAGCAAATAACGTAATAGCATTAAAAATCTACTTTTGAGCATCGATATCAGTTTTATAGCAACCTTGATCTTCAGTGTTACACTGTTAATAGGTAAATAAGAAAAGGTCCTATCAACAGTTCCACAAATATTTTAATTTTATCTACCTGTAAACAAAGGCATAAAATAACATTAAAATAAAAATGCCCTGAGGGTATCTTGAAAATAAAACAACAATGATATGAACCTTTCCAAAAACTATTAATGATTATTATTATCTCGTTAAAGTCTTTTTTGGTTGTTTTGTCAATATTTTTGAAAGTTACGAAAATATAATATGGTATAAGGCATTGCCAGTCTATACAAATTGCAAAAGCCACATTTACAAAAATGAAACTAAAGGGTATACAAAACAACAAACGGCAATTAATTCATCAGAACAATCAGTCTATGCTTTCTTTCGGTTATTGACAAGCAACATTTATATGGTATACGACAACTTCTTCAATAAGTTCCTAAGATTGATAATTATATATCAAGGAGATAAGTAAAATGTTATCAATGATTTGACTGGAATCTTAAATTCTCATGATTTTATTGTTTTAAATGTATGGGATATTACAGGTAGCTTTTGTATAGTCATCTATAAAAAATGCTAAAAAAAGCTAAAACTATTGTTTGTTGAAATAGCTTTTATGACTCCAGTCATTCGTGAAATTGTAGAAGTTGAAACAACAACTATAATTACCACTATCTACTCGACTTAAAACACGTTATCATGTCAACATGTTTGCGACTAATGGCAACAAAGATGGAACGCGACGGAGGAAATTGGCTTAAAGAAGTCCTACGTAATTAGGCTACCTTGTGAGATAAATTGTGACAGAACCAGAGTTTAATGGTTGCATCATTAAACTAAGCTGAACTTAAAGCTATCATGTCTAGCATACTTTTATATAAGTTTGCCCAGCTTTATTTTCATATGGGAAAGCTGTGTACATAATATACTAAGAATATTTCGTAGGCCTATCTTATACCTTTAAATGTTTTGTAGAGTAAACATGAAAATGTAAGAAAATATCATACTATATGGATAACCCGTTGATGACAGTCTTTCACCATGAAACATCCATGTTGTTTTTCGACATTTGACCATCCAATTGTGACCTTAAATTTATGCAATTAGAATATATTTCATTCTGGGTGCGCTAGACAGATTTATCACACCAGTGTTTACTTATTTAATTATCAAAATGTTATCACAGCAACCCTTAAGCATATATGGATATTTTACGATATTCCATTTAAATGTAGTAAGAGAAATCTATTTATAATTATTATTTATGAATAATTAAGTATAATTATTATATTTTAAAAAACTTGTTTCTGTTAGATCAAGTAATTCCACATATATGTTCACTGTTGTAATTCTCTGAATCATTTAATTTCATAAACAAATGAAATCATTTTAATATACAAGTTCATACCTCAGGACTGTGAATCATTTGACAAAAAAAGCGTTTTACATATTGTTTTATGTTCTTTTGAAAGGAAATAAGAAATGCGGTTTACAATGAGGAAATAATTGCCACACTGGAGCATAACTCATGCAGTGCATATATATCTATATGTGACATATTAAAATAAATTTCGTTCATTGTATGTGTATGACATACAAATCTAGTTAAGTCTATGCTTTTTAACAAAATAAAATAGTAAAAGCTTGGACAAAGTGGCAAATAGAAAATCGGTTATCGTATAAAGGAGAACATGGCACAAGGCAATGGAGTGACCTTATTAATAAGTAAAAAAGCATTTGTGAGGTGCACAGTTATGAATTTCTTAAACTAAGTATTCTACTGCAGATATACAAACACACTCCACAACCACGGCTATGCTTTATAATATCAGCGCTTTAAGAAGCGCTGTTTTTGCGGGGTTTGTATATGATACATAGTCAATGGATCAGCCGTTTTAATACCATTTCTCTCTGTCTGTCTTCCATTTGGTACTATTTTCTCTATTCACTGATTTGTATTTCTGGGCGGCGTTTTTCATTTCTAAATCTGTGTTTAATCTATATCTGCATTACAAATGTAATCAATTAAACATGTTTTGGTTGTAACACTAGCACAACAAGTCACAAAAATGTCACGGTACCAGTACTTATTATAACATACATGACGAGAGCTGTAAAGAACAAAGGAAGACACAAATGCTAAAGCTTTAAACCATGCTCATTCAAAGAACAATATAATCGTGAGTTCTACCAGGCTTACATGTGTACATGATACCAAATTGTGACTGTTTACACTGCCAGTCCCACCAAACCACCGAAGACATATGCAGTAATTAAATTTTTGGTGTTGAATATTACGTATGTGAGAGTGTCTAAAGTGTTCCTTAATCAAGAAAAGGTTCCATGTTTTAGTCCTGTTTGGTGATGACTAATGATCTAATTTTGATTTTTTCTAGAAGTTTTTTCTTCAATCAATAGCCACTTAATGTTCAAGGTAGTAACTGTAGGTTTACTCTTTGTTTAATGTCTCATCGCATTATTATGTAAAACAGTTTATTTTAAAGTTACATTATTTATAGGTTTCAACGAATAATCATATTCTTTATTCGATGCACATTTCATATACCAACAATGCCGTTATTATTAAGCTGACATTATGCGGACATATAAATCAACATTAATCAATGTTTCCCACAACACTACAACCTTTAATAGAAAACGAGTTAATGAGAAGACAGAGTATCTCAGAAATGTTTTCTTGAGCACCATTATTATGACAGTCGAGTATGTATGGTGGACAAGCGTGAACGAGGATATTCCAACTTAACATCAAGTTATTTGTGTACGACTTGCAGCAAAGGGATAATTGTCCGAGACAGGTGTCGACATGTTCAGTCAACAGCTTAACAATAAATGTATTTATCATTTTGAGTTTAAATTCTTTTTTAACCCACGTAGTGTCTTTCTTAATAGACGAGATGAACATAGATAAATAAAACAAAGAAGAACAACCTACACAAATATAATAGTAGCGGAGGAAATGCTTGCTTCTGTCATAAATATTTGTTCTGCGTCATTTGCTTGCTTGTATAATTATTTTGATTCTTTCATGTTAACGACAAGCTATTAGCGCTGAAATATCAGTTCTAATAGATACCACATCCGTTATTCATGAAAGACCAGTATCTTTTCCAAACCCTCATTAGGGTGTGATTTTCTTCTCTTTAATGTTGAATGAAAGTATTATTGTGGTGTATCATTCATTGAAAAAACATTTTCTTACAATAGCTTAAGGAAATGTTAAACGAATCGACATGCGTTGACGTATTTTGTCTTACATTGTAAACATACGATGTATAGTTAATCAGTCGGAGATTAACAAGATTTTACATAATATTCGTTTAATGGGAATATCATAATTTATATAGTGTTTTCTCTAAGGCATGTTCACATTTTTTACTTTCAGTATCAAATTAACTACAACCGCACCCAGCATACTACAGCAAATGTGCCTTTTAAATGTTGTCATTTAATTCATCCTATAAGGATTGTTACGTGTATTTCCTTTGATGGACACCGAACTTTGGTTCTTAAATTCTTTCTTCCCATGAACAGGATGCTACAATCATTTATTCGTCTCAGAAAGTTAATTTTATTTGTGGTCAACCATTTTTGTGTTGTTTTTCAAATCGAAATAATACCATATTCCTTTTCTGAACACTATGTGGACATTACTTTTCGATGACGTCACTACTTTCGTCATAACGTATAGAAAATATCAGCGCATGGACATTTTGTTTTCAAATAGATCGTTTTTCTTTTCGTTACTTGCATTTGAGAAACTCGTCAGGAAGTGCGAGGTTAGAGCTCTGTTAAACCAGTTTAAGCACCCCAGTCGGTCCATATTGATGACTGACCGTTCCAAGGCGGTAACTGTCGGGTTTGCTCTTTTCCTTAAATGACTCATCACAAGTTTGTTCTTACTTTTCGCTTGGCTTGCATGTGATATACCTTTGTTCTGTGCCTTTTCGGAGTTTGGTATATGTTGCAATACTCATAGGACTTTGTCATATATTCTTATTCATGATCACAACAATGTTACTTGTGCAGTGTGGCGGTCGTAAAAAATCTCCCCGTGCATGTAATCTATGTTGTCTTTTAATTCATCCTATAAGGATTGTTACGTGTATTTCCTTTGATGGACACTGAACTTTGGTTCTTAAATTCCATCTTCCCATGAACAGGATGCTACAATCATTTATTCGTCTCTGGTCATGTTTGTTTATGATTCAGAAAGTTAATTTTATTTGTGGTCAACTATTTTTGTGTTGTTTTTTCAAATCGAAAAAATACCATATTCCTTTTCTGAACACTATGTGGACATTATTTTTCGATGACGTCACTACTTTCGTCATAACGTATAGAAAATATCAGCGCATGGACATTTTGTTTTCAAATAGATCGTTTTTTTTTCGTTACTTGCATTTGAGAAACTCGTCAGGAAGTGTGAGGTTAGAGCTCTGTAAAACCGGTTTAAGCACCCCAGTCGGTCCATATTGATGACTGACCGTTCCAAGGCGGTAACTGTCGGGTTTGCTCTTTTCCTTAAATGACTCATCGCAAATTTGTTCTTACTTTTCGCTTGGCTTGCATGTGAAATACCTTTGTTCTGTGCCTTTTCGGAGTTTGGTATATGTTGCAATACTCATAGGACTTTGTCATATATTCTTATTTTTAAGAACATATGACGAAACCCAAAGAAAATCTTATTATTCCACTCTGGCACACTACATTTCCTTAACGATAACTAATCTGGATGCCAGGAGTGTGTATGGTATAGCAACAATAATTAAAGTTGCTCTTTTGATGGCATTTTTTTCACAGTTGATTTATCAATGCCGTAGATTTGCAACAAACCAATAACATGATAATCTCATTTGTTATTACGTATATTATAATAAATAACACACGATGAAGCGATAGCGTGTTCGTGATCTTCTTTCAGAATCAGAAACGTCTTCGAAACAATACATAAATCGACGTTTTATAAGATTCGATGGAATGACAACAAAACGCAGCAGCAGGATATTAAACGATTCTCTCATTATGTTGTAACTTTTGTTAGCACAAAATAAAATGACACATATGTTATATTGTAATATATATGTTAGTGATTTCATTTGAAGAAAACAATATATCATATTTACATATCACTATACATTATAAGTCTATAAAGGTTTGTTTTTAGAAAGTGGTTTCCATCACATACCAATGAAACGACCAGACAATCGTCTTGAGGGTTTCTCAATGTTTCAGCCAGCAATCTGGAGCATGAGTGTTGTTCAAATAAGCATACAGCGGCTGGCATATCTAGTATCTAAGCTGGTTTATGATGGTTACTGACCTGCGCAGTTAGGGAAGCAGATTCTCGATGTAGCCAGGACTAAAAAACACTATGGCCTTGCGGGAAATTGTATCCTATCTACCATAAATGCGCGGTATACAATGTAATTTGGCATGATAACTTTATTCAGTAAAGGAATCAATATAATTACAGCATCAGTTCGATTTTTTTTTCCACAAACGTATTAATATGTAAGAATTGTTGAAGTTAGCAGATAATACGCTTTGCAATATTTAGGTTGTAATTTAACCTCACTTCAATTTGTTTGGTACTTTGAAGAGTGGGAACCTACAGAGTTCTATATCAGTAGATATGTACATGGTATAAATACGTGTATATACGCATGGAGGTAAGTGTTTTAAGTGATCAGCGCTTTTGAGAAACTATGCGATCCCAACATGCGCAATACGTGAGTTCTAGACGAAGGGTCGTTGTTATATAGGTATAACAGGGAAAGTTATCTTTCGACGTGGTCACGTGTGTCTCTTGATTGAAATTTGTATTACAAGATGTATCAAATTCGGGCATTTTAAAATCTACTGAAATGCTTCAACTAAAAAGGCGTTAAGTTTGATTCGATCGGCATATTCCGTCATGAATGAATTAATTGACGGTGTTTACAAAGGCAAAAACAATTTTCCTGGTAATAACTCCTCGCAGATGCATTACATATCATTCAAAAGCATTGCACGTCAGTAAACCTATTAAACATATCGAGTTCTTTTATCCATTATAGAATGATAAAATAATATTCAGGTGATGAGACTGAAATCGACAATAACAACTTTAATGCCTTGTGTAGTTTTAAACGATTAAATAAAATTACCCGCTAATGGAATATGTCTTAAAATTTAGCATACAAAAACACAGAATGGTTAACTTCCTGAAATAAAATCAATACAATAAAAAAAGTAGGCATCAGTTCCATTGTTGTATCTAATCGTCTTAACTGACTATTAATATTGAACATTAGGTAGAATGTGTTTAGATGCTACAGTCGGGTAAGTAGTTTTGGCCACTTTACCATAATGCTTTCTTTTGAGATAAATGGTCGAGCTTTCACTAGAGCGGGCTTAAGGGCACATTTTAAAGCCTAATACATTGCGAAGATACTTGCTTATCTCAAACTATATGACTTATAATTCTGAATAATAAAATGAAACAAAAAGACATACACACTTGCGAAGATTGTTCGAGTTACCAGATATCAGGTAAATGTATCAGGCTTCGCTAGATTCGTGTAGTAGAATGACATAATTTCATATTTTGGTGCTTTATAGAAGGGCAACCTAAACATGTATTTACAAATAGATACGTATATACCTGTCAAATTAAGTGTTTACAATGATCGGTGAGCATAAAACGCACAATATGCTCACAATATAACATTCTATACGAACGGTCGTTGTTACGGAGATATAGCAGTGAATTTTATTCACCGACTTGTTAATACGCTTTTATTATTGAAATATTTATTACATGATGTTTTATGAGCGTGTAAAATTATATTGACCTGCTGCAGCTCAAAAGAATTTAATAACCTTTCCACAAATACTTAAACATAGAGAACAAACTGTACGTTTAAATTGCAGAATAATATTTAGGTAAACACAGTGAAATCGACACTAACACATTTAATGCCCCCTGCAGTTATAAACTATGAAATATAAAGACGACCGCTACAGGAATACGTCTTTTAAAATTTAACAAAGAAAATACAGGATTAGATAAATTTCTGAAAGAAAATGAAAACAATACAAGTCGGCATTGTCGTATCTATAAAACTAACAAACACTTATTACACAACTGTATAGCAACAAATATGGCATAGTGTTCCTTCGCTAAACATGCTGTTAGGTGTTCCTTGTTCATCAATAGTTGTGTTCTTACTTTGTAAAGTCGATCGATGTTTAGCAAGCTATGGCATTATTTTGTTGATTGAGACGTAAGATGATCAACTACAGGATAAATGTTTCCTTTCCACGATTTAATATTAATGTTCATTTGACAGGTACGCTTCGCGAAAGCACTCAGTTTATTAAAGCAAGCGTGTTTTATAAGCCTATAAACCTAAGTCATACAGCAAGTTTTTGTTGCAAAGTGTTTGTCGAAAACAATGTGTGTTGAATACGCTACCTAGTGCAGTGGAGGTAGTATTAGGCGTATGCATTACTTACTTTCGATGTTATTATAATTAAAATCAAAGCAAAACAAATCAAAACAAAAACAAACGTAAAAAAGAACAAAGTCTGTCTCTGTACTTTTCCGACCTTTACCACAATTTCCTGTTGATATTTATTGAAGAGTTCAGTGAGCGCATTGTGTCTTAAACAGGTAAACATGCTAGTATATTCTGAACTGGATTGGGTTCAGGGCGAATATCTGACGCTTACCGCGCACAGTTATCAAGGCGTGACTGATAGCGTTAGCAGCCGTTAGAAACCTGCTACCTGCTATAGGGAGATGTACCTGCTATAGGGAGATGTAACTGCTATAGGGAGATGCAAATTAACAAATTGGGTAACGTTTTTATTTCGCCTTTTACATGTTGAAAATCACGATTACTGTCAAACATATCGTCCCCTCTTATCCACAACTGGCGATTTCTTGGTTGATAAAGCCAGTCCGGTCGCGTGTGGAGTAAGCATCTTCACAATCATCGGGTCTCAACAATCTGCTGAACACAATTAAACAGATTTTTTTTTCATACTGTAATTTCTCTTGTTGCTGGTGACAACAAGCCTCATATATACGAGACCTTTAATGCCGTTCTTTAAAACAATCTAATGTTGTCGAATTCACCTTATCTCACATACGTTTACAAGTTTATAAAATAACTTAAGCGTGTGTATTTTTATTTTCGTAATAATAAATAATATGTTGTAATTAAAAGTTTGTACATATATGTTTACGTTTAATTGTATTTAAAATAATTCTTTTTTACTTAATTATACATGTTCATTAATTTGCATGATTAAATATGCTGTTTCTCGTAGATGCGCTACATGTATTTGATACTTATTAAATATACCAATGGATGAAGTTGTCATGTATTTGTTTAGTAAAATCAATGCAGTAATATAAGAAATTTTAAAGATGAGTGTGTTTAGCACTACAACACTCTTAAATGCCGAAATACTTAGCTTTAAGTTTACTCTGACTATTAACTCTAACCTCCTACGATTACAAATCTGCAAAAGTATACATATAAATGTATGTCACTCAAACAAATATTTCTGTTATAAAACTTTACTATTGTAAAGCATCTAGGTGTAGGACAGCCTTAATGTCGATGCAATCATGGTATTTCTTTCTCTTACCATGTTTCGTTTCCTTTATTCTTTCATGGTAATATTACTGTGAGCAGTTCACGCTGCTGTCCGTACTGTTATTTATTACCCTTCTGTATTACTCTATTAGACTAAAACTTTAACGTAATTTCTCAAGATAATGTTATTTTCTCTTCCTACCTGCCACGCAGACCAGTTCGAAATAAATAAATAAGATGTGATTTGAGAATTCTTTTCGGAATTTATATTAACCATAACGTATTTTAGTAGCAGAACAATATAAATGTGTAAAAGAAAAACTGCAATAGAATGAATTGAATATATCTTATTGAAGACAAATCAGAAGCATTAGTTTAATTTTATAAATATCTTGTGTTTAATAAGTTATCATTTTTATATTGAATACTGTCTATCTGTAAACACCAAGTACTTTGTTGGTACAGTTCGTTCATTTATAGGTGGCACTGGAATCATCTGTAGTAACATTCGATTACTGATTATATATTGAGGTTAAACCATTGTTACTTACGTGGTCTAAAACAAATTTGTGAACTTTGAAGATATTCTATATAAATCACTAGGAAACACAATCGTATATGTTTACAATATTCTAGGTGTGTGTTGATTTGTTGATGGTGCATGTACTGCAACGGCCAGCACATCGGTCCTTACAAACCATTTAAAGATCCACTGTATGTAACGATATAGGCACCAATTTCTAGATCGCTTAATCAGATAAGAGCCCTCGCATGGCAGTGAGAAATACAGTCAATTAATTTGTCTTTTAATTGTCGTCTTCCCAGCGGCCACATGTCAGCGGCCAGTGGTCAGCATGATAGGGCAAATTCTTCTTCAAGTGACTTCTTATTAGCGGCCAAACAACATGTATCAATCGGCAGTTGCTGTCACGCAAATGAATGTGTTAACCGTTAATCCCCTGCTCACAAATCAATGGCCAGCATTACCACACTTGACTGTCCGGATCACCCAGTCAAGAAAGATTCCTTGTTATCTTCCATCTGGTAGTCGGAGCAAAATACGTGTCTCGGCAAGCAACTGTTCACCAACTGTTTAGTAAAACGGCTAGCAGAAGCAGTGCAGTTTGAAAACCTGGTATAGAACCGCAAAAGACCATGAAGCCAAATATATCTCGGCCGAGTATATGATGCAGTGATACATTCGAACTTACATCATGTTTCTCTCTCCTTTGGACCTTTTTCTATAGTCATTGATTTTTTTTCTTCGGGGCGTTGTTCATTATTAATTCGGAATTTAATGTGTATCTAGATTACAAAAGTACCTAGTTAAAAACTTTATAAAATAAATTGGAATCATATTGTAAACGTTTGAAGCATGCATGGGCACAGGTTGCGCGTCTAATGTCTCCTTTGACGTGAATATTTGTTTCAAACTTTCCATACATGCTCTACATTTTGCCAGGCATGAAAACTAGCCGCGTGTAGTCAAGTTCATGCACGGTAATCATTTCGAAGTTTACCTTTCTTATAATTCCCGACTCTGTCGCAAGCCACACCGTCCAAAAATGACACGGTCCCTGTAAAACAGTTGCTGTAAGTAATATCATGTCAATGAGAGATGAAGGATATTAATACCTCTATCGCCCCTACATCAAAAATAAATGTGGAAATAATCCAAACGATTTACACACACATACATACAAAGAAAAAAAAACCCTCAAACCTCAAGAGAGTTGTTTGTGTAATTACAAACGGATATTGCAGCGGTCTGTTGATATAGAATGGACACAGATTAATAAAGAACAAAACCGAAGTCTGCATAATTATTTTTCATCATTTTTAAAACGCGTTTGTCAACAAATGGTTATAAACGATACAACGCGCATTACGTAAAATATTGTTCATAACAACACATTATGTTATACAGACGTACCTTTGTATTTGTGATGTCCCTTTTAGTGAAAATAGGCCTAAAGATAAATTATATGCATTGTTAGAATGCGTATGCAATTTAAGACAAATAGGTTTTTTCTTTCTCGACATGATACTGTTTTGAAGTGATATCATTTGTTTTGTAGCAAAAATGACATTTTTATGCAAATTTAGTGAATTCAGTAAAACGTCATTCTTTAATATATGTTTTAAACTGTTCCCTCATCAAGCATGATTGGTTAAATCATAGAGGATATTCAAAAGAAAATCGTGCTGTTTTATTAACAGATTACAGTCATCCAACTGCTACCAAACAAACAAGATTACTTCTGCTATTGTAAGTACATAAAGAATTGACTCACAACGAGTGGCAAAAAGTAAATTACATAATCGATTATGACCACCTGCACGTACTTGTAGATCAGAGAAGTGCCGTATCCTGTGTAGTCTATCGGATGCACCGTCTACTTGTTCGAATTGTATGGTACTGTAAACAGATTGCGCAAATTTACAACGACAGAGAGGGAGTACGGCTTATTGCAAACTCGATGGCATTTAGGACACAGATTCAGTAGAGCACGTAAGAAAATACATTTACATTGATAAAATAAAAGTTATATTATTATTCATGAGAACATGTAAATACTTTGTTTTCATTTTGTAAGACTTATATTAAATACCTTCTCCAAACTGCTAATAGCAATACAGTTTAGTGCAGTTGTTATTAAAAATCAACTTAAATATATCAGTTTTGCCTAATTTGACAGATTATGGTGTGGTAAACATGACGAAATCAACAACGATGGCGCTGTTGTGAATAAAGTGTAGGTCACAACTATATATTCAAATAAATGTAAATAATGTGTTTAATATCATTACTGCGACGGAACATAATCTCAAGAACACCCGAGATTTGTCAATAAAGTCTGATTTTTGATACCATATGGTGTTAATTTAATTGTTTTCTCTTTAAAAAATGTTTTTACGCTACACACCATACACTTTGGAATCTATAATCCTATAAATATATCCCTGTAAAATGCATTTGTTGCATATTAGCAAAGTCAGTCAAAGGTCCGTCTACAGATGTTTAGATGGTCAAAAATCTCCCACCGTAACTTCAATAGGGCGGACGGAATCCCTTCTACTTTTTTGGAAAGGCAGACAAAATTCGTCCAGAAAACCACATCTTAAGCGCACAATCCTGACAACAAACTGAAACAAACTACTGTCTTCGCTGTATAGTTGATCAGTTCAAGTATTCCTCAATAAAAATTGCAAATGCGTAAAACGCTTAGATTTGACACATAAATTGTTAACTAATCAACAGTTAGATCTATGAATCTAATTTGAACTGAATATCATTCAACTCTTCACTTAATTCCTTCTTGCTGAGTAGGTAAAATACAGTTTTGTGTTTATGTATTATTTCTTTTAATACATCGCAGATTCCGATTATGATCATATATATTATAGCGACATCCAGCTAATTTGATTGAGGAAGACCCCAGATAAATATCCGAGTAAAACCACCGGCGGCCATGTAGAAGAAATTCCCACATTAAGTCACTGTCTTCGTAAAGTGTACGAACATACGCGATGAGAGGCTAATCAATCAGACGAGTTATAGGTCGGCGACTTCAAGCGCCTTTGGTGTCATGTTTGCTCTATTGGATGTAAAAGTACAACAAAGTAACTCCAGTTTAATTTTGAGAGGAGGGGAGATACTACGCGAGCATTTGCAAATTTGAGGGCGGAAAAAGTCATCCGTGACAATATATTTTTTCCGGCGTGTGGAAAAGTGCAAATGTGTTAAATTAAATGAGCTTAAATATTAATATACCTTGCCATAATTCGAATCTATGGATCATACCTAAAACATTGTAATTGTTGATGTGAAATTCAACAGCTCTAGATCATTTTTTAATTTTTGTTTATAATATTGGTTGAACGAATGTAATCATCATCATCATCATCATCATCATCATCATTATCATTATCATCATCATCATCATCATCATCATCATCATCATCATCATCATCATCATCATCATCATCATCATCAGCAGCATCCATTATCATCATCATCATTTCAATCATTTATTATACAATCAGTGATAATAACAAGCCAACTGTCTTCCTATCAAGATTGTATATAAACTTTATTGTTGCTAAAGATATGATTGACCCGTGTTGACAATGATTCTATGATAATCTGACGAGTGACCTATGTTTCGTCTGCTGACATTATGCCCGGTAAATCTACTGTACTTTTATAAAGTAACAAAGAACATCCCGTATATTTCGGGTCAAGTGAATACAATAAATGATGCATTGTATCGTTCGTATCGAATAAACACTTAACCATTAGGAACTATCTGAACTAAACATCATACAGGTTATTTCTATGCCTACATATGTGAATCCACGTCTCTTTTCTGAAGCAGTTACAGGAAGAAAACATCAGTGAAAATCTTCAACTGTTGTTTGTTCATAATATTACTTACTACTAAAGAAACTTAGAGATTTCACTTTAACCTTTGAGTGTAACATAGTCTAGATTGCAATAATTGATCGCGTTTGTATTGCAAAATAATGTATAGTTAGACTAAAAGTATCAGTTCAAATAAACAGCTCATCCTTTATTCATGAAAGACCATTAATATTCCTAAACCGTCATTAGCGTGCGAGTTTTTTCTCGTAAATGTGGTACAAAAGTCTTATTGTGGTTTATTGTATTTGTGATTTTTCCCACATAATCATACGATCACAACACTCGTGTCTAAAATATAGGTGGGAACAACTTATGATTAATACCCGAACAAGGTAAAGTTAAAAAGGTCACAGTTTTACAAGCTATAACATATCTCCGTTCGAGGAGAGTAACATAATTTACGTATTATTTGATCGAAGGCATTGCATTTAAAAATATTTACTTAAAAATATAAAGTTCATTAGCCTTTCCCGCACCCAGCATATTAAAGTGGACGTGTCTTTTAAAATTACACGAAACAATGAAAACTGATTATACCATTCTGGCATAATGCATTTCCTAAACGATGAATGATCGGGAGACCAATAATATGTGCGGGATCGGAACATTAATAAAATGGTTGTTCTTTACAAGGCAGTTTGTATTTCCTTCTCAGTAAATTTATTGATGACACAAGTCTGTAACAAACAAATAACACTATCAATTAATTACCTCGTGCATTTGATTTTTTACTAACACGTGATGTTGTGATCGCGTATTAGTTATATTCTTTCTGACATTATTCCACTTCATTATATTTATTTTCACACTTTGGCAACTATTTTTTAGGATGGTTTTTCAGTAGCATTGGCGTGAAATAAGTTAACCAAAGCAATTTTCGCCGCAGGGATACAAATGAAGACACACGTCGATTATCCGAGCTCCTTACATATCACTAACTGTCATAAACGAGATATTTACCAGACACTAATTTTGCCAGTATACTTCCCTTAATTGTTTTGACAAAACAAGTTTGTATTGAATATAACGTGCAGGCAAATAATTTCTTGATGAAAATTTCTTTAAAGACACGTGAACACGCAATGATTTTACGATTAACACTTACCGTTATATATTGTCAAGATTGGGCGACAATACAAAGCGCCATACTGCCTAATTTTTGTGTCAGCAGGTAACAGTATAAAATATTGCCCAAGGCATTCATGACAATTGATATTGGTTGACACGCATGGTAAAAAACTTCAAAGACTTTTGACGGGAGTTGACTGAACTAATGACACTTAAATTCGAAATTGTCATTTACACAAGCTGTGAGTTTGCTTGGAAATATTTTATACTAATCCTAACATCAACTTAAAAATGCAATTATAGGACTATATGGTGCCAAGAAGATAACATGTATACCTTTATTGTGGCTTAATTAAACATGTACCACATTACAGTTTCAACGAACATTTACCATTTAAAGTATGAAAAATTTAGGCCCAATCCAAAATGCCATACTGCATAATTTTAAGTTCGTCGGGTAAGCGTATAAAATGTCACCCATGGCATTTGTGACAATTGACATTAGTCCGACAAGCAAGATAAAATCTTCAAATAATTGTTGCAGGATAGGTCTAAACTAATGGCATTTGAATTAGAATGTGTGGATAAAACAAACAGGAAGTTATAAGTGGAGCAGATGGTTTATACCACTGCTAACATCAACACAATGCAATTAGATGAATTTATAGTGACAAGAAGATTAAAAACCTACATCTATTCGTGGAATAATTAAACATGCACTACTTTACAGTTAACATGGTATATGGGAAAGCATATACCTGACTTCGGCAGGTACAAAGGGCTGATAGAGCCATCAGTCGCGCCCTAATAAGTGAGGAAGCTCAGGTATTCGACTTGCGCTCTCATTTACCCATACGATATACATTGCTATGGTTACCTTATTTTAAGCTTGTGCTTACGAAAGAGTTGAAAAACATCAGGCCATCCTTTGAAAAATGTTTAAGTAGAGTGTAAACAAGTTTTTTGAAGAGGAATATTATCTGAAAGATCATAGCTACATGCAACACTCCATCCCTTAATATTGTTATGTATTGGTATTGAAAGTCATATACGTGTGCATAATTGTAGCTACAAATGGATAGTATTATTAATTAATCAAACATCTCTGTCCTTAACAAATCTACTGTTCAAGATAAACTTGCCTTACATAGAACAATATCTTTTATTAATGCTGCGATACCTCGCTCATTCCTGTCATCTATATCATTCATAGTTTAGGAAATTTATTGTGCCAGAGTGGTGTAATCGGTTTTCCTTATTTTCAATGAAATCTTGAAAGACACGTTCTCAGTAGTATGATGGGCGTGGTGAAGTCCAATGAACTTTATGCTTTAAGTAAAGATTCGTACATTCAATGCGCTCGAACAAACAATACATAACTCATGATTGTGTCCTGAAACGGAGATAAAGCTTGGGACTGATTAACTTTACATCGTATGGGTATTTATCATAAGTGGTTCCGATTTATTTTGTTTTCAGACACGGAACATGCATTATAGGATTATGTAAGGAAAGACACAAAATAATATGAACGTCGAAAATATATTTGTGCAAAATTAGGGAGAGAAAAATCACACTCTAATGATATTTTTTAGAAATGATGGTCGTATTTTAGACTGGATGTTATATTTATAAGAGTTTATGTTTAAAAATGCATATACAAGCAAATGACATTGAGACAAAGTCGATGCTTATAATACAAACTGACTCTCTGTCTATGTGTCTGTCTGTGTGTCTGTCTATGTGTCTGTCCGTGTGTCTGTATGCGTGTCTGTATGTGAGTTTGTCTGTATGTCTGTCTATTTGTCTGTGTGTTTGTATGTGTGTTTGTCTTGTGTATGTCTGTGTGTCTGTCTGTGTGTCTGTCTGTGTGTCTGTACCTGTGTCTGTCTTTGTGTTTGTATGTGTGTCTGTCTGTGTGTCTGTCTGTGTGTATATCTGTGTGTCTGTATGTATGTGTGTATGTGTGCAAGTCCGTGTGTTTGTCTGTGTGTCTGTCTGTCTGTGGGTCTATATGTGTATTTGTCTGTGTATCTGTCTGTGTGTCTGTCTTTGTGTCCTTCTGTGTGACTGTCTGTGTGTCTGTCTGTGGGTTTGGCTTCGCGTGTCTGTGTGCCTGGGCATGTGTGTGACAGTACGTGTGTCTGTCTGTGTGTCTGTATGTGTGTCTGTATGTGTGTATGTCTGCTTGTGTGTGTATCTGTGTCTGTATGTGTGACTGTATGCGTGTCTGTATGTGTGTCTGTGTGTGTGTTTGTCTGTGTGTCTGTCTGTGTGTTTGACTGTCTGTGTGTCTGTATGTGTGTTTGTCTGTTTGTCCGTCTGTGTGTCTGTATGCTATCGTATGATAGTTAAGAGAAAAAAATAACTTCAAAACAATACACTATTTTTTAGACTCATAGACAATTTTGGATTCATCTTACAAGACTTTAGTCTAAAACGTCATCTACCTAGGAGTGGTACCCACTAATTGTCTCATTCTTTATACACAAAATATCATTATTTTTTATAACAGCTAATTTTGACGTATGATTAATAATAACCCTGGGACATTAGTGTCTTCATAAATGGAATTAATGCCGCTTGTGTAAACATGACCAATTAACTCATCAATACGCTGATTTCAGTAAAAAGAACAGGCGCGTAAAATGATAATTATTCATCGTTGGACAAACTTGAGCACAAGGTGGATAGGTTTGAGACAGATTTGAACAAGCTCTGGGTTGCCATAAATGACCAAGTGAAACTTACAAAATCAAAGAGCAGTGATGTAGAGGACAAGACCGAAAGCATCGATTACAATACAGCAATCGCAAATAATAAAATCATAGATTTGAGAAAAGAAAACGTACAATTAAAACAAGAGATAATGTATCTCCAATCACAATCTATGAGAAACAACCTTGTGTTTAATAATATTCCAGAGGGTCAACAAGAAGGTGCAGATAAGGTGGAGAAGACCGTCCGATATTTCAACCATGACACGTTGAAAGTAACCAAGGATGTTTCAGAAAAGACAATTTTCGAGAGGGTTCATCGCCTGGGTACAAAGTCAGCCGACAGACAAAGGGCGGTAGTGTCTAAATTTAAGCAATTGAAAGAGCGGGAAATGGTCCGGAAGCAGGCTAGAATGCCAAACGTAACTGCGTATTACCATAATGAACAATTCCTGAAAGATGTGATCGAGAAGCGTAAAATTCTCTTTCCAAAATTAAAAGAAACGAGAGACAGCGGTAAAAAGACCTGGATATCTTATGTTACACTATTTGTCGACGGTAAAGCATTGAAAACAAAGGGCGACTCAGAGGATGACGTTAAGATTTTAAGCTGGAACGTACATGGACTAACATATATATGAAAAGAAAATCCGCTTTTTACAAGTAAACTTTCAAATCATGATATAATATTTCTTTACAAAACATGGACTTATAACAACAGCAATGTTGAGTTAAGTGGTTACTATTCGCACAACTTTTATCGGACACTTAAACATAGACAAGCGAAGCGTTCGAGGCATTGCCTTATATTATAAAGATTATTTGTCCACTGGTATCACTATTGCACACTAATAATTTTATTGACAGCATTCATTGCAGTAGTAGAGAGGATATGAACCATGTAATCAATAGGTTTAGTAACATTTTTTCACCAAACATGCAGACGTTTTTTATGATTGTTGTAAAAGATCTAGGAAAATATATATTGAGGCTTTACAAAAATTAAAAAATTCTAATAGCACAGAAACTAGACTTTTTCTTCAGAAATGTACAGAAGAATATAAATCATTGGTAAATAAAGAAATAAACATAAAGACAAAACATTGAAGAAACTAGACTGTTTAAGAGGCAAAAAAAAAGATGTTTTGGAAATATTTTGGAAAAAAATAAAACAAGAAAAGATGCTGACACTAAACTGGAAGAATTTACTGATATTCTGTAAATCTGAATAATGACCTTTTGTTATGCTTATAACTCACCAGTTGAAGCCTTTTGTAATACCCATAGCTTTATAACTATAGAAATAGAAGACAGCAGTTCGGATTCAGCTAAATTTAGTTAAATCTTTAAAAAATGGAAAAGCAAATGGTACAAATGTAGTGATAATTTATTAAATGAATATTTTAAAGACGGTATTAATATTATAGCAGGCCATCTATATGACATATTCATTATAGTATTAAATAATGGTTATTTTCCTGAAAAATGAACTAAAGGAATTATAGTTTCTCTATATCAGAAAGGCAGCACAACCGATGTTAACAATTATAGAGGTATTTACTAAGTTTATCTTTCCAAGTTATTTACATCAATTATAAACAATAAAATAGACTTTTTTCAAAAACAAACAAATAATAACTGATTCACAATTTGGGTTTAGAAAAGGCAGATCTACTAAAGATGTTGTTTTTATATTAATGTAAACGTCACAAAATCATATATTGGAGAATAAACGGTAATAAACATGTTTTGTCGATATGAAAACATGTTTCGATTCTATTTACAGAAATGGTTAATGGCTTAAGCTTTAAAACCTAGGGATACAAGGGAAAATATTGATTTATATTAGACATGTACTATAAAGTAAAATCATGTGTTCAGCTAAATGGTAAATTTTCTGATTTTTTTTAATACTCAGTTGGCCTAAGACAAGTGCAGATAATGTATCCTTTTCTTTTTTCACTTTTTATTAATGATCTAGAAAAAAGAACTTAATGAACCTGCTTTTACTTTTAAAAGAAGGCCTTTGAATAATGAAATAAGCACTATAACTAATATTGTATTGTTTGCAGATGGCATGGTTATCCTTGGTCCTTCGCGATTAGACTTACAACATAATTATACTTGATATTTTACAAAACTATTGTATAAAGAGTGGGATTAACTGTTAATATCTCTAAGACTAATGTTATGGTTTACGAATTTGAATCATATGTCAGCTAGTATTTACGCATTATAATCCTTCACCCAGGGGCATTGAATATCTTCATAAATGGGATAGTTTATATCAATGTAAGCACGACAAATTAACACACAAAAATACGCTAATTTCATTGACAAGTCTGGTGCGTAAAGGGCTAATAATTCATAGTTATTTATTCAATCTAAACGTGTATCCACTCTGGCCCGATAAATAACTAGCGTTTTTATTTACCTAATTTGTTTCAATATTTGAATGTTGATTATTAATATATTTCTTCATTTTTAACAAGATGATACTCTTCACTCTCACTCCTCATTATAATAGAACAAAATGATACTCTTCACTCTCACTCCTCATTATAATAGGCAATTTGGTTCTGAGATATGTGTCTGCAAATCAAGACAGGTCTGCTAAGAAAATTCGGGTAGAGAAATCATTTTGCAAGATAATAACGATATTCAAATGTGGTTTCCTACATAATGTTTCCGAAATTTTTAAGCAATCCTTGTTTAAATCGCCGTGCAATAAAATTGGTAAAATATAATTTGGTATAATATCAAAAGGATATACAACGTTTTATAACTCATATAGGAAAAAGAAGATGAGACTGAAACCTAGGAAACAACGAAAACAGCAGCACCGTCTGAATCCTAAGTTGCTAACTTATGTAACATTTAAGAAAAAAAAGTTTCGTGTATACGTTAAGTTATATTAAAAACGAAGTTGTCTTAACTTTAAGTTATTTGTTGCAAAATCGTAGAATATCCAATGTATAGGTGGTTAACAAGAAAAATGAGAGTTAAATAATTACTTAATTATAACAATAACTGTATTTTATCTTATTGTACATATTGGTGTTAAGCCATGACATATTAAATGAATTTTCCTTTAAAGTAGTTATTTCCACTAGCCTACTTAAAAGGCGAATCAAGTTAGACCACTGACTCACTGTAATCTCGATTCAAGCTAGTTTTAAGCCAGGTGGGGAACAGCCGTTCTTTTTATACTCAAAAACTTTAACGCGCATTTACGTCCCGCTAGTCTTACTATATATTCATCGAATGACAACAATGTTTAGGGATCCTAGAAAAGATACAAGATCATAAGTCATTTGGAAACGGGTCCAGAACAAAGAAACTTGTCTTGATTCAGGAACACTTCAGATACACTTATATGCGTAATATGCTACACCCATAATTGAAAGGCTACCTGTATCCGACGACCATCTGCGAACACTCAAGCACTAATGTAACGCGGGATTACGTTTACTATTAACACATTTTATTACTGCAGTTGCCTTCAGCATGTAACTGTGTCTAGCAGTGCTAACCTTCACGATTTTGCTATCAGTGTACACATATAATAATTGTACATCTCAAATACACTTGTATTCTCTTTGTAGGAGCATGGTTTACGCGTTTGGCATGAATCTTTTATTTCCTTCACATATTGTACATATGTTGAACGTTCATTGTAATAAGAGTTATGCTGTTTGTATACAATATTCTTTGAACAGTTTTAGTTTGCGATGTAGTTGTTTACTGTTAGTTGTTTTACATTTAAGGGGAATATTTTTATTTACACCGTTTCTTTGTTGGAATATATACATAAGGTATGTTAGGTATATTTGCATAGTGCACATTTCCTAAAGAAAGATTAACAGAACAAGCACTTGAAAAAATATCAGCATTGAGAATTAAAGAACACACCTTTAAATGATGTAAAGTATGTATATAAAATATGATATATGATTCTTATTAGAAATGTCAACTTTACATCTTTTCTGCTTTTACTTTGCGTTAATGACATTTCTGCAGGGCAAATAGTGTCGTTGGTTTATGTATTTGAAACTTTCAGAAATATTTAGTTATTAAAATAGCACATGGTATTTAATATTACCAAAGTAGCAGTTAGGCAAGTCAATGTCCGACGATCACATTGTTCCATTAATAAAATACCACTATCAAGTTATTACAAATAATATAAAGCACAGTAGGACTTGATCGATCTTCTATCGTCTATACACTTAATGGTTTCCACGTACCACCCGAGGTCCTAGCTTTCAGACAAATTGGACAAAACGCATCACAATACCTTGGCTTTTCCATTTATTATTCTGCCAATTATCATGACATGAGTGCTTGCTCTTAAACTCGTTTAACATAATATCATATGAAACAGTCACCTCTCTGCCTTTTATGTAAACGTATTTTAAATGATAATACATGTACTTCAATTAAAACGCTAGACAAGCACCTTATGATAATCACAATTCTGCGGTGAATAAAACAGGCAAAAGCACATTTTAATTCCGTGTTTCATTATTGTAACCAATCATAGAGATATGGATGAATTTAGGCATTTGTAAGAACATTAATTACATTACATAATAAGAAAAATATTGAAGCAAGCTTAGAGTTTAAAAGATGGTTCAATTTCAACTGAATCACTATGGAATAACTAGTTTTGAACATTCCACTCCCGTCAAAAATTGTTAAAATTCTTGAACGTAGAAGTAAGATGAGCTGAAACTAGTTCTATGCTCTTAAAGACTGTTGCAATAATCCATGCAGGGTGTTCCTGTTATCTAGACTTGAAGTGTTAAGCCAGCAATCAGAAAAGTGAAAATTGTAAGCATTAAGATAATCAAATGTGACACAAAGGTCCAAGTGGATGGCTGACTATCACAGAGCTGTCTCCGTATAAATGACCTTTCCATCTGAACAGAACTTCCATCCATACTAACTGCGTTGATTATTTAAATTGTCTCATAGAAAACTATTTGCTCAAGAATATAAACTAAAATTTGGAAATTCATGAAATCATTTACCAACTTGAAACAAGGACTTAATGATTATGTCTGTTTTGTTTTTCTCACATTTTAAACATAAAAACATTGTCGAGTTCAACAATATACAATTAAACGCATATAAGTGCATTACGCGCATCATTGTATAACGACAGAATCTATTAGCTATACAAAGTGACAATTATCAGTATGGTTTATCAAGGACATTTGCTGACATAGTCTTGTATCTTGTTAAAATCATGCTTATATTATGTGTATATGTTTGGTAAGAAATTAAATAGTAATAAAAGGTTGATCGAACATTAGTATCCTTATCATTGACTTAGTTGTCTCAGTGTACACTCAAGAAATGAGGCAGCTACATCATCACTTGAGTCTCTTAGAAGCTTAAACATGTTAGACATTCTACAATTCTGGCAATTGAACAACATCCATCTGTCACAATTTTGTAGTTTTTAATTAATTTAAGGCATCTTGGTAACTTGGTAACTTAGAATCGAATATAGGTTATCGATCATCTGTTTGTTCAACAATTTGAGACAGTTATAATTAACTTGGTTTTAATAGCATTATAGGATCATTTTGTTTTATGTCAAACAAGGACTATGTATTTTTATTTATATTGATATTAAGCATTTTAACTACAATATGCAAGATAAAACTACTAGTAATTGATGTTTTCACACTGTACATATATTTTGATGTTTGACATCCGGTATACCGGAATGACCTAATAACTATTCCTAATCGAACACAAATATAAACTGAAAACTGAAATCCAGAGCAGAAATATTCAATATTTAACAATTTTAACCGGTTTTATAACGAATGAAACGAGAACTAGAATGAAGGTTAGACATTATTCTGGGTTAAGCTAGTAAGAAAGCTAGTAACATTTTACATTTATGCCGGTCTTCTGTTTGCAAATGCCAACCAGAAACTATCATTCAATTCGTTTAATCTCAACAAAGTTGGTGGCCTGGTTGATCATAGATAATTAGTTCTTTAAGGAACGATGCGTTACAAAACAGATGTTAATATTCGTGAAATGTATTGAAATAATCATTTTTTTCACTTCATTTGTATTGTATTGTATATTTTGTCGACAAAAAGGTAAGTTAAAATACACCGCAGTGGGCTTTGCCTTTTCTTATTTATATAGGTAAATAAGTAAAGGTCCTATCAAAATTTTCACAGATATTTAAATTTTATCTACCAGTAGACAAAGGCAAACAAGGTAAATGCAAATGTGACAAAAACACAGAGACGAGACATAACACACATAAAGAAAAAAACATCAGTTACCGCCTTGGAACGGTCAATCGGCAAAAGGGCCAACTGGGGTGCTTAAACCTGGTTTGTGGAGGGCTCCAGCCTCGTACTTCCTGAAGGTTTTTCTAGCAAACAAACAGTGTAAATAACAACATCCCGTCAAAGTGAAACAACTAACAGTAAGCACCTGCATCGGGAGTTACAATGAACTTATATACATACATAACAACTAGCAACAAAATAAACTATAAACATATGTACAGTTTGTACAGTAGATAAAAGCCTCGGCAACGTAAAAACAAAAACCCCAAACGAGAGATCAGTTTGAAATAAAACAGCCCAAGCGCTGATGTATTATAGGATATTATAGGAACAAATAAAACAGCCCAAGCGCTGATATATTATAAGAACAAATGAAACAGTCCAAGCGCTGATATATAACAAGATCAATTTAGATATGGCATATAAAAGTAATAAGTAAATTAAGTAAAAAATACGAAAGAAAACATCGAAATTTAGAAAACAACCTAACAACAAAATAAAACGTAGTATTGTTAAGAGCTAATAAGTTAAAAAACAGTTTACGAAAAGCCGAGGATTTATCCGCACTTGCCTATAGACCACCACTGTTGATCTCTCGCTAATTATGCAAACAACTTTTGAGACTGCAATACTATTGTTAGTAAGTCGTTTCGCATTTTCGCACATGTATTCCTGATGTAAATGCGGTTTCCCTTTGTTTGTTGTCTTATGGATATCGTGCTATTTACTAGAGATATATGTCGAA
Source organism: Sinonovacula constricta (assembly GCA_007844125.1). Taxonomy (NCBI): domain Eukaryota; kingdom Metazoa; phylum Mollusca; class Bivalvia; order Cardiida; family Solecurtidae; genus Sinonovacula; species Sinonovacula constricta. The sequence continues at coordinate 61,287,223 of CM017556.1, forward strand.
TCCTAAAACGATATACGAATATTTGTTAAGTGTATTATATTCATATTCGAATTTTGGGACGAATTTATATGCGAATGGTAAATAACAAGATATTTTTTCGTTACGTTTAGTGCAGTTTTTTTTTTGCATTGCAAAAATGTTTTATTTCTAAGATAATTCACATTACTAGCTTATCTTTATTCAGAAGCGGAGGAAAGTTTATGATTTTATTGTAGCATTTGATTTTTAAACGACGGTTTCTTCTTTTGAAATACAATTAACGGCAATTTTATCAATCCGCCATTATCGTGTTTATAGCAACACACCAGCCATAACATGTTAATTGGAGACATTTATTTACAGCGTCAAGAATGATGAGAAAGCTGAATTTTGGAAGTACGAAGAATTGACACTGCCTGAACTTGATTACCCACGACTAGACTTCATGCTTGTGAAATAGCAGTGCATGTACAGAAATAAATATGCACGTCGAAGGATGCTATAAACGTTAATTATGCCCAGGCGTACTTCAAATCTGAATGATCAGACTGCAGATTGTTGTTAACCAGATGTTCAAGTGTTTATATTATGTAATGCAGTTATACAGTAAATGGAGATTTAGGAATGAAGAGCGAGGCGAAGAAATGTCAATCAGTGAATAGAGAAAATGGTCCAAATAAAGGGAAAATGGAGTAAGATCCAGTGTTCCGTCGAGTCAGGTAAAACAGCTTGAGATATATACGATGTTTCACTTCTGTGGGTCTATACCAGTTTGCAATCGGAATTTAAATTCAATTACAGAGTTTTAACTCGTTCATGTTGAATTCAATGTATTTTGGTTGCGTCCGGTAGCATTTTATATCTAGTTATATGTTTAATGCAGCGTACATAAAGTATTGTATCTTTTATTTAAAAGTTTTGATAATCGGATAGTTGAGACTGTGTTCTTAGTTTTGTCTGAATGAATATATGGAGAGATGCTTTACAATGCGTTGACCTATCAATTTGCCAATGAGTTATTTGATATGATGTGTATATATGATATATATATATAGTCGAAGCATTCTATACTTCAAGGTTAAACTAATTCCAACATAAACTTTTTTCTCAAAATATTGTTGTAAATAATTGTCTTATAGTCAGGAAAAAAGTCCTCAATTTTTTGCTAAGTCATATTAGTAAAAAAAGTAATTTTAATTTCGCGACTTTTCTTGAAAAACTAATGGTCTTTATACGCCACCGTAGATCGAAAAAACCGGAAAACGGTGACAACGTAAAATATGCGCCAGTTGATTGCACGATATTTTGGACTTTTTACGAATGGATTTTAAACGGTAAGACATATTTCAAATGATTTTATTTATGAAATTGTAGAGATATAAGTATTATCTTGATAATCTTGATATCAAGACTATGACATTTGTGGTATTTCTTTGCAGTTGGATCTGGACACGATTTATTATATATTTTCGCGAGTTACGGATAAAGTGGCAAAATAATTAAATATGTCTAAAATATTTTGAGTTCTCAACAAGATCTCGCGATATTATTAGTAAGAAAAGATTTAAAAACCTCAATTTCATAAAAGAATGAGGAAAAATAAACAGGTATCACTTTCGTAGGTAACGCGCTCTTCGAACTTTTTTAAAACTACGGAATCGCAGAAGGATCAAAATGTTTTATTTTCGACGAATTATTATTATTATTTGTGATTAGTTATATTTTCAATTGAAAAATTTTGTTTTCACCCTTTTTCTTTCAAAGTGTGTGCACATTCATTTTCAATTTTCCTGAAAATGGATATTTTATCACAAAACTCATTAGCAGTGTAAATATAGAATCTAAGTCAATGTGATGTGGCATATTTTTTATTTTCAGAATTAAATGATATGGATTGCTGAGTTATTGTCCAGGATCTATCAGCTGAAGTAATTATGTAGACCTGTAAAATGAGGTAATTGTGATTTCTTAATACATTGCATGTTACTTGTACTCCTAATTTCTAACCAGTTTAAGCCATGATGTCTCTTTATACTACAGTCATACTGACTTGAACTTCTACTAGGTTCTAGAGGACCGAGTGCTTTTAATTTAATTAGAAGAACTTTTTTTAAGTAATATTTTTGGAACAGAATCAAGTGGATTAACTTACTAAAATTGCACAAATTTATAAAATATGTTTTCAGTGATCAAAGTGTGTGTGTTATCTGTAATGAGAACGATGAACGACCAACTTCAAAGCTTGGTGAAAAGGGATGTCAAGGACTTATAGCTGCAAGCAGTTTGAAAGGTATCATTTATATGCACTACAATTTTAGAATAAAAAAAAATAAAATTATCATTTATTGCTTGGATTTGTTTCACAATGTGTATAATAATAAAAAAAATGTTAAATTTTGTATCCCACTTCTATAAAGAAAAAAAGATATGCTTCTTTGAGTTTTAAGTTTTCTATTTTGCAATACAAATGTTTTTCAATTAATGATACAATTTACCACCCTTTGTATTTTATAAGTGTCATTAATGAATACTGCTCGGAGTTCTTGAAAATGGTTTGACATACTAAGAAAAAAGTCATTTTAATTTTACTTTTAACTAAAAGATACCATCTGAACTTTTTCTAGGGGATAGCCTTGCTGTATCGGTCGGCCAAGTTGTTCATCAGGATTGTAGACGATTATATTGTCACCCAAATCATACAAGAGCTTCTAAAGTTATTGCTAGTGAATTCTCGAGTCCAAGGACAAGAAAATCATTGACTGACTCATTTTCATTTCAAGAAAAGTGTATCTTTTGTGGCACAACAGCAAAGTCCACTGCAAATAAGCGAGGAAATGATGTTTTTCCAGTGAGAACCTTGGATTTTCAAAACAGTATTCGAAAGGTATGCAATGAGAGAGGTGACAACTGGGGTAACACTGTGCTGGGCAGATTAGAGTATGCCCAAGACTTGCCTGCTGTAGAAGCTAGGTATCACCAGACATGTAGTGTGAACTTCAGGACAGGGTGTAACATACCTTCTCAGTACCAAACAGATGAACAAAAAGTGAAACCTAAAAAGGGTAGGCCATCTAAAGTGCATGTTGAAACAGCATTTCTGGAAATAATTAACTGTTTTGAGAATAGTGAAACTGAATTGGTGACCATTTCTGATTTGGTAAAAAGAATGTCTGATCTTTGTGATGAAGCATATAGTAATGCATACATGAAAAAAAGATTTTTAGAGCACTTTGGTGATAGTATCATCATATCAGAACAAAATGGAAAGCATGATGTTGTAGCTTTCAGAACTACTGCCCATCAAATATTGCATACATATTTCAAATGTCATTTAAACAATGACAGTGACACACAGAAAAGAGCTTTGTTAACTGCAGCTGCAAAGCTTATCCTGAATGACATAAAATCTCTTGATATTAGCAAAGACATGTATCCTCAAAGTGCAGAAATAATGTCTTTAGATTCAAACCTGAAATATGTGCCTGCTAGCCTTCAGGATTTTCTAAGACAGTTGATTGATAATAAAAACTGTGAAAAGAAAATAGCATCTATAGGACAAACTATAGTACAGGCCTCGACTCCTCGCAGTATTATTGCACCTTTACAGCTTGGTCTTGGTGTACAACTGCATCACCAGTTTGGATCTAGGGCTTTAATTGAGACATTACACAGTCTTGGGTTTTGTTCTTCCTACCAAGAAGTACAGAAATTTGAACGTAGTGCTGCAGCAGTTTCAGCAGGTGTTGATGTCAATAACAACAACAACAACAACAGTGGCGAATTTGTACAATTTGTAGCGGACAATGTTGATCACAACACTTGTACTTTAGATGGCCAGAATACATTTCATGGAATGGGAATTATCGCTACTGTTACTCCTGAACTGAAAACTAGAAAAACTATTCCTAGAATTAAAGTTTCAAATGAAGAACTTGTATCTCTTGGAAAAATTGAAATATATTTCTACAATCAATCAAACGACAACATGGAAATGCTGAAATTTAAAAAATTGGTGGATTTGGCCAATGTTGAAGAACCACTAACAGAAATGGATTTTGTGTTCAAAATTTCCAGGCCACTTGGAATTCAAACACCTTCATGGTCTGGGTTCATGCAAGCAGTTAATGTTGGAAATCATCCGGGGCGTTCCTCTGTGCTACTGCTTCCAATGATTGACATGAACCCAAGTGACATCACATGTGTATACTCGACGCTTCATTTTGTGGTGAGACAGTCAAAATTGATGAACTGCAAAGCAATACTGACTTTTGACCAGCCATTATATTGGAAAGCCTTGAATATTGTAACAAATGAACCATCAACAAGTGAAGTCAAGTCAGTAGTGTTGCGGCTTGGACCTTTTCATACAGAGATGAGCTTTTTGGGATGCATTGGAAGAGTGATGGAAAATTCTGGACTTCAGGAGCTTCTTGAAACTGTGTATGCCCCCAACACTGTAGTTCATATGCTGACTGGAAAAGCGTTTGAAAGAGCTGTGCGTGGCCATTTTCTTGTTGATGATGCTTTGAATTCCATTCTGATGGATAAACTATTAAACACATCTGATTTATCAGTTGCTGATGAGGACTTAATATTAAATCATACTCAAAGTCTTGATCTCCAAATTACAAAACAAGATATAGAACATATCAAGAGTCTAATCTGTAAAGATCTAAGTAAAGAAGTTCCAAGTAAAGACACCGCAGTACAGAAATTGTTGACAGCTTATGAGTCTGTGAAAACAAATCTGAAGCAGTATGATACTGCCAAGTTGTGGTTGCAGTACATGGAAATGATAGACATCCTAAAACGGTTCATCACAGCTGAAAGGACAGGGAATTGGACACTTCATCTGAAAGCCTTGCAGCAGATGTTACCATATTTTGCAGCTGCTGGGCATAATCTATACTTGAAGTCTGGCTACATGTACCTCCAACAGATGCAAGAACTGTCAGACACAAATCCAAACGTTTACCGAGCATTTAGTAATGGCCTTCATGTTGTCAGAAGGAGCGATAGATTTTGGGCAGGATTGTCTACAGATCTCATCATTGAGCAAGTTCTGATGCGTAGTGTAAAATCTGTAGGTGGTTTAACAAGAGGTCGTGGAATAACAGAAGCACAGAGAGCGCAGTGGATTCTAGCAATGCCAGCTACATCAGATGTCAACTATGCGATGCAAGAGTTCACAGAATGTAGACACGAAACAAGCGACCAGCATAAAGATTGTTATGAATCTAGAAAACAGAGGGACACACAAGACAGGCAAACGTTTGTTGAATTTCTAAGAGACAGGAGTCCATTCGTTGAAGAAGTATGTTTGAGAAACATTGAAACAGGGATGACTGCAGACCCTTCAGTAAATGCTCAGTATGCAGAAGATATTGGCAAAAGCATCGTTTCTGAAATGATAGACAAAAATGTTTTACATTTTACGTTTAAAAGAACTAATCAGATAAAAACGCTTGGCACTGAAGGCAACCTTAAAGTCAATGGAGAAGAAATAAACATAGACCCCCAGCCATTATTTCAGAGATTTATCACTGTAACAGATAACTCCGTAGATGATATAGAAGAAGTATTTAGACATGAACTGTCTGCAAATCCATCTTCATTGTTTGATTCATCTGGACTCATGCGTGAAGCTCAGAAGCCCCAGTTGGCAGTTGCATTGTGGGAGCAAGGGAACTGTGGGGCAAATCAATTAAATCATGAAAATCTTCAGTATGTTTTAGATGGTGGATCACTGATCCAGCGAATGCCTTGGGATTATGGTTGCACTTATGAAAGTATTTGTAAAAAATATGTTGATTTTGTTGAAAAACATTATGGAAAAGCGTATATAGTATTTGACGGCTACCGTTATGAAACTTCAACAAAGGAAGTAACCCATGAAAGACGAACAAAAGGAAAGACAGGCATCAAGATCAATTTTGATGGTAATTCCAGCTTCAAGTCTAAAAAGGATGTGGTTTTATCAAACAGGAACAACAAACAACGATTTATTGATATGTTGGGGACAAGTCTAGAAGAGAATGGTTGTCATGTTTTGCATGCAGACGCAGATGCTGATACTCTTATTGTCCAGACAGCCATTACATCAGCTCAAGAACGTCCAACAGCAGTCATCGGCGAGGACACTGATCTCCTTGTGCTTCTTTGCTACCATGCACATAAAGATTTAAATAAATTGTACTTGACTTCTGAAACGAAACAGAATTTGAAGACAAATAAAATCTGGGATATATTACAAACACAAAACACTATTGGCAGAGAAATTTGTCATCTTCTTCCCTTTATCCATGCATTTTCTGGTTGTGATACCACATCAAGGATTTACGGTATTGGGAAAGGTACATTTTTCAAAAAGACATTAACTGATGTTTATCTTCGACAACAAGCATCAGCCTTTCTTAGAAGCCATTCTATTCATGAAGAAGTTGAAAAGGCCGGTACAGAGATCTTCAAGCTAGTGTTTAATGGTAAAAAACAGGAAAGTTTGAACCATCTGCGCTTGAGAAAATTTGTAATGAAAGCCAATACTGGATCGACTTGTGTTCAAGTGCAGTGCCTTCCTCCAACTGAAGCAGCAGCAAGATTTCACAGTTTCCGTGTATATCTACAGGTTCAGACATGGATTGGAAAAGAACTTAATCCTGTTGAATGGGGTTGGTGTTTGAAAGGGAATAAACTGATTCCAGTGAAGACAGATCGAGCAGCAGCTCCTGCTAGGTTATTGAAAGTAATAAGATGTAGCTGTAAAGTAAACTGTGAATCCAGAAGATGTACATGTAAAAAACATGGGCTCCAGTGTTCTTATGCTTGTGGTGAATGCAGGGGAATTGATTGTAGCAACAAATCTGAATCTTTACTTGGAGACTTAAATAATTAAACATATTACTGCTGAATTTGCTAAATATGCTGTATTGGGTATAGGGAAAATTGATGGTTTCATTAATAAGACAATTAAGCAAATTTCAGCTGTTGGAGGCATCATTGCAATCAGTATCATATGTTTATTAACAAGATATTTAGACTTAAAATGTATGTGAGGTAATGTTTTGTAAATAATGAATTGCTTTTGGCAACTACATGTATGCCTTCTTTAAATCAGATATGTGTATTGTTGGCAGTTTCACATAATTTTCATTATCATTGTAAAGTGGGTGGGGTAATTTTACAGGGAAAGAAAACAATTTTTCACCTGCATTATATTGATAATATATTTTGTACACATAATATACATGCCAACATATTAAATTGTGTTCTATAACTAAGAAAAGAGATTTGTTTTGAAAATGTGTCTGCATATTTGTTTTTGTTTTTTAACTACTGAAATTTTACCTGTGTTCTGTTTCTTCTAATGGGTATGAATAATTCTTCATCAAATTTTATAGATGCGCATTAAATATTCTTGAGGACTTTTTTCCTGTAATGCATGGACATCTATATAATCAAAAAATCATAAGCTCGCTTCTGTTGGAATTTGTTTAAGGTTGGTCATGTATTTCGGCTAAATTGCCTGGACTAATATAAAATATTATCATCTTAAAAGTTCAATTATGGCTGACAACTTGTATCCGTAAGAAAATCCTACTCTCTCCGGTTTGTTTGAGCGTAACCTTTTATTTATTACTGTTCAATATCAACCATGTATTCTTACTTTTCTCACTCTCTCTTCCTCTGTGTCTATTTTAATTTCTCCTTCTTTCGCTCTCTTTGTTTCTACCTGCCTGTCTGCTGTCTGTTTGAAACAGTATATGTTTACTTGTCTGTATGTCCATCTAACTATCTGTATATCTCACGTTTTACCTGTCTCTCTCCCTTTAGTAATACCTTTGAGACAGTATGAAATACATATCTATGTAAGTACTACTAAGTTGCATAAATAACCAAGAAGCTGTATCAAGGTAAACAGCAGGCTCAACAAAATAATGTAATAAAATATTAACATTAGCTTTCTGTTACAAACTACAACCAGAGATGTTTTTTTCAAATATCTTTGTAGACTAAAGAGTCAGCTTCCAGAACAAACAGTAGCGTCAGTAACACAGTAAGACGCCTGTCACGAGAACTTTGACAGTCGCTAACAACAAAACCTAAATCATTCTTTCTAAGCGTTAATGGCCATAGCAGAGTGAGCAAGAATTGAAATTCTCAGCATCTGTCCATATTATTCCAGAAACTCCCCCTTTTTGCTAGTGCTAATCATTATTAGTTGACATTTTGTATGTTGCCCGCGGTCGCTACGTGCGAGGCGACCATCTCTTAGATTGACCTAGAAATTGTTATTTAATGTAGCTCTCCGGTACCGGATGCAAAAATAATACGTCGTCTGTTAAGGCAACCTTACACAATTTTAATAATGCTGGATAATAATAAGAATCATTGGCTCAGTTATCATGTCTTGCCTTTCGGGACATACGGATGAATCACAGCGGAAATCGGCTGTTTGTGATAAATGCCAATACTATTAATAACTATTCAAATTAGTGTGTTTATATAAGTATATTTTTCTGATTTTAAAACACCAAAGTAAATTATCCCATTTTGATGGATCAATTTGGTACACAGTTGGCATTTTGCCGACTGATCTGTCACACAGCGGTTACTGATAACATATTCTTCCTTAGTTTTTTTCTTTTTCCTTTTCATCAGCTGAAATTTTCTTTTACATTAAACACTGTGCTGTAGACAGATCAATATAAAGATTGGTGGAGCAACGGAATGGCGGGTGGTCGGAAAGACAGACAGGCAAGTAGGCACTCGAAGCACCCGCCGCAAAAATGACCTTAGATATAAAGTACGGTTGAACTCTTTGTATATATGTTTAAATAATTTCCAGTCAGCTATTTTCTTCTAAATTGGTGGCAAATTCAACACGCCATGTTTGCTTATGGTTATTGTTTAAATTAAACAAAATGTGTTTTTTTATGATGTCATTTTTTTAAACTGGACCAAAGACTTTATATTTTTTTTCTTGATAACCTCATTACATGTGACCAAAACGATGACGGGGTCAGTGCTTCTATTGTTGATAAGTTAATAAATAATAATCAACGTATTAACATGTTTATCTTATTATCTACATAGTAAAGATAAAATGCTATTATTTCTAATATTCTAAATATACATAACATATTTGGTTTGCAAGGCATTTCTGTACTTGTGGCAGATACGACTTAATTAAACTTGATATTTTTCGTTTACTATAAATCAAATTGATAAAGTGCTATTTTTATTTTTTATTTTATTTTTTACTTCTCTTTATTTCTACATTTTCTGCGAGTGCAGGTTTTTTTTTAACCTGGGTACTTCTCTCTAATCAAACTTTTCGCCGACTCATTGCTTCTGGGCTGTTACCTTTTCCGCTATAGGCTGACATGAGACGTACAATTTAAAATGCTTTGACGATAGATATTGTATTTGGACAATATTACACTTCTAGCCACGAATTTATATATAAACCCATTATCCCGTTTGCTAATGTAATGTCTTATATGGTTATCATTATTACAGTGTTGAAAATAAGTACTTCAAGAATTATTCTCGACGGTCGACTTTTTAATTATTCAATTGATATGAAACAGTTTAAGTTATGGTAAAGATAATAATAGGCTAAACATGCCTTTTTGCCTTTCATAGAGTGCATATTTTAGTAAAACTAAGCATAACGCTATTTCTAAGCATGTTTTATACTTTAAAACTAAAATAATTCATACCATAAATCAATGTGGCTATACAGCACCTCCTCAAAAAATAAATAAAACAAGACAGAATGTCTTGTCTTTTATAAACTAGCAATGTAAAAAAAAAACTCTTTACGATTACACAGATACGCATCCTGTTCATGGACCATACCTTCAGCTGATAAATGCCATACATTTTTAATTAACTTTCCTCTGTCATAACGCCCATTTATTACAGCAAGTAGATTCTATGCCATATTTCACATTAAGGATGCAAGCGGACAGAGACTGTCATGTAGTTTCCTAATCTCTTACCACTATCGATGCCTGAACATGTCATCCACAGCAGTCATCTATCATTGTTTTATTTCAAGTTGGTATAATGTCCGTCCGTATCATGCTATTGTTACAGACGACAAGAAATGCAACATTTTGTAGCAGCTGCTCGTTTTCTGGCTCAGTATAATCCTGTACTTACTTTGAGATGCTAACATGCTGATTTTTTCTTATAAATATTGCAGGGATATGACAATAACATATATATTTTATTTGTTGCTTGTTGTAGATGGTGCTTCCAAAATTGAACGATAAAAAGAAAACAAAATACAATTGTAAGAAGATACTTGATATTGGACTGTAAATGGGATTTCAGAGTTAGGATAATAAGCACGGTGAGACTTTGTTTTACACGGACAAAAATACAATACCAAATTTTAGCGAATAAAGAAAATGATAACACCCCTTATTTTTAAGCTAATGAATTACTAAATAATATAATGTCTTTCATTGTAATTTAATTAAGAATGCTACAAAGTTTTCTGTTGTTTTTTAACTTGCTGTTTATTATTGAGCTTTATAAGCTGTCCCAAAATAACGCCTTCAAATATATTGTTATGTACAGTAGTACACCAGCGTTTTAGGTTACGCTAGTCAGGTTAAAGGTTGTTTACCGTTGTGGTATCGATGACGTAGCATTCGCGTAACTGCTAGAAAGAAAAGGGTCATGCTAGAAAGTTCTTTTTTTCTAAACTGGGTTTCGAGAATGTTCTGGGTTTCGTGAATGTTCTAGAAATTCTTTGGGTCTATGTAAGGGCGTGTTAGCCGATTTAAAGGAAGTTTGCTGCTTTAAAGTTTAGATAAAAAGTATGGATAAGATTTTGGACATATAGTTTGGAAATACTTGCAGCTTCTTTATTAAATCTTGTTGGAACTTACGTGGACTTACTACAGTCTACGGTGATATAAATATTAAAGTGGTGAATTTGGAATTATATCATTTACATTGGTGTATTGCTCTTCCTTTGGATTATTTCAACTGTGCGTATCTACGAGGACATTCTACCTAAAACCCTTCAGGATTAGTCGACGTTAGATTATTAATTGGACTATTAAAGGGACACCTCCTAAAGGGACAAACTGTAAGCTAACATTTATTTTGCTTTCTCACATTTTGTCTAATATATTTGTTATCTTTTGTTACGCTAAAGATTTAAGTGTTTATTAAAATAAAACTTTATTGTACAAGTTTGTTGCTGGCTTGTTCTTTCTGTTACACCATTTTGTCATTTAGTAAACGTGCTTTTTTTTTAAATAAATCTTAAGTAGCGACACCGGTCGTAACAATTATAAATGACAAATATGCATATTGCTCATACAAGTTCTGCAAACTGTTTATTGATAAATTACACAATTCTGCAAGTGAGTTCATTTAATTTCAAGACCACCTTTAATTAAATTATCGGCTTTAAAGTATCTTTTACATACACTCATAACGTTATTATGTTATATTGTTGACAACTTCTTCGAAAGGCTAAAATGATCAAGCTCATGTTTCTTTTAATAGACGTGTCTTGCATGTTCTTTGCAATTTAGCGCGTGGGGGTGGGGTGGGGGGTATCCCTTTGAATTAACTTTTGATTGTCAGTGACTACGTCCAGCCGTATTGATTACACTTATTTAGTCTAATTTAGGCTAAAAAAGTTACAACATTTATCACGTATAAATCGGCAATTGCATAGCACAATACCAAATTTACTTGTTTTAGATTTTGCCTAGAAACGCGAGTTTCCTCTTGATTGTCCATTCTTGAAGCAAACTATCGGTGTCAGGTTTGCACCAAGAGTATCACCATAGGATCAAGCATCCTTGCTTAACTCGAACCTATCTATTTAGGATTTGAAACATATTTAAAACAAAACAGCCGGCTCTTGCTTCCCGAGAAAAACAACAATAACTTTTGAGCATAATTAGATGAATAGGTCCATTAAACAGGCTTATCTTTACCCATAAGAAACCGCTTCTGCTTTTACCCTAAACGTGCTCTCAAGCGAGTAATGCAAACTTTGATCAATGTTTTAGAATGTAAATTATACATGGTGTGAACATATAAGTATGGGATCTAGATGTACATGTGAATGGGAGTGAAGTCACTTATTAAATATGCATTCAGTTAAAACAACATTGCTTGAATACGTTTTATGTCCGTCATTAGGGCCTAACAGATTGGGCAAGGCATTAGAGGTAGGTTGTGATTTTAAGTTAGAACATTCGTTAATAATTTGTGAGTAAGTAACAATCGTTACTTAGAGCACGGAACTGGACATTTGTAAGGTAACTAGACAGACCTTTTGTGTTCTCTTTCTATAATGGTTATAAAAGTTTGGTCGATATTAAACCTTGCAAAGGTTGAAAATTCTCTCAAAATTGCATAACTTTTGTGACGTTTCCTATTGTAACAGAATTTTAACATTGTGGTTCCTGGCATTATCTAATTAAAACTGTCTATTAGGAAATCAATTGCATTTGTACGGATCTTTTTGAAACTTCGATATTGTACCAATAATTGTCTTTATGATGATTTATGATTAATATTCGTTAAATGATTTCAAAAACGTGTTCAAATAACATTTATTAAATACTACATGAAATTTAAACAGCATACAGTAAACACATTTCGAAACACATGTCAAACACATCTGAAAACCAATGTAATTTTGCGGGTGGGCTTTTTTCTAGGGAGTTAAAGTTGTCTTTTAGGCAATTTATCTACAACATAAAGTCGGACTCCCTTCAATGCTCCACATCAGTGCTCTCTTTATCTTATTGCACTCACAAGCAACGAATCATGAAGGAAATATCACTATTGTCGATCACAATTCTGATGTTTATACTCAATCTTTTCGTTTTAGAGCTTGAATCAATACTAACGTTACATAGAGCTGGTAGACATGCTCCAAGATTCCTCACATTTTAACAAGAAACTAGTCTAATGCAAAACAATATACAATACATTTACTTGCATTAACCACAAATTTAAAGATACAAGGAGGCAGCTTCATCATCAATTGAGTATTACCTGTAATGCAGAGCATGCTAGGCAAGGTACACAACATTCATCTGTCACATGTGTATCTTAGTAAAAAGGCATGCTGGTAACTAAGATTCGAATGTATTTTCGATTAACTGTTCGTTCAACAATCCCAGGATGAATCAATATAAGGAAGTACTAAGTTCAACATCGTATAAACTCTTATCCTGTAAAACATACAGATGGTATTTTACTGCTACGTATTATGCATTTTAACTACACTGTGCGTAGAACTATTAGTTATGTATTATTGAATATTATTAATAGATATTGATGTTTGATATCTAGAATATATTGGAAAGACATAGTAGCACTTAAATCTTAATCCCATAAAAATATAAATCGGAAAAGACAAGACAGCATATATCTTCTTTAACGATGATTAACAATCTTCAATAAGTTGTTGTTGCAGAATGAAACGAGATGTAGAAAAGAAATCAAAACATTATCGGTAAAGCGAAAGCTAATATTTTACATTTTCGATGGTTTTTATTTTTGCAAATGACAATCAGAATACTATTTGTTGTGTTGTTTTTTATTTTTTCTCAGTAGCGTTCGTGACATGGGTTATAATAAAATATAATCGTTTATTTAACGAAATTGTGCATTATAAAGCAGAGTTTAATATTCGTAACATTTATTGTAATAAACATTAGTTTACTTTAGGTGAATTATATTTCCCGTAATGTTTCATAAACAAGCTATGGGTTTATATTTGTCATATTTTAAATACTAATCTATGTTCCCTTATCCACAGACAGCTTTTGCTGAGATATTTCGGTTTTATTTATACAAAACATTTCTTGACATTTCAGTACTCCTTTCGTTTTGCATTATTCACACATTTTATTCTTTGAACTGAGAACGTTATAGTCCGAACTTGCCAGTTTTTTTAAATACTTCCGCATTAGTATACTCTAGGTAGGAATGTGGAGGTAATTTGTCTGTCAGCAATAGAAAATGTAGTGTTAGTTAGCCATTGATAGTTCTCTTACACATGCGTGTTGTTTATTTCTTTGTTAAAGCAATCAGGCTGCATTTTCTTTAATAAAATCACAAAATCTTAGTATTTTACTCAGGAATTCTATCTTTCAAGTTACATACAACCTGAACACTTTGTCACTGAGCACACACAATGTCGTTCGAATGTATATTCCTATGATGAAATACAAAATATGACGTATGATTTTCCCTTGCTTTTGTTTTTCTCGACGTAAACCGTACTTCTTTTTCCATTACAAAGGAAAATGTGACAAATTTTGACATGGCATTTCGTCAAAGCTTTATATTTTTAAAATATATGCATGCATATTAAAACGATAACTTATGAGGTTTGTAAAGATCTCAAAAAGAAACGTTTGTGTAGTGGTACATGTGTTCAGTTTAAGCAAGTTGAAGAACATATATAAAAATTCCACTGACTACTTGTTCCTGGGACAGGTGAGGGAAGAAGTCTTTAAAAAAAAACAACAATAATTATGTAAGATAAATTTGTCGCGCGCATTCGCATAGAATATTGTTTAAAAAACACATTTCAAGCCACAAGTGGGCGTTTAAAGTCTTCAAATCGTATACAATCTTAAATGTGAAGAAACCAATAGGTTCTAAATGAAAAAATATAGTTTTCAGTTAATTAAATTTCCTCGCTTTTTTTATGTTTTTGAAGTCTCATGTGGTGCTATTTATTTCTGAAAATTTATCTTTCTCAGTTTAAAAACACAACACGGCTTTGAAAGATCAATAATTTACATAGTGTTAATTAAGGGTCAGGTTAGAGTTCTGCAAAGTGGTACAATCACCAATAATGTCCAGTTTGCCACCTGACAATTCCGTGGCAGTAACTGTTAGGTTTGATTAATATGTATTGTATCGTCTCTGTTTATTATTTCATTCTCGTAAACTTTTTCATTTGAGTAGCATGCATATATTTATATGTTGTCCCTTTCCATATTTCGTTATCTGTTTAATTTTGCAGATTTTGCAGATAGTGAAAGTTTTGTATGGTTTGGAATCTTATCTTCAAATCTGGTGCAATTAGCGTTTCAAATTCATCATATGACATACATATTGGCTGTTAGTCCATCTCTGTTAACATTATTTTAAATGAAGAAATAAAAACAAGTCATACAATTTTAAAAAAAGTAGTACGTGGGAATCATGAAAGATTTTAAGTTATTTTTCCAGTCAAATACCGGAATATTCCGGTGAGTAACATAAGCATTTCTATTATCCTATGAATAGGTAAATAAGAAAAGTTCCTATCAAAATTTTCACAGATATTTAAATTTACATCCAGTCGTGACCCTTAATTCACGAATATCAATGGCAAACAAAAAGACCTTCAATGAGGAAGGCCAGCATTGTCTTATTCGGAAAAGAGCATTAACCCCCCCCCCTCTCTCTCTCTCTCTCTCTCTCTCTCTCTCTCTCTCTCTCTCTCTCTCTCTCTCTCTCTCTCTCTCTCTCTCTCTCTCTCTCTCTCTCTCTCTGTATATATATATATATATATATATATATATATATATATATATATATATATATATATATATATATATATATATATATATATATATATATATATATATATATATATATATATATATATGATGTTACAATATGTTAATATTAACAGTTCGATCATGTATCATGCTTGAGAAAATATTAACAGAAGTAATATCCGTAAGAAAAGTTTACTTTTTCAGACAAAATTGTTACCTAATTGCAAAATACGTCTACTTTGCCAAGCAACACATTGCACATTGTTTCATTGATATACATGTACATACCTACATGACTGTTTTTAATCCAAATCCAAAATAATTCTATAGACTTTTAATTTAGCTTCTGCAAGGCGACACAGTTTTTAATCGTAAGTTTCATTGTATTTCAATTACCGAAGATATATATACATACCTCATTATTAAGTCTCATATAAGTCTGGTGTATGCTGTTGGAGAAAAATATCGTCAAAAGGGGATAATCTCTGTTATTAACATTTTAAGATAGCATTATATATTATTTTTAACATGTTTTTTTTTTCATTTTCTTATTGTTTTTGATATAATGAAAGAGCATGATGCTATATTAACCGAAGTTTAAAGACGATAGTGTTTTAAACTGTTTATATTTTCTCCCCTTCTATATTATCATGCTATAAAGCTATGATTTTGTCATTGTTGTAGTTGCAAGACAATATATATGTATGAACTAGGTATAGGTAAATAAGAAAAGGTCCTATCAAAACTCTAACAGATATTTAAATTTTATCTACAAGTAGACAAAGGCAAACAAGGTAAATGTAAATGAGAAAAAAACACAGAGACGAGACATAACCCACATAAAGAAAAACCATCAGTTACCGCCTTGGAACTGATCGCTCTAAAATAAGTTGAGTTGAAACATTTCTTCCCACAAAAATACTAAACAGCTCCTTCTTTTCAAAAGAAAGTAGAAATAAACGATATTTAAAAAATAAAATTATGAACTGTGCGTCCCTTATGCGCTTCCATAGACAAGCAAACCCCGATGTTGCCCCTTGTCGATTTATTTCTTTTGTAAAAGAAATGACAAAATGCGAACGAAAAATTAGATAAGAATATGTGTCTAAGTGCGTCCTGGTATGTTTTATCAAAACTTTTGGTAAATTAATATTAACTTATTAACAATGATGCAAGCGTGAACAACTCACCGATGTCGTATTTATGTTTTAAGTTATTTGTCAAAAGATTGGTGAAATCTAAATTAAACTATTGGGTTTGATGTAAAGTGATCCAGATTTACAATAAACAACCTGTATCGTACATCAAACGGTATACACTTTTTACAACGAGGGTTTTAACAACCGTTATTTTTTCTAAACTTCTACAGTTATGATAGCGCAATCGGTCATTGTCTCAAAGGAGCAAAATTCGTTTTTAACCACTTATATAAAACACTCTTATACAATTACGAAACTTATAAATGTCCTTTTAACGTTCATAACATTGCGGATGGAGCATGGAGCAAAAGTGACTCTCAGCATCTGTTCACCAGTTTCTTTGTTCTTGCTTATCTATTACAAGCTTACAATGTGTATGCAGCCCGCGGTCGCATGTAGCGACCATTTATTAGATCGTCCTATATATTGTCATTTCTTGTAGCCCTCTTGTAGCTCTCTGCTACCGGATGCAAATATTATATGCCTTTTGTTTGCCGACCTTTCGTACAATAAGTCTTATTATTGTTGGGTAATAATAAGGAAAACGTATTTGCACAATTATCTCAGTTTGCTTTTCATGGCATACGAAGGAAAAGCAGCGGACAATGAAGGCTTTTGACAAATGCCGCTATAATTACTGTCGTTTTCCTTTCCATGTGTTTATACAGTTTGATTTCTTTTCTGTTTTTGAAACACCAATTTCGACTAACACAGTTTGCCTGAGAGGTATTTTTCGCAGTGATCTGTCACACAGCGTTTACTGATGATTTGTTCTCAATAATTCTCTTACTTTTGTTTTGCCTATGCATCTGTCGTACGCTGCTATGGGTTGTCAATTAATCGATACATGGATGACTATATCCGAAGCGAAAAATAAAAATAATGATGACATTGTACAGAATAATGACATTAAATTAAACGTGACATGCAGGAAGAAACAAATGCCAGCACAGTTCCACACAGATTTCCGATCAAGGATTAACACAGGCTTTGCTGATCCTACTTACAAGGTTTGTGGACAATGGTATATTTACTGTATATGTGTTGGTATAATCGTTTCATTCTATCTGACTGTTATCATATATTGCGTAGTACACAAAACGAACAACAAAAACGTTTATCTTTCTTAGATATAACAAACGCAGTTGTTTGTAATCAAGTTACAATGCAAATGGCTGTTGACAACAACATTATTAAACAATCATGCTCCCATGCAGTTTAAAAAGGTAAATAGTTTAAATCTGGATTTATTATCTACTCCAAGTCAAAGATTCAACATTATTTATAAAACATGCGATTAATTTTATATTGTAATACAGTATGAAATTTAATAAAATGCAATGCAAGATAATTTCCTTATGGTACATTGTAATTGTACATATGAATTGTACCATTGGTAATATGTGCACATTCGAAGTTAGGTTATGAAGAAAACACAGGTTGTACTGATTGTTATGTAGAGAACTAATTGCTTTTATGCCACTTACGTAAAACCAATTTGTGTATGACACATAAGAGAAAACACTAAGTGTTTGCCACAATAGCTTCATATTCTGTCCTTTTATTAAAACAAGTAATATTGTAAGACACTTGAGAGAACACAGTATTTGTATGCCACATTCGATTGAACAATGATTGCAAAAAAAACATAAGAGAAAACACTGATTGTATGCCACATTAGAGAAAAATTATATGTAAGCCACATTAGAGAAAACTGTGTTTGTAAGCCACATGAAAGAAAATGGAGACTTTACGCCACCTTACAGTAAACAAGGAGAGAATGCTACATTAAGGTGCATGAATTTGAATATCATCCATTACTTCCGTATGATAATACATCACCAAGGGACATTGGGTGTCATCCATAAGTGGAGTATTTCCGCTTATGTAAACAGACACATTGATTCATCAGAATGTTGATTTCATTAACAAGTCAGGCGCAAAGAGGGCTGAATTCATAATTATTTACGACAATCTCGAGTTTCGAGTTTGTCATTGCGCAATTAATAACCGGTTCTTTTATGTTCTAAGTCTGTTTCACTATTTGAAGGTAAATTGTTATAATATGAAACGATGTTGCTCTTCACATTATGGGTGGTTATGAGATACAATGTAGGTACATCAGGTATATATGCTTTCGATTTTTTTCTGTTTTGTTTTAGTTGTTTAATGAGAAAATCAGATATGTTGCTACATGTTCTTTTTAATCTTTTAAACACGGTTGCAGTTATCTACACACAGCGTTGTTTGTGTTATCTAGACTCGTTTTAAAACAGCCACCAGAACAATATAAATGGAGTTGAGGGTAAAATACTGTATTTGTTTTTTTCATATAGATAATCTGAACTATTTTAACTGCATAATAGATAATAAAACGTTGAAGACAATGTTTATATGTTTTAAATATACAGTTGGTCGTTAACTTATAGTTCCTTTATTTATGTCTTATTTTCAATGACGAAAACACCATGCCTCTTACCGTAGTTAACATGTATGCATATATACTTTCATGCTATAATGACACACTTGCATTTCTTTATTTTATACTTTTTTGTCAGGATTGCTATATAGATTAAACAAAGTGACACAACGGCGGAAATGGATAAATGACTTTCACAGAGATGTCTCCGAATACACGACTTTTCTATAGAACTGAACCATTTATCAATAACAATGATGTGTTTTATTTAAACTATCACCCTGAAACGTTGGTAAGTTAAATTCGATTTTGTGTTATCAATAAGCAGTTCGTCCATCAATTCGTTGCAGCTACACCTGTCTAAAGTAAAGATGCACATATTTCAACATCGTGTATGTTGTCTAATCTCGTAAAACAAGGGCAGATATTATAACTGCTATAACGCATTTCAACTACAATATCCATAAAAAGAGTAGTTATTAATAGTTTTATTGTGTATATACTGATGTTTGACATCTTAGGTAGACAGGAAAAAATGACACTAAAATCCTAATATACAATTCTAAATTGTACATTGGAAACAGGGTCCAGAACAGAAGACGACAATCGTTAACCAGTTTTATAGAATCAAACGGGAACTAGAAAAAATCAAAACATGTTTCTGGGTTTAGCGAAACTTTCTATCTTCTCATTTCCGCCGGTTTTCTGTTTGCCAATGCTAATCAGAATCCTATAATTATTTTCGTTTAATCTTGGTGGCGTGGATGCTCTCATGTAATTAGTTCTTTGGAGGAATGATGGGTTACGCGTGTACAAACACTTTTGAAATTGACTGAAATAAGCAATATTTTACTGCATGTGCACTTTATTGCTCGTATTTGTTTCTTCGACGAAAATCATGGTTTGAAAATGTTTTTTATTATGCCGCCCTCAGTTTTGCCCTTTCATTATTTTACTTACACACATACTTCTGCTGCTGAGGTATTTATCTTTTGGTAATTGCACAAATTACTCTCTTGGCACTGATGTACTACATTTCTTGTAAATCGTTTTGCTTTTTCCACCCAATTTTCCGATGTAGGTGCGGTTTCATTTTGGTTTCATCACTGATAAATTGTTGTTTACAGCAACTGCCTTACAAAAAACGTGTCATTGGGCGTTTGCGACAGCATCCAGAGTTATGCGAAAGTTAAATTTCGGAAGCTCGATATAGTGGACTCCTTTATGAACTTCACTATACGCGACCGGTATGTTGGCCGGTAAAACAATAGCTTGTGTACAGAAACAGATGTGTACGACCGAGGATACTATTGACACGTTGATTGTGTCTAGCCATACCTCAAATGTTTGCAATAATATTGAGCATTTCAACTATAACTTCAGGTGATTATATTGTGTAAAGCAAATATACATCAAATGTAGATTTAGGAATAAACAACGCCGCGAAGTGATATCACACAGTGACTAAAAAGTGCACATATATTGCCTATTCAATCGTTTGATAATAAAAATAAAAGGATAATACATATTACAGACCTAACAATTATTTCAAATGGTAAACTGACCATTGGTGAATAAGCAACTGTAATATCTCAGGTACGGTTTCTAACTCTTTACGCTCAACCTTATACTGACGCCTCTCATTTTATGTTGTTTCTTGTCAATAGTCACTTTTTTTTTTCTTGTAAAAGTTTTGACTTTCTTAAAATTCGTATTGATATAATAACCGCAACTGAGATATGATGCTTAGCAAGCAACATGCTCTGATATACAACGAAGTAAAAGTGCTATTTTTCAGTTTGCTTATAACAAAACTCCATTTTACAGAAGCGTCTTTAACATAGTAGTTCTATAGCACCAACACACTAAAAAGATAAAAAAAAAAACACACTATGCAAGTTGAAAGCGCACAGTACTACAGAGTTCTGAATAAATCTGTTCGGTCTTGCGAGTCCATGTAAGCTGAAATTCTTTTTTGTAAACAGATAGGCGCACCTACTTTGAGAAAAAAACAATAAACCATTCTGCTATTACTGTAATTCGCAATATTTCATGTTCCGGATTTCATTCTATTTGTGATAATCTTTTAAATGTAGCTATCAATCCACGGGATCATTTATCATCTAGGCAAATCGGATGTCGTCAATAAATGTATTATTCCTTCTTATGTAAACACCACATATCATCGCTATAACTAACGAACTTAACGTGTAAAAGGTTCAGAATTCCGTTTGCAATCTTAAAAGTGTGTGTGTGTGTGTGTGCTTTTTGTGTGTGTTTATTTTTGTGGGGGAAAGGGGATCTGATATAGGTAAATTAAAAAACAGATAATTTTTACATTCGCTGTGGTACTTTTCATAATTTCAGTCAAACCATTAAACATTTTATAGTTTCACATCTGCAGTTAATGACACCCTTTACATCAATGTTTAGGTACCATTATACACCTACCCCATCCCCATCAAAAAGGTTGCAGAAATACGGGATCTGCCGGTGGCTCAAATAGATCTATATCGTATTTATCTATTATCAGTTAAAATTCGGAGAAGGGTACTTTGTCATTTTTCCCAACTTCGCAACCGCCTGTATTACAGAGCGAATATTTAAGGTAACTTAACAGCTTTCAGAAAAACAGGGTTTTTATTTCAGTAGGGAAAGGTCAAAGCTTCAAATTCGTTTCTAAAGACATCTGGTAAAATGTTACATGCATGGAATAACGTGTATCTTTCGATAAGTGTAATGAGCACATTTAGGCATAGGTAAATAAGGAAAGGTCTCATCCAAATTTCCACATATATTTTAATTTTATTTACCAGTAGGCAAAGGCAAACAAGGTAAATGTAAATGTGACAAAAGCACAGAGACGGGACATAACACACATAAAAAAAAAATCAGTTACCGCCTTGGAACGGTCAATCGGCAAAAGGGCCAACTTGGGTGCTTAAACCTGGTTTGTGGAGCGCTCCCACCTCGCACTTCCTGGAGGTTTTTCTATCAATCAAACAGTGTAAATAACAATATCCCGTCAAAGTGGAACGACTAACAGTAAGCACATGACTGTTTCTGCAATTAGTTAAGCCTTGGTATCGGTGTACAGTGTTTAACAGGTCTTATGACCAAACTGCTGAGCTCTAGAATATGGACATTGCCATGAACCTGAAATTGCAAATCTTGGCATGTAATAGCCATGAATATCACATAGGTTTTTGCAAAGCTCCAGATAACACGCTAACAGGTCATTACTATAAAACACGATAAAATAGAAACGCAGCTGCTTTATACATAGACCTGTTTATGTAAGCACGTTTTCTGTCCTCGTGACATTTACATAACAATCAAAATTGCGCCTTTTAATATATTGTACTACAAATTGCTGACATAATTGTATTTAATAAAATTGTTTCTCTTTCTTTTAGGCACTTTTTCGGTCTTTATAAAATACTGGCCCTAAAAGAAAAATGTCATTTGTAAATCTTCTGATAGATTCAGCAAAGATATCTATGTATAATTAATGATATCATCAGTTTGCAGTTTTGTAGCACAATAAACACGTGGTTTTATATATAAAACTTATTAAAACAGGAAACACAAGTGTAAGTTGACCTGGACGATTTGTTTTCATACCTTTTGTTAACTCATATCGTTTTCTGTGAGATATTCAGCTATCTTTCTGATTAAAAGAACATTGAAAAACATGTGGCTTAATCAATATGGCACTTACTTCCACATTCCCATATTTTCACAGTTTAAAAATGGTTTACATTATTACATTATCTTATATAATATCACTGAATAGTGTTGTTGTTGTTTTGCTTTTTAGGTTTGAAATGTGTAATCTATCTGGCCTACCTTGTCACTTTTAAGTAAACTTTCAAAACTTGCTTCATGTTTAATGCGTATATTTTTTTTCTGCTCTAAACTCATTAAAATATAATGTTTAAATTCTTTAAATGTTGTTGGTCTTTTGGTGTGTTTTAGAGGCCTTTTAAAGATAACTCTTTATATACTTTAATGTTGAATATATGGAAAGTTTTCTTCCGAGTCTAGGTACAATTTAAAATGGTTGTTTGTATTTATCTTGGTAGTATTCTCTTAAGTGCACTTTAGATAAGAAATTTATTACGTTTAATGTACTCTTTATGGTAAATGTTATAATGTCACGATACTTGAACAGAATACAACAGCTTTTTATAATCCAATTAAGATTTGATGAGGTCATATATATAGTAAAAAACAGTTAATAGTAGTTCATGAGAGAATATGAACATCATCTAATGGAATCTGCCCAGCAAATGATGGTATTTGATCATCTTATAGTTACTTCTGAACACGTGGTAAAAAGAGAGAGTAACACTTCATAACGGATTTATGGCGTTATAAAGCGTCAACTTTAAGACATTATGGCGATTTGACATGATTTCATGTGACATAGCATAGTTCAGTGTGACATTTTATCAATGCATGTCAAACTATTGCCCTTTTATCCTTTACCCATGTTAAGGCCACTACAAAAATGATTTGAAAATTGTTATATTCTTTTATTCCATACTCTTAAATAAAAAGTAATTTGAATGGGTTAGTACATGACACATTTTCTAAACAGAATTATCAAAATGATTTTTATAGGTAACTGGTTTTTAATTAGGCAGTTAAATGAAAGAGCGATGCCATATTCATCTTTAATATGATATTTTCAACCAGCAAACAAAAGCAAAACAAAACAAAAGAGTCTGTTTATGTGAAAGAAAGAAAGAATATTTCTGTATTTGGATTGGCCCTGGCTGTCCTATAGTTTGTCTCTGGTTTTCCTTTGGTTTGTCTTTGGTTGTCCTTGGTTTGTCTCTGGATTTTTGTTAGTTTGTCTCTGGTTATCTTTTGGTTTGGTTCTGGTTTTCCTTTGGTTTGTCTCTGGTTATCATTTGCTTTGTCTCTGGTTATCTTTTGGTTTGTCTTTGGTTATCATTTAGTTTGGCTCTGGTTATCTTTTGGTTTGTCTCTGGTTATCATTTGCTTTGTTTCTGGTTATCCTTTGGATTGTCTCTGGTTATCATTTGGCTTGTTTTGGTTATCATATGGTTTGTTTCTGTTTATCCTTTGGTTTGTATATGTTTATCCTTTGGTTTGTATCTGGTTATCCTTTGGTTTGTCTCTGGTTATCCTTTGGTTTGTCTCTGGTTATCCTTTGGTTTGTCTCTGGTTATCCTTTGGTTTGTCTCTAGTTATCCTTTGGTGTGTCTCTAGTTATCCTTTGGATTGTCTCTAGTTATCCTTTGGCTTGTCTCTTGTTATAATTTTGTTTGTTTCTGCTTTTCATTTGGTTTGTTTCTGGTTTTCCTTGGTTTGTCCCTGGTTATCCTTTGGTTTTTCTCTGGTTATCTTTTGGTTTGTCTCTGGTTATCCTTTGGTTTGTCTCTGGTTATCCTTTGGTTTGTCTCTGGCTATTATTTGGTTTGTCTCTGGTAATCCTTTGGTTTGTCTCTGGTTATCTATTGGTTTGTCTCTGGTTATCTATTGGTTTGTCTCTGGTTATCCTTTGGTTTGTTTCTGGTTATCCTTTGGATTGTCTCTGGTTATCCTTTGGTTTTCCTTTGGCTTGTCTGTGGTTGTCTTTATTAAATTCGGGACACGATTATTTTAATCCTATATGTTGAAAAATTAATTGTGTTTACGTGCGTGCTATGGCCAGAATGATAACTAACGCAAACGTGTCTTTAATAGTTTCTTCGTATTAACGATGCACAAGAAGTGTCCTGTTGTTGAGGCATTTCTTTATTAACTTACTTCTTTTGTGACAATGTTCAACGCTTTTAAACTTTAAAGTGAGAGATGTATTGCTAAGTTATTACTGCTCTTGAACACTGTTACATTATTTCACTAGTGGCATTTGTGTTGACTAGACGGGTTGTGGCATTGACACATACATCGATAGCTTAGTTGAAATTACAAAAACAAATTGTTGTAGACGTGATTTGGTAAAACAACTTCCATCTTAAAAGTACTCATGTGAATAAATGTCATATGCAGGATGTATATGCCACATTACGCAATCATTTTTTGTCATTTACTGTTCAAACAGAAAAATAATAAACATAATACCAGAACTGTATACTGGCGTCTGTTTTACATGGTTTGTTTTAACCTGATCGTTTTAATATTAATTCTTTATTTTTGAGACCATATACTTGCAAAAAGTAAAGAAATGTTCACACATTTTTAGAGACAGTTACATTAATAAAATTCTGTTTCATGGATAAGGAAAAATGTACATATATTTCCGAATATAGACACCCTCTATGTTATCTCGATAACTCTTCACATACATTACATTTTGAGATGCTCTTGCGTTTTACTTAAATAAACTATCATAAGATAGCCATATTATTAATTAATAATATATCCATTCACTATTATGTTTATTAACGTATTTTAAAAGAATAATCGACCTATTTTAAGACACTTTTTTCAGTCTTCTGCGTCACAAACAAACACAGACTTTTCCTTATTTGAAAACCCCTTAAAACAGCATCCATAAATGAGCTGTTTTCATTTAAAGTTGTTAAATTATTGCTTGCGATTCAATCCCTTTGAAAGAATGCACTATTTGCAGCGCTAGTATCACTTACAAAAGCGCAAATATAATCGATTCTTTTATACGTCTCATTCTGAATTGAATGAATGTTCTATAGTATATACTACACTTGACAGCATATCGCGGAATGTGGCTGACCCATGCACTTTCTAAGAAGTGGACACCCTACTTTATTTGTAAATGTAAGATAACCCGGTATATAACAATGCGAAGCGTACCATTTACTTCGGAAACAATTGAAACATAATCGGACAAATAACACAAATTTCAAAAGCCAAGGAAAAGAAGAACTAAACAACTTCTGCAAATAAACGGACATGTTAAATATGTTAAGTGGGAACCAATGTCATCAACTAAAGAAGTTGAAAAAAATATTGTACGCAACATTATAGAAAAGAATGATATACCACATACGATAATACAACGTGTGTATACCACATACGAGAAAATAATGATAGAACATTGCATCAAACAATGAGTATATGGCACATTACAGCAAACAATGTTAGTAAACCATTTAGAGAAAACAATGATTGTACGGCACATAAGAGGAAACAGTGAGTGTATGCCACACAAGAGAAAACAATGATTGCATATTATATGAGAGAAAAAAACAATTGCATACCTCATAAAAGGAAACAATGTTTATATAGCACATGGGAGAAACAGAAGTGTGCGATATTTGGCGGGATGTTGTTATTTACACTGTTTGTTTGCTAGAAAAACTTTCAGGAAGTGCGAGGTTGGAGCGCTCCACAAACCAGGTTTAAGCACCCCAGTTGGCCCTTTTGCCGATTGACCGTCCCAAGGCGGTAGCTGATGGTTTTTCTTTATGTGTGTAATGTCTCATCTCTGTGTTTTTGTCACATTTGCATTTACCTTGTTTGCCTTTGTCTACTGGTAGATAAAAATTAAATATCTGTGAAAATTTTGATAGGACCTTTTCTTATTTTTCTATACACTAGGGAAAACAATAACTTTAAACTAGTAGACTATTTTCACACTAATAGACATAGTCATAGACATAGTCAGTTTCATCGGCCTAGCCTTCTTTCGTGGCACCTGATCAGGGGACTCAAGTCACTTCGTGTCATATCCTTTCATCACAAACGTGCACGAATTTGAGTATTATGTCAGCTTCTATTTCCGTATTATAATTTATCACCAAGGGACATTGGATGTCTTCATTAATCGGATTTGTTCGCTTATGTAAACAAATTGGTTAATTAACACGCTGGTTTCATTAACACGACATACATTATTCCTAGTTATTTTTGGCCCTCACGAGTTTCGAGTCTGCCATATAAATAAATGGTACTTTTATCTTCAAAGCACATATGTTTTAATTATTGCAGGCAAGTTGCCAAAATATTTTTTCTATGTTTGAATAGATGACACACTTCACATAATACACACATCGGTTTTGAGATATAATTATTTAAAGACATCAAGTAAATCTACTATAAGAGTCGGATAGGCAAATGAAATTCAATAATTATTTAAATTATTTAGAGACATCAAGTTTGTCTACTATAAGATTTGGATAGACAAATGAAATTCAATATTTATTTAAGTGAGATTGGTATTATCATAGAAATAATTAGAATTGGGTTATTCTCATTTGTAAAAGCTGATATCTCGTTTAACAAACAAGGCAGGAAACAAGAATTACAACAAAACCGATATAGGAACAACAACAACACCAACTGTATCATAGTTTGATTCTACTGTAAAGGAGTTTTGCGGACAATACATTTATTTCAGTCGATTAAATGCAATGTTTAAACGACTGTTATCTGAACCATTAGTAGTTATGTGTTGATAATTACAATATTCCCTGTATAAAGTGGTTTACTAGAAACATAAGTAATACATTTTCAATCATATTTAAGTTCTACAAAAATGCGTTCTTTTTTAATTCACATATGTTTGTTAAGCAAATTCTATAATTAAGGAAAGTCAAGTATGACTTCTAACTAACTAATAGAAATGTCGATCCAAAGCTTGCATCAAATCCGACGGGTACCGCCGTTTGTTTGCACTCATATAATTTCTTCAGCCAATTCCCTCCCGATTGCCATACTCTTACTACACTGATTGATGAAGATATTTACTAATACAGGAAAATATACAAAATTAAATCATTTGCCATCTGGAAATATTTTTATAATATTTTATAATATATAAGCGTGTTTTAATTTCAGAGCACTTCAGATACTCTCACATTAATTGCTACGACTAGAATTGAAAGAATATTAGTATCTCTCGACTGCCTGCAGACACTCTCAGACTGGCACTACTGCAACATGTTATTGTGTTTATTACTAGCACATTGATTTACAGCAGACGCCTACTGGGGATAGGCAGGTCTGGTAGTGTTAGCAGTCACGAATGACGACTTTGTGGTTTGTCTTGCTAGTAGTACAAACAAGGTAGGACAGATCCATGAAGGATTATGTGAGTATGAACTAGTCGGACCAAACGCTAAACTATCAGAACATTTGTATATGATTTATACTAGATTGCAAGGGTCAGTACATATTTATTACAAAAGGATGCTTTCACAAAACGAAATGTTCGTACCAAAGAAGGAAAGATGTGTAGACTTATTCTGTAAGTATTGATAATATTTCTGTAGAGCAATTAGTGTTCAGGTGCATATGTATGTTGTTGTTTTATACATTTATGTTTCTTCCACTTATTAATCTGCCAGTTCTAATGGCACAGTTCCTGTCTTTTAAATCCATTTAACTCCATATCATAACAAATATATCTCTGCCATTTTATATAAGTATTGAAATAGCTTATACATGTAACTCAATTAAAACGATTGACAAACACCTTATGATAAACACTACATTGCTGAAAACAAGCCAGGCAAAAGAAAGTTTAATTATTTTTAACTCTGGTAATTAATCATCAAAATAAAGAAGAAGCTCGTCCTTTCGTAATATGTAAATTCAATAATAAGATGCGAGTTTTAATAGACGTTTATTAACAACTTAAAATGTCATATAATAATAAATACCATACAGACCTACAAAAATAACACACCCAAACAACAACAAAAAAAATAATAAGCAAATACATGTATTTCCCATTCAAGAAGGGAACATCGTGTATGAGCATAACAAATCTACATGTAACATTTTTGTCTGTCGATACACAAATACTAATGTGTATCTATGTTACCGTGACGCGCTAACAATTAAAGATTTTCACATTCATTATAGGGACACATTAAAATGCTTACTTGTTTTAATGTCATTTTTATATTTCCGAAGAAAATTAAAACACATGAAGTGGCAACATGTAGTTAATTTTAAATGAATTTTAAATTGTTGTATTGCTGTTGTTGTGGTTTTTTTTCAAGTCAAAACACTTGCAACATATCTTTATGTCATTAACTTTGTATTGACATACGCAAGGAATTCGTGTTATCTAGACAAGGAATTTAAAATATTAAGACGTAAACCAAAATCGTATACATTGTCTTGATGGTCCAGGATTTGTGTTGTAAAGTAAGCTCCCAAGTATTTCATCTTTTATTAATATAACGGATAAAAAGCAAAACGTCAATTCAACGATACATGTTGCATGCTTTAAATTAACAGTTGGTAGTTAACTGATTGACGATCACAGAGCCTTCTCCATATAAATGACTCTTCCATCAGACCCGAAACAATGCTACTGCCTCTTGGTTTTTACTTTTATAAAGTGTTGGTAAACGTATCTTATTTAAAGTACAGCCTTCAAAACTATTTCCGATAGAAGTTAGACTAGATAACTCCTTAAAAAAACAAACAGAAAAAAACAAAACTAATTCTAATGCAAAACAATATAGTTCAACTTGTTTTAGCAGCCACCAAAGGGACAGTCTGCAATTGGCTGCATGAGACAAGTTGGCTGCCTAATACAAAATGTGCCATTATCGATTGTTTGCTTATGACTATCGGCATGTATGATATAAAACGTATTAAACAGTAGATTTACTGCAAAGTTCTGAAGATCTTCTGTAGATCTTTATTAATAATGGTGCCGCTCTGGAGAGCGGTGCTTCTTATAGAATGCATTGTCTGAGGACGAGAGTGTAGCAGTCAACAAAACGCTTTATCAGTTGTGTTTGTCTTTTTGTGTGTTTATATTTTCTTTCTTTCTTTTTTGAGACCCTTTTCAGAGAAAAACCTGAGTGTTCCGCTTTCTTTACAGTTTTTGGCAAGATTAAACTGTAGCTTACAATTATAAAACGTTTTGCGAGGTCTTGCGTGAAAAAAGAAATCGATACTGCCGATGTTTGCAATGCATCTTGCAATTATATATGTCTCAAACAAAAAGGAAGAAAGCAAAGTAGCAGATCTATTGCCATCATAGTTACTGTTCGTTTCTCTGAACGACTAAACAGAGAGTTTAGTCCTAGGATAACATTTTTCTTGTTTACAGCGCATGCTCTCTACGGCGCCTTGGATATATCGCATTAGCGCTCTTTCTTGGCTCTTTAGGCATGTCAGCGTACATTCAGAATATCAAACGTGTCTCACAAAATCAATGAAAATAGTGCTCCATTATTAGCAGTTTGACCACTTACAGTACAAAATATCATTTTAAATTATTCACATTTTTTTCCGAATTTGCCACAAATGCCAAAAATGCACCAACATTCGGGAAAGCCACAATTTAGATTGAAATGTTATAACTACTCCTTCACAAACCAGCAAGGAGAGTGTTATTAGACGATACACATAATTTTAAACATCATACAAATTAGGGTTGTACATGTATTAACAAAAACAAAACAGCAACAATGATATATACATGTACATGTAGTCAAGTAAATTTCGTGGGTTCAATCTATTCATAAATTAACTCAATCATAAATTGACGCTTCTGCTGTTTCACTTACATTGATGTCGAACTTACATTGATGTCGAACAGATATTGGCGGAGACACTTACTTTGCTTAAACTGTTAGATAGATGATAGCTAGAAAGCGATCTTTATTACTAGATCAGAGCAGTAAAGTGTGATAATGATAGCAAGTCGTTGGGGAGCAGTGGATTAAGGGTCACACGTACATTGGCAGTACATTTAGAGGCAATTAAAGAAGGAGTTGACAAGTCGAGCTAACCGCTGGCCTCATAGGACGCGTGACAGCTGATTATACGATAATTAAAGAACAAAAAGCTTGGGAGACCTAAACTGAACACTTACAGCATGGTGACCGCTTTTAAGACGGGGTACTTTAAGTCGAAAAGTTGTGGTTAAGGTTAACAAAAGGAGTTTGATGTTAGAAGATTTTAAGTTTAAGATTTTCATCTTAACAAAATATATCGGCAAAAGATTATTTTAACATTTTCCCCGTTAACATATGAGTTAGGCAGAATTTTTAAGCGTAGCATCAAACCAATTTTTATTATCTTATCAACCTAGTACTCTCTCTCTCTCTCTCTCTCTCTCTCTCTCTCTCTCTCTCTCTCTCTCTCTCTCTCTCTCTCTCTCTCTCTCTCTCTCTGTCTTGAAACTTTCTGTATAAAAACTCTAATGCTGCACGAATGCCCACGTAGCGGTGTAATTGTGTATAGCATGCGAACTAGATACTGACTAGCAAAAACTTTCAACAACCGCAAAAAATAAACCAGAATAGTTTTGCAATTAATTTATCAGACAAAGGAGGCAGTCGACAGAACAAGTAATAGTGTAGTAACACAAGAAGATGTTTATCACGAAACCTTTGACAGTCGCATCGGAAACTCGCAAAAAAAACTTGAATAATTTAGTTTAGCGATAATTGCAGTAACGCAGTGAGCAAGAAATGAATTTCTCAGAATCTGTTCCACTGTTTTGTCTGGTGTTTACCATTACGAATTTGGAGGCTGTCAGCGGTCGCACCATCTGTTAATTGTATTATGTTTAGCTACCTGGTACGGGACACATCTATAATACATCTGTTTACCGAGCATTCCATGGGTCTTAGTAAACTCTGTGTTTTTGTCACATTTGCATTTACCTTGTTTGCCTTTGTCTACTGGTAGATAAAATTTAAATATCTGTGAAATGTTTTTATAGGATCTTTTCTTATTTACTAATTGTAAAAACAGAACTGTATCTCTAAGGTGAAAATCGTTATTGGCTTCTTGGACATTCGGTACAGCTACAATAACTTCATGTAAATCAGTGGTACCGTACTTTCTCTTCCCTGAGGCTAGTTTAACCTCTGCGTAGCAACACCAGTGCAGCTATTTTTAGATCAGTTTGTCGCGTACACCAGAAATGTCACGGCTAATCACTTTTTGCACCCTGTTGAGAAGGTGTAAATTGGAATCAAGTTACAGTTGGACGAGAAACTAGCTGCATGCTACAAACATGCCGTTGTAGATCTAGGGTATTGCAGGAACGTGTGAAAGAAGTGTCAACTATTGATGCTGTTAACAGTTTGTTTGTTTTCTTTAATTGATCGGAGGATTAAAAGATATCACTGTATTGATTGCTTACTTAAAAGATGTTTACGTTAGTGCTAAATGCAAACTGTCATTGTTTTAGGATGTCTGACTATAAATTCAACAACTAAATGGTGCAAAACAACTAAATAATGCTGAACTTACATATACAGTATGCGTGTACATGTACATACGTTTTCAAGTTTTTTCTATGTTCAACAGCTTGCTTTTCCATCAAGTACATACATTTTTTAAGTTTTTTTTGTGTTACACAACTTGTTTTTTAATCAATCAATTATTTAAAAAATCATCTTCTGTTATCTCTCATAACAATATATTACATTTTCATTACCAAAACAAAATTAACTAATACATATACTTAGGAAAATCTTATATCAGTACAAAACTGTTAAAAAAACATTTTTTTTCTCGTCTTATTGAAACCTCTGAGCAGCAACACCTCTGAGCAGCAACACTTTTTCGTGCCTCCGCCAGATGTTGCTGTGGAGATTTACTGTATTTGAAAACAACAGACTATATTGATATAGTCGAAAATCTGCTACCTATGCTGGACGAATAAGCATACAATAACAAACTGTTTACTTGACTACTGACATGCAAATATTAGCATGCATTTAAAATAAATGTTTATTAAAATGGTTACTTCGATAGAATGCCTTCTTATCCCACAGCCTTTAATATGAACTGCTACTGACCAACGGGCAGCGTCGATTTATAATTAGTAAAGACATGTAATGAAAAGATCCTTTATCTCATGCATCACGTCTTGTCTTTCGTACCATGAGACGGATTAGAATACACCGGTTTGCGACAAATGCTTGTATAATCCAAACTTTTCCGTTTCATTTTTTTTCACGTACTTTTAATTTTCTGTATTGGAAAGTTAGATATAAATCTCATTTTGATGGACCAGTATGGTACACATTTGACATTATCCGATTGTTCTGTATCACAGCGGTAACTGGTTAAATTGTTTTCACTTTGTTTGTCTCTTAATTAATTCTTTCATCAAACAATGGTTTGTTTCGCAGGCTGGACTGGTTTGCAGATGAATCGATATATGGATGGTTGGAAGGACGGGTGGTCGAAAATATTACCAATATGAATGATTTAGTTGGTGAGGGATATATCATGATAATTGTTTAACATTACCTGTGCATTTAATTTTCAAAACGTTTTAATGTGTATTTCGTGTAAATAAGTTTTATAAGGTAATATGTGCTTATTGTCTCACAAAAAAATCAAGTTGCTTAAAAAATTATAATCCAAAATGAAATATTCTTGACTGACTGTTCACTGGCTGTAAGGTCTTATGCTATAATTTAAAACAATACTTACACTTGAAATAAACATGTTGTTTAGACAATACAAAGCCTGTCAGCTACGATTTTATTCTTACCCTTTATCTCATTTGCTAATATAAAGTCATACAATGGTTGACATGATTACAGTGTTCAACATAAGTAATGTTCTAATGTTCTTATTCTTGTATAATTCTTTTTAAAATGTTAAAAAACTATGTGGTATCCAAGGTTCGTGTGATGATCATTTAAGCCCACAGATGCGATACCAAGGGCAAGAACACACTGTTTTCTTCTATAATTTGTATATTTTAAGACTTCAAAAATGCGAATTACCTTGTTGCTTGACTGAGGACGTCCGCTATATTCTTACATATGAATTAACCTGTGTAAGTTCATTGATTGAATTTAACAACGATCAATCTTAAACATAGCACTCAAATTAAAACAGAAACAGGTATAGCTAAATAAATGTGCCCATAATGAATCTCCTTAAGGAATAAATAAGAGTGTCTTAATATGTGTAGGTGCTAGTTGCGCATCTTAATAATCTAGCAATAGCAGTAAGAATATATTAGACAAATTCCTATGCGCATTGCAACATATACAAACGTTTTGAAAAGACACAGGACCATGGTATTCGCATGCACGCCAAATGTAAAAGTTAGAACAAATCTATGATGAGTCATTTAACAATAAGACCGATAAGTCGACAGTTACTGTCATGGAACGGTCAGTCGGCAATATAAACCGATTGGGGTGCTTAAACCGGTTTTACAGAGCTCTAACCTCGCACTTCCTGATAGGTTTCTCAAATACAAGCAATGAAAAGAAACCCGATTCATTTGAATAAATGTCCATGCGCTGACGTTTTATGACGAAATTAGTGACGTCATTGAAAAATAATGTCCACTTAGTGTTAAGAAGAGAGATAGGTATTATTTCGATTAGATGACCTAGAAAAAAATAATAGTATATAAAACTTTTTGAATCAAGAAAAATATGACCACTAAATGGTTGTAGCATCCTGTTCATGCGGAGATGGAATTGATGAATCAAAGTCCAATGTCCACCAAAGGAGATACACGTAACAATCCTTATAGAATGAATTAAATGACAACATAGATTACATGCATAAAATGTTTATTTTAAGACCAAGAAAATTTTGTATTGGCTGTACCCACATTGTAAAGTATATTCACAATTATAATGAAGTAATTCTCACATGTGTAATTTCCTCTGTTACGGTTCTTGTTTATTACAGATTGCAGAGTCTATGTCCTATTACTCATTAAGGATGCAAGCGGGAATGACTGTCAAGTAATCTTTTGATGTCCTATCATTTTCGATGCCAGAACGAGTCAGCCATAACAGCCATCTGTCATAGTGTTCTTAATTCACTATAAGTTCTGGCGGTTACATCATATTATTATAGACGAAATTATTATCAACGAGTTTATTATTGTTTCATTAAAGAAGATATAAAGGAATGAACTTGATAATCGGTCCATTTTCATAGAGAAAACATTTCGCATAATTATAGCAGAATGTTAATGTGTTGTTTATTTCGGATGTTTCTTATCAAAGGTAAAATAAAATTGGAAATAAAATTCAATTAAAACTATAATAATACATGATTTCACAGCTAGAATAATACGTTTTGTCAGGTCCCACAGCGTTGACCAGAATCAGATATGAAATATTTTTGAAAATGAAGAAAAGGACTAATATGTATGCCTGTGAGACTATTGGTTTAAATAATAACCTACTATGATCATTTCAACCACAATTCGATTATGAATGTTGCCATGTTGCAGTATTTTGTTGACATCAACATTATACCAAACATGCATTTTTAAAATTTCACAAACATTTAAAAATATGCATAGATCAATTTAACTAATCAGAAATTATATACAAGTTTAAAGTTAGCTATTAAGTGTAAAATGCTTACATATAATATAATTATAATACTAAAGACTCACACGAGTCAGCTCACTTTCCTGTTTAGTGTGTCTACCTTGTATGTGTATTGCAAATCTATGTTTTTGAATAAATGTTTATAATTATATACGGCAGTAATGACCATCTTCTTAGCGGACACGCACATTCGCAATAAGTCTGTGTTCTCTGATTACCATTACCTACGGGCATGCAGTCACCAGATTGAAAAGTTAAACGCGTGGCACAAGTATATAAATAGCAAAACAAAGACAGGTAGTAAAGGTTTTGCTGCCAAGAAACATGAGTCTTGAAGCAAACAAATCTATGACAGCTTTGCCCCAAAAGAGCACATTTTATAGAATCTAACATCCATCCTTCATTCTTATTAAGACCTTCCAAAATTGAATATTTCTCATTGGCTTCAACCAAGGAAACAGGAGCAAAAAACACTTGGTTTTTCAATGTTTCCGATATGCAATGCAGGACATTTTATATTGTTTCTATTCAACGACCGTATCTTCCATTTCCCTTTATAACAATAAAATACAAAAAAAGTCGCACAAAAGTGTAAGATCAGGATATCCTTCTAAATTGGGGCAACAGCTTTATATGGATATTGTGGTAGAAACAGATAATCCAACCTGCAAATATGATTTTGACATAAAAATCCATTTATCTTGATGTCACTCATATGGATGTTAAATTCTATCCTCTAAAACAGTTTGTTTTTGCTTCCTGGGGAATACATGAGCAAAGATGCATACGTAATTCTTTCCAAGCAGTTTTATTCCTATTACTCAGAATGAACTTTTAATAAAAGTCAAAATATCTGTGGGTTTTCTATACATTTTAATCCCGAAGTTGTTTTTATCTTGCGTCTAAGTTAAAGCAAAACATCGGACGGTCTTCAATGCACCTAGTTAATGCTGTTCAAGCAAGACATCGTCAATATATGATAAATCTATATGCCCCTTTATCTCAGGGCAGAAAGAAAAGGATAAAGTAGGTTATTAAATATACTGGCGCCCAGCCATTGCCATTTGCTGAACGTGTACATATATTTAATGAACAGGTGTTATTCCCAACAAATATAGGAACTATATTGGAACGTCAGAGCATGCATGATGAAGATCAACAGAATACAATTAGTCTCCCCTTATTTAAATGTTCCTGGGGTTTTAAGAAAACAATTATATGAAAGCATGTTCAGGTCTTTCAAATTCACAAAAATAATATATTGTCCATTACTTTGTTTGAAA
Organism: Sinonovacula constricta; assembly: GCA_007844125.1. Taxonomy (NCBI): domain Eukaryota; kingdom Metazoa; phylum Mollusca; class Bivalvia; order Cardiida; family Solecurtidae; genus Sinonovacula; species Sinonovacula constricta. Next base: position 61,323,922 of record CM017556.1, read on the forward strand.
ATAAAAAGGTATTTGGAAAAGATGTGTTGTTGTCTTGCCTGTTGTTTCATGAAAACAAAATCGAACATAATTAATTATCAAGACAATTTAAATAGTACTGAACATTAATTCACTATGTTTATGGTTAACTTTCATGAAAATTTTCTTATAAAAAAGGGTTGTGTTCCTTTTCATAGGTCTTATAAATGTTTAAAATGGCATTCTGACCAATGCACTTTTGTAAACTCAAATATATCAGGAGCGGTTGTGTTCTCGTTATGTTCAGTCTTATACTCATGGCTCTGCCGTTTATTTCGTTGTTTTTTGTTGTTGTTGCTGTTTGTCTTTTTTAGTCAATAGTCACTTTTTTTGGTTTCTTGTAACAAAATTGACTTTCTTTATATTATTAGCAGCCGCGACTGGGATATGGTGCTTACTAAGTGAAAGGCTCGGATTAACAACAATATAAACGTGTGTTTTTTCAGATTGCTTAAGAGAAAAACCTAATTTAAGGAAGCGTGTAAAATTACAACGTAGTTAAATACCACAAACACAGCATGCATGTTAAAAACGCACAGCAGTAGACAAATCTCTTGAATACATTTGATTGGTCTTCCGAATCCACGCGCACTGAAGTATTTTTAAAATAATATGGGCAACTTATTTTAGAACAGACAATCAAATTTGCATTCTGCTAAAACTGTTATTCGCAATATTTCCTGTTCCGTGTTTCATTCTATTTGTGATTGAATTTTAAAGCTAGTTTTCAATTCACGGGATCATATACCATCGAGACAAATTGGATGTCGCCAATAAATGGATTATCCATTAGCACCACACATCGAATCATGGCTATCATTAACGAACTTAACTTGTAGAAAGCTCAGTATTCCGTTCGTTTTCTTTTGCAATTTCAAGGGGATGGTTCTGACATAAGTAAATTAAAAGAAACATCGTTTTACACATTCGCTGAGGTACTTTTCATTATTTCCGGGAAATAATTATACGTATATTTTCACTTCTGTAGTTTGACACTCCTCACATTCGTGTTTATATAACAATATAAAGTCCCACACAGAATAATAAATATTATCAGTTGCCGAGTTACAGAACCCGGCTGGGAATATGAGAGATGTTTACGTATTATTAATTATTGAGAAGTGAAAGAAAATAAATACGGTATAAAGCATTTTAAATTCACTTTAATTGGATCAGTGCATGTAAGAACGATCAAGTCTACTAAATCAACTATTTCACGAGTTCTGTGTTTTCCTTGGAAAATTCTATTGAAATGTATTGTGCATTGTTGTTTAATTATCTACACTAGTTTAATATTTTGTGGACGTAAAATACATTCCACCAGCATGGCAGCTGTTTGTAAAAACAGAACTGTATCTCTAAGGTGAACATCTAGATTGGGTTCTTGGACATTCGGTACAGCTACAATAACTGACATTCATGTAAATCAATGGTGCCGTATTTGAAAACAACAGACTTTATTGATATAATCGAAAATCTGTTACATGTACCTATGCTGGACGAATAAGCATACAATAACAATCATTTTTTTTTTCTTGGCTACTGACATGCACATATTAGCATGCCTATATTTAAAATATTTTTTTATTAAAATGGTTACATCGATGAAATATCTTTATAGCACACAACTTTTAATATGAACTGCTACTGACCAACGTGCAGCGTCGATTTATAATTAGTCTTCATCCTGACGGAATGGAACGATATTATCACTTGCCTATTGTATTAGTGCTAACGTCAGTTTGTGGCATGTTGTTAAAATGGCTAGCGAATTACATTATACTCAAAGTAAAAATAAAAGGCAAAAAATATTGAGTTTCGGAACATGAAATGCCTTTAATGATAAACACGCCACATTCAAACAGAACACATTACTAAATTATCAAAATGCGGTACACCAACTGTACTTCAGATAGACAAGATGACCACGTGGACAGATACAGGGCAGCCTTCAGTTTGTACAGTCAACCATGAACACCTGGCATAATACCGCAACCAGACACTATCCTCACAACAGGTTGCCAAGTCGTGGAACTACTCTTATATTACTATACCACTGCCGTTTTAACGACTTTTGCATGGCGCGGTCCGAGATCGAACTAATGGGCACCTATATATACAGCCGAAAGTTCTATCTGTGGCACTACCAGTTCTGGCAATTTTTCTGTTTTAGGGCTACGGCGAATGATTATCCAACAAATAAAGGAACTATTTGTTAAAAGCAAAAAGTTGTGTATATTGTCTTCTTTACAAAAATTCGCAACCACCTATATTACAGAGCGAATATTGAACGCTAACTTAACACCTTTCAGAAAATGTTTGTATATCTGCGAGTAGGAAACATATTACATTAAATGTGTTTCTATAGACATCCTGGCAAAAATGTTACATGGCATGACGTGTATCCATCGATATGCTTAATGAACCCAGTTAGCCATATAAGCCATACGTCAGGAAAACATGAATGACTGTTGTTGCAATTAGTGCCTTGCCATCGGTGTACACATGACAGCATCTTGCAAAGGCGTTCCAATTTAATAAGCATTTACCATATGCTTACCACATGTTGTACAGCTACCAGGATTTTCGTCTTTGAAGTCATGATACACCGTGTAAATAGTCTTCAAACATGATGTTACTTTAACATGTGCGTTTTCACCCCATGACCAAATGTACACACGGTGTATTTAAAGTTTTTAACTTATTGTTGGCACACAACTACTAATACGAACAAGGCTGTATGATTTTATCTAGACGGACAATACCTCGACGCGCATAAAGACTCCACAGTGAAAGGTCTCTCGTTCTTCATCACTCCATGCTAAGGTCTTGGACGTTGACATTGCCCTGAATAGTCTCATACATTGTCAATCTTGTCGATTAATAGTCATGAGTCACTTAGATTTTGCACAACTCCAAATGACATTCTTACATGTAATTACTATAAAGACGATAAAATAGGACTGCTGCTGCTTCATGCAAAAGACAATGTATGTAAACAATATTGGTCACGTTGTCTGTAACAGTGTCCTCGTGACATTTACTCGTAAACACGTCTACTAATGTATTGTAATAAAAATACTTATATAACTTTATTTATTTCAATTTTCTTTCATTCTTTTTTTCAGATACTTTTTGGACTACTGACGACAAAGAGGTTATTTTCATATCTAGTGATAGATGCAGCCAAGGCCAATGTACTGTGTAGTATTATTTTCAGTTTGCAGTTCTTAGCTCCATAAACACCTGCTTTCATATATAAAACATACTTCTAAGTTAAACCAGAAAACACATGTGAGTGTAAAGTGGTCTTGCCCGAAATGGTTTAATCGGTGTTACCTTTTGTTATCCATTTCCGTTTTCTGTGTCATAGTCAGGATCTTACTGATTAAACGAACATTGTCAAACAAGTATCTTAATCAATATGGCACTTGCTCGCATATTCGCATATTTCTGTGTTTTAAGGTGTTTTCTGTCCCATTGTACGGATGCAGCTGTTTAACTTTGTTTTGCGACATATCTGCCAAAATCCGGTGCATGTTATCATGGTAGTTTGCATCGCCATCTTGTGCATGCCATGGAATGAAACGATACAACCTCGCTATGTTCTTGTAAAATCGCATGGTGCCCAACTGCATTACAATATAAACCTGTTATTATATTATGATCACATATCAGGACATGTTGATTTTCCCTATAAAATATATCATTGTATTATTATATATCATGATAACTTAATTAGCGACGTGGTAATATAAATATATACAAATACACTGATGAATAACATATTGTGTTGCCTTATTAAATATCAGGATGTAGCCGCTGATAGGGCGAGAAGGGGTTATGTGTATGGATTAGAATTCAGTAGCTTGATGCTAAACTTGTGTTAAACTACACTTATATATGACGCTATAGGAACATGATGTTCAAATGACGTAAAACAATGTTGACATATGTTTGCGACATAATGAAACTATGCAGAACATATTTTGGCTTGTCTTCTTTTGAAAATTGTGAAAGATAAATTGTTTGATTCTGGATGAGTCTTTCTACTGATTTGTGTATGGACTACTTGATAAATATATTGCGCTTTGGAAGTTAAATGTTATAACAACTGTAGAATTACCTGGAAAATAACACAATTTCTTAATCCTTGTTCCTATGTTGAATTTTATTCACGAGTTTGTTAAATGTGATTATTTAAATACATAAGTCTGCTTGGTAACAAAATGGTTTGAATTAGGCAATTTAATATCACTGACTAGTTTTGTTGAAAAACAATCTATTTGGCCCTCTGTGACATTGATAAGTAGACTTTGAAAAGTTGTTTCAGCTTCAATGCGTATAGTTGTTTCCGCTCTACAACTCATTTAAAACATAATGTTTATTGTCTTTAAATGATCCTGGTAATATTGTATATTTAGTGGATTTTCAAGGATAATGATTTATATTTTATATAGACTCTATGGACAGTTTCTTTCGCTTTAAGATAAATTTTAAAATGGCTGTTAAAGCTTTTATCTTGCGTTTCGGTATTATAAAGCGCCTATATTAATCAATAATATGCCATTTTGACATGATTTCTTGTGACATAACATAATTCAGTGTGACTGTTGCATCAATGCTTGTCAAAAGTCTCCTCAAAATCATTTATCCATGTTAAATGTTAGTGCCTCAGAGGCATGCCATTTGCACCTAAACAACTTTTAAAAATGTGTAAGCAAAAAAAGAATATATACTTCTTGTTTTCCATAATTTAAATGAAGTAAATTTAGATGGGTAACCTAGCAAATGTTAAGGAAAATAGATTAAATGTGTTTTATAAGTGCATTGTATTAAATTATGCAGTAAAATGACAGATAGGTGTCATAATCGCCTGATATATAATATTCCTTACCAAAAAAACACACAACACTATTAGGCAAATTATTAAAACCATTATATATCCCAGATTTAAACGTCTTTTTGATGTTTTCGTTTCCTGCACCTCAACAATAGAAATGTCTCTCTGATAAAATGTTTTAAAACATTGAACCACAATATAATTTTTCAATAGTATGCATGATTTAAGCAATCCCAATAAAATTCGCAAAATAAATTCTACGTTTTCAAGACGTGCATTTATATATGACCAAGCATTCAACTTAATGCTTTAAAAACTGTCATATTGATTCTATTAACAAAAGACGTAGTGTATCAGTTTCTATTCAACTTCCTTTTTGCACGAATTGTCCTTTACTTGAGAGAATCCATTATAAAAGTGTGTCACTAATTTTAACATTGTGAAAAACCCTTGTAAAAACAATTAAATACGTCATTTAAACAAACAAATCCGAAAAAAAAAACTATGTAAATTTCAGCGTAAGAACAAAATAAACCAATTATAAAATCTTTTTACACAAAACGACATCCACACAAAAACACTTAATGTTAACGAGTATCCACTTTAATCTGTTTGCTCATTGTGAAATCAAGAAAGCATGTTCCTGTAATTGTTTCTACCCTGGTTGTCATTTATGAAATGGAAAAGAAAATGTTTTTAATCACATTTGCTCAATGCATTTAATGTGTTAATGTGCACGCTATCGCAAGAAATGGAAACTTTCAAATGTCTTTCATGTTATCTTGATATTAACGATGCGCAGTTAGAGCCCTGTTGTTGAGGCATTTCTTTCTAAACTTAGTTCATTTGTGATAGTGTTCAAAGCTTTCGAACGTTAAAATGATAGATGTGTTGCACTTGAACACAGTTAAATTATTTTACTAGTGGCCTTTGCGTTGACTAAGCATGTTGTGACATTGGCAACTACACGTATAGCTTTGAAGAAATAATGAAATTACACTTACTGTAGACGTGATTTGTTTAAACAACTTCCATCCTATTCTGTAACTGTCATATGCAGGATGCATATGCAGACATTACACAATCGCCTTCTGCCACTTACTGTTCAAATGCACAAAATTAAAGAAAAATATATCTCATTTGTTTTGATATTTCGTTTGCTTTAAACTGATCGGTTTAATATAGATTCTTTATTTTAATTTCATATGCGTATAAGAAGTAACTATTTTTGAATATACTAAAAGTTCAAATTATTGTTTTTAGAGACAATTTCATTTGTAAAAGTGTGTTCCTGCAATAACGAACACATACACATTTACAAACATTTATATATCCTCTTTGTTATCTTTATAGTTCTTTACACACATTACAATTTTCTTAAAGCTGCCGATACTTTACTCTGAAGTATAAAGACTACTAAGTATATGTGATATCCAATAGTCACGTTATTAATTTTAGTCTTATATATCGGTAAAGTATGAAGATTATTAACGTCCAAAAATAAAGACCATGTTTTAAGACGCTTGTATATAGCCTTCTGTGTCCACAAACACACATGGTATTTTCCCTAAATATTTCAGAAAACTTGAATACAGGGTCCATAAATGTGTTGTTCTCTTTTGAAAAATGCTCGCCCAGAACTAGGTGTTGGTCAAGTATAAAATAATTGCTGGTCGTCCACATATTTCCGCGTGCCGAAACAGCATTGTACGCTTAGAATGTTTCATTAATTTAAATTAACTTCAACTCATAGCGTGCCTACACATACACCATGACATGACATTCTTTCAGTTCTCTCTATTGTTATTTTAATCTGTTTTAGATAGCAACATGTATTCGTTATTCTCAAGAAAACAATGACATATCATACACGCGATCTGAATATTCTGTTTTTTTATTCATCAACAAGAAGCTGTTAAATTATTGTTTGAGATTCATTTCCCCTAAAGGAAACGCACTTGTTGCAGCGCTATTATCACTTACAGAAGCAGGGATATACCCCAGGCGGATATGCGTTTCATTCCCCGATATAGACGTCATATCCGTCCTGGAGTAGAAAAATAAATAACAACTGGCTGTTTTGTTACTTAAAAAAAACATGATTAGATTTAGGATTGGCAATGTCTTATAATGCGTATTTTTTGTAAGCATCAAAACTGATACCAACGTCCGAATTAATCGCTGATGCGTTGCAATATTGTCAAAGCAAATTTTTCTGTATTGTTTCTGTCGGGGTAAGAATACACGGGACCCACCTAATGCACAGTTTTCTCTAAGATGCACCTTCTTATTCAAGACAAAATAAATATAATTCAAGTTGATGACAGATCTTGAATTAGATCTTGCATTAGTTTAATTATCTTACTTTGTCACACCATCTTTCTGTTCATGTCTTGCTGAAATAGGTGGACTTGATCTTGTTACCTGTGCTCAAAATACTAATATCTTTTTAAATCGGCATACCCATTTTGCTCTTCATTATTTAAAGTAAGCACAGAAGGCACGTGCTTTTAAGTAGCGAGCGGCGAGCGTGCTGCAAGTATAATATGCAGACAATGCCTTGTATAGTTCAGTTGACTATCAGAATACGCACAAACAAAAAAGTTATCCATAGTAAATTAAGTATTCGCCTGCATCTATGTGCCCAGTTTTTTTAATCTTCGTTAAATAATACTTTTGCGTTATAAGGCCATATTCATGTACATATATTTACAAGACATGCGAAGTAAATTGTGATTACATTAAGTATAAGGAGTAAATGCTTAAATGTAAATACCACCTGAATTTCAAGCAATGTCTTCGTGTCAGAATAGAATTTCAATGGGTAAATGTTTAATTTAATATGTGTATTCCTTATAATCAAGAAAGACAATATTTATGATGCAATTATAGAAAGTACATACATAGAGGTCGATACTAACAAATGTAGAATGGTGTCGGTAGGGTTAGTCGCTTATGTTTACATCACACACACACACACACACACACACACACACACACACACACACACACACACACACACACACACACACACACACACACACACACACACACACACACACACACACAAACACAAACACACACACGCACCAGACACACACGACAAACCCGCACAAACACCCATACACACACACTCACTCACACACACACACTCACACACACAATGTAATACAGAATAATTATACAAAATAAAAATTACAGCCATTTAAGCAAGCACTGGCATTAATATCCATGATAAAAATATGTCAAGAACAACAACACACAGACAACTTGTTAGTTTTGTTTCTTTTATCAATTGGAATAGGATTTTACACATCAATAGAAAGATTGATAATAAAATATTTATTGCAAGTTCACTCATTTAATTGGTGCGTGATCTGGCTTCGTAGAAAACAGGATGATACTCGTTGCCTAATTACCTCCAATGATTAATGCAAACATGTGTTTTTAATCGTGCAACTTATTTGTGGATATTGATTATCTACTATCACTGGAATAAAAAGTACAAGTATGGGGTACATGCTCCTATTACATGTAGCTATTTATGTTTTTAATTAATGAAAAAACAAGAAAGTGTTATGCATTTGGTTTAGAAATGAAAGGAACTCGTACACTTTTAAATGAACATTTTCGTGACTTTTTAAGTCAACGTCACATAACCATCTTGTATCTAATGAATGGTGATATTAGTCAAAAATCTTATATAGGGTTTTCAGTATACTATAACGTCTATTATATTAGTGTATTGGTTGCGTTTTTTTCATTCCAAAATGATCAATTATACGAAAATGGTTTGCTGAGCGATTTATCTCGGTTTTGTCATAGAGGAAAACGTGGCAGTCTAAGGTTGGAGCGCTCCTATTAAACGTTCAAACAGGGTCCTGTCAGTTATTTTAATGAATTGACTGTTCATATGCGGCACGCTCTCTGTGTGCATCGTCTGAGTGATTTTGTCACCTTTACAATAACATGGGAATATGTCTTTGTCTAGAAGTGGTTCAATTTTAATATATGGTATTATTCCCGTAGGACCTCTCCATGCTTCCAATTTTATATAACTAATCCATAGGAAAACACTAACGTTTAAATAATAAAAAAATAACCATGAAACGTGTTTATACTTCTTTACCAGTGAGTTTATATACGATCGTATTAGTCATTTAAATATGAGTCCTGTGTTCATTCCCATTTTTTCATGTTTATGACACGTACAATTTCATTATATTTTCAACTGTATAATAATTCTATATTACCCTGAACATTCCGTTAAGGAATATCTAAACATAACGCAAAATAGCACGTTGTAGTTGTACCCCTATCTTAGTACCGTAATTAAGTCTTAATATCAAAGAAATTATCGGTAACCAAAATGCAATTATATGTTGATCAAATGAACCTGGTCAATTAAAGGCGCAGTTTCGATAATAAAACCAAAAAACGTCATATCATCTGCATGACCATTATGCAAATCCTATTCAAGTAGGCTGGGAAAAACATACGTCTTAAACTTAAAACATTTTACATCGGCAACAACTGTGACGTTTTTGTAAGCTGTGAGTACGCAAATCACCAGCACCAACATTTCGTTAAATTCCATGCTGGGTCTACATTTTTGCCACATTTCGATGCTTAATCATGTTTTATAATACTAAAACCTGACTTGTGTGCTTTACTTTTGAAATCTCATCTCTTGCATTTTTCCAGAAAATATCTCACTTTAATAATACTAAAGTCTAAACAGAGCTTAGCTAAGTTGATAAAAGAACATGTTTTGCGTGTCTCATTCTATTTCTTATTACATGAAACGTATATATGGAATCGTTTGTGTGTGTGTGTGTGTGTGTGTGTGCGCGCGCGCGCGCGTGTGCGTGCGTGCGTGCGTGCGTGTGTGTGTGTGTGTGTGTAAAAGGACAGGTAAACACTTGAAAATTACATGAATAAGCAAAACCACATCAACATTTACTTCCACATTATATTGATGGCATTGTATATACACACAAATTTAATTTAAGAAAAACGTATTGTTCAGCGTAAGCTGGCATGCTACTTTGCTCTGTCTTATAAAGACGTCACCAGGGTAGGGATTATTTGTTATGGTCTTTAAAAATGCGGTTCGAAAAATGAATATTTAATTATGTTCGAATAAGAAATTTTGCCAACATTATTATAGTCACATTATTCTTTAAGTCTTTCTTTAAATATGCATACTTATTCTTTTACTAGGACTCAGCATATAACACAACAGGCAAACCAATGTTGCTCATCAGAAAAATACGCTGTTCATGCTAACTTCAGCTACCTTTACATCACCAATTGTTTCTATTATTGTTGCAATAAGAGTCGTTCAGTCAAGTGTGAATCAAATTTTAATTGTATCTGATTAGTTCACGGGAACCATTATACATATTATCAAATCTACATATATATTCTGACATTAGACCGACCTTAAGTTATAATGCACTTATTAATAGATGGAGTACAATATACCATTTATAACTACTATTTGACCGTATGTCGGGGATTATGGTTGATCCCCGAGCTTTGTGAGAAGGTGAAAACCGACCTTATTTGTAAATGTAAAATAAGCCTAAACATTGTAAGGCAAAGCATATAATTAACTGCGGAAATAATGCAAACATATTTTGACAAATGAAAAATGTAAAAAACAAACACAGACAAAATAAGAACGACACACAGCAAAACGAAAATGCGAAATACTCTAAATCGGAATCTATGTCAATAACTAACTCTGCAAGTTGTCACTCCGTACCTAGCCGTATCGTAAAGGACCAAAATGACCGTAACACTTTCATAATACAGCTAAACTGGTTGCTAAACCTATAGCTTTTAGATAATTATCAGGCCTGCCAACTGTCTACTGTCGGATGTGAAAACAGTATGCCAGTTGTGTCGTCACTTGACAAGCAGACAGGCTAATTATCTGGGAATACAGAAATAAAATGTCTATTTTAAATGTCCCTATTTCCAGGTTATATTTTGAAGACACTCTGGCATTTTTCTTTGTGAAACCTAAATGCTTGCTCAACAAGTGTTCACTTAAACGACTTCGCTACATGTTATGAGAAATATATGAAGAAATGTTTTGCTAGAAACCAGGTTCGTCCTTTAGCCTAGCGACCGTGCCAGGGTGCTATCTACTGGATTTTGGTATAATGTGCTCTCTAAATGATATGTCTCTTATACATTTAACTAGCATGCGTTAACATCTGTCTACTGCAATTCAGAATTATTTATCAACATTCTTGCCAAAATAACAAAAAGACAAGTTTAATGGAATCATTTACTTCTGAAAAATAGTATATCAATAATCAAAGGCCGTATCAAAAGATACATCAGCTCTGGAAACAGGTCTTATCACGACGCAATCGGAACACCTCTGATAACTCACGAATCATTTCTCGGATGTTTGCAGGTAGTCGGATCACCTCGGTCATTTCCCTAAATGGAACTTCTTTTGTGAAAGACGTCAAAACAAAGATAACAGTTCGGATGACAGCTCACAAGAGTACGATGCCTTTAAAAACGTCAATTTGTGGCTGCTTCAAATTTAAACCACCCAAGTTTAATTTACCCAGCGCAGCCAACACACAGCTGTCAAACGACGCTATTGTTTATGTTTTTTGCGAACTATATTTTAGGCATATTCTTCAGACTTCTGGTAAACTTAACGATCGTGATTTCAGTAAGTATCATTGCGCCAGATACATCCGAGGGATGATTGTCCCGAGGACGGAATTACCCGAGAAGTTCCAATTGATCACGTCGGTCATTTTTTTTTGCCGACTTGCCGCTTTTACTGTTGTGTTGTCGCTATGCTTGTGCATTTCGCCATCTATCTTGGCATAGTTTAGTGCTTTCGTTAAAATTCAAATGTTCTTTAAAGTCATAGGGCATTTGCCATATAATCCGTATGCAAATATGTATACATCTTCCATTTAATATCTAATGCTAAATCGAGCCGTTTTTCTGTGCGTTTTAAATGATTAAATAATTCGCTAAATATACCTGTATCGGACGACTTTCTCTCTTCTTAAAAAGAGTCTCCATCGGTGCTGTTCACTTTTCTGGGTGTTTTGAACATGTCAATCAGTAACTGCTTTCTTCAGTCATCATACATGCATGAAGATTACTTAGAATGATTATGTGATTCTGTGTTTGGCTTTCATTTCATAAAGTCTGTAAAGTCAATAAAACTGTGATTTTCCAAATACCTTGACTATAATCAGGACAGTTTATGCATAACATTTTCTCATTAATAAATACATCTGCTTAAAAATATAACAAAAAGTACAATTATAATTAAATGATTTAAACAGATAATGACTTGGAACAATATGCACAATGTCGATGACATTTGCAACAGTTTGATTAATTGATTTTAATTGCAATTGATGAGTCGACAAATCCAATCATATTGACGCGAGCAGATTACGCCATATGGATTTCATATTTTGTTACCAATTATTCAAACACATGTTTTCTAAAGCCTTGATGATAAGCCCCCTAATACAAAGAGCGTAAACAAGTACTACAAAAAGCGGAATCCAAGGATAACTTCTAAAACTGCAATTCTAAGTTCGACAGTAGTATCAACAAGTATGTTAACAAGGCGGTAACTCTCGAGATCGCTCTTTTTCCCATCACAGATTTGTTTTTAGTTTTGCATTGGCATGTGAATACCTTCGTCCTGTGCCTTTTCAATTTTTGGTATTTGTTTCAATTATCATCAGATTGTGCCATTTAAACTTATACTAATGTAACTACTTTAATTGGTTCTGCTAATACAAGACAAAGTCAGAAACTATCTGATATGTACTAATTATTGACAATATATTAATGTGTTTTTTTATAAATATTTATCAGAATTTTACAACACAGTTATGGTTCAACCAGTGGTAATTGCATAATCGGTGGCTGCATATCGTTTACAGGTAGTTGTACACCTTACCGATTGCCGTATAACTCCTATGCATCTGATAGTATTAAGATATTTGTAATCTGTTCAGTTATGTTATTAAAACTTCCTGTCACTTTGTCACCTTGCCTCATGTCTTATTGCCTAGTATAACGTAACCATACATGGGTTCAAGTAGGCCATTTATTTATTATGGCAACTTGAACAAGTTTTTACTTTAAATTTTTTAACCTCAATATACTCTTTTTTTGCAATCTTCGATATTTTCCTTATTTATTCAATTTCTTAGTTACTGGAGAAAAATAGCTACAACTGTATAGTACGATAATATTCACATAATAGGCGAATCAGCTTCAACTGAAAGGTCATGATTCACCAGTAGAGTATGTTTCGAAGGAGTCCGTGTAGATTGCAAAGTAAATACATTCAAATGAAGAACCGTTTCCAATTTAATCTCATTTACATTTTATTTTGGCGTGTACAAATTATTTCGCAAGAATGAAAACACTCGTACAGCCTTAAATTGAAGTATATCGATACATATACATATTAAAATGGTTTTGCATTTAATTATCCGAAATAATGAAAGTTGGATTATTAACAGAAGATACCCTTAACATCAGGAGGTTCATTTACAGTGTTAGAAACAAGCGACTTTTTAGTTGTAAAGAGTGATATCTTTACCACTGCATCAAAACCGAATCAATAGAATAACTAAAACACGTTTGCATTATTATCAACAAGTCTGGTCGCATCTGAAATATAAGAAAACAATAGAGTAACATAGACAATGACATAGTCACGTCTGGACTAGCTCTAAAATCATTTGTCTTCTTCAATATATACCGATTCACTAATTTATTTGGTGATAGCTATCGGTTTTCAGATGGGAAAACAACACTTTCTGTTTCGACTGTACTCATACTATTGCGATCACGTTGAATAATAAATAATAATTTTGTCACTTGCCCCGACTTCTATCGGTCTTACAAGAGTTTTTATTCCTTTGAAAAATTAAAGTCGTATATTAAAACTTGTTTACTTATTTGCGTCCTTCATAGTAATATCAAAGACTTTAATGAGTCATTACGTAGAAAGCATATCAATTCAAACAAATGCATGTTACTGAATAATTAATGTCATCAACATTGTGGGTTAGGTCATAGATATATTAAACAGCAGACAAGTGTGTTCAATTAAGGCCCAAACAATTCATTGTGACCCGTCACTATCTTCTACCCATATTCATTTAGCGTACGAAATGATTTTGGAAAATTTAATTACAAGTCATCTGGAAAGTGTTAAGTTCTATATCATGGAATAATAATATGGAGGGATAAGCCAAGCCTCAACATTCCGATGCAATCCCAAGAGGTAGGAATAAATCAAAGGTTTCTGCCAACATCGTACTGCTTCTTAAGTATGTCATTTTCTTTATCTTATACCACTAACTCGACAAGATGGTAGCTGCCTGAGGCAGATTTCCAGGAGTGTTAATTCAATAATTAGATTATATGACATACACATCATATCATATCATAATCTTGTTCACAAAGAACTTGCTATTTTCTCTTCAATACTTAACGTGCTTGATACAAAATGTTTTCCGTTTATATTGGCAGCTATCACAAATGTTGAATGTAAATACAACTGGCAATATGGTAAATACTGGATTTATAGCTTATGTTTATGACATAGTAGGAACGCATTAAAACATTTTTTGTTATCCATTTAATATGAAAGATTTAAGTTGTGTAGAAAAGACACGAACTATTGCATGTATCAAACGCATTTCTAATAATGTAAAGGATGTAAGTGGATTGTACATATAAGTTCCTGGTATGTTCCTTAAGTATTACGATTTTCGTCATTTATTTCACTAATTTAATCTCCTTGTTTTCCAGGAATGTTATTTCGAAAATGGAATTTCGTATCACACAATCGCATGACTTGTAACATGTTTTTTTTTCAATACATAAATCAGTTTTAACTTATATTAAGTTAAAACAACAACAATGTATTTGCTACCAATAAAAACAATGTGGTATAGTAAGTTTTTTGCAAAGTGCTGACTAATTAAGTTTATCGTCTGAAAGAAAAATGTATGTCTTAATTGAAAATCCATTAGTATTTTAAAGAAAATGTCATAAAATGTTTGCGAATCAACATTACACAAGACAGAGTGATTAAGCTGTCATTTAGTGGGTGTTTGTGTTAAAACATTTTCATTTGGACGGATGTTAAACATTCGGAAGATGTTTGGATTTAAACTGTACTTATCAAATAAAAAAGACGGTTCAGGATAGAGATAGTCACTCAGTTTTTCTAGAATTAATCTCTACTGATGGCAATTTAAGACAAGATTTGACATCAATTTTAAACAAACACAGTGATAATAGAAATAAAAAAAGATTACCAGTATCGAGAACGTATGTCCAAGATAGATGCAACGAAGAGGCTATGGAATGTTCAAACGTGTACAAGTGGCGTCGACTAGTTTGAGGCCAAAAGATTTAATACAAAATAACGGTTCAGTTTGTGGCTCAATCGGCAAGCTAAGCAATAGGTCTTACATGTATCTTATCAATTTGTTAAATGCAATTATACAAAAATGGGCCAGTTGAAAATGTTAAAATTGAAACTTCCATCTATTGTGTGTGAAAACACTAGATAAAAATATTTTAGATACACGGTGCTTAGACAATTTTCTATTGAACAGAAATGATAACTACTTTCGTCACGTTTAGCTGGGATAGATGATTCATATTCTTATTTTTCAATTATCATTCATAATGTGTTAC
Source organism: Sinonovacula constricta (assembly GCA_007844125.1). NCBI lineage: Eukaryota > Metazoa > Mollusca > Bivalvia > Cardiida > Solecurtidae > Sinonovacula > Sinonovacula constricta. The sequence goes on from CM017556.1 coordinate 61,339,520, forward strand.
TTATTCATGTGTAAATAATATCTTTGACAGTCACTAAAACATGTTTCGAAATCTAAATACTCGTACAAATATTTCCGGGAAACGATCAAATGATCAACAATCGTAAAATAGTTAAATTTATGTTATAGAGGTCAACATCTGTGCTTTTAATTAAAACGAACAGTGTTTCAAGGGGCTGAAGCTGAGTAAAGTGCGTTTACAATCTTTTCATAGATCGTTTTGAAACAAAAAAGTTGCGAAATATTACTGCCTGCAAACATGAAAAAACGATTTAGTTGAATCGATTGTGGTGAGAAGGTGAAAGCATCTGGCTGAGGTTGTTGTTGTGGTTCCCCCCCGGTTTAAGCTAACGTTTTATGTTGCATAAAGTGTTTAATCTCCATAAACCTCAATACGTCAGGCGTCTAATTAGCTGCTACAGTTCTGTTACAAGTTGTGAAGTTGTTTTTACAAAAGCAAAAGCAGCATAACAAAACATTAGAAGCGCCTACAGCAGATTGGCAAGAAAATCAGCTACTATCACAAACATATGACGCAACACACAACAGATTCAGCAAAAACTAGTATTTATTAAATTAGAAAGTCCATTTCTACATCTATATTATACATTTCATAGTGTCACGAACATTGTTATAGGTAAATAAGAAAAGGTCCTATCAAAATTTTCACAGATATTTAAATTTTTGCAGACCAAGGCAGACAAGGTAAATGTAAATGTGACAAAAAACAGAGAAGCGAGACAACACACACAAAAAGAAAAAACATCAGTTACCGCCTTGGAACGGTCAGTCGGCAAAAGGGCCAACTGGGGTGCTTAAACCTGGTTTGTGGAGCGCTCCAACCTCGCACTTCCTGAAGGTTTTTCTATCAAACAAACAGTGTAAATAAAAATATCCCGTCAAAGTGACACAACTAACAGTAAGCACCTGCATCGGGAGTTAAAACAGATATAATGAACATATGTACAGTATTTACAGTAGATAAAAGCCTCGGCAACCAAAAAATTCCAAATGAGAGAGTAGTTTAAAATAAAATAAAGCAGTACAAGCGCTGATTTATTATAAAAAACATATAATGACGTCATAAATGCCATGACGTCATATGCCAAAAGTGTCAAAAGTGAAATGTAAACAATACGGAAGAAACAATAGAATTTTAGAAAATCAACAAAATAAAACGTAGTATTGTTTAGAGTTAATACGTTTTAAAAAACATATCATAAACGCAGAGGATTTATCCGCAGTTGACATATTATATATGATAAAGGTACAAACAATCCCGATGTTATACCTACTGTGCAATCTCACATAAAGGGTATGGAGACTGCTCAAGTTGTCCCACCTATATAGGGCACGACTGGAGAGATGAAGAGACAAGAAATCCAACAGTGACTGTCCAATTATGGCTTTAAGTCACTGTTTTCATATAGTCTCAACGACCTGTCCGGTCATCGTGTAATTTAAAAGCAATGCAAGTTCTTGACTGTAAAAGGGTCAATTATGTCGTTTACACGGGAAACTTTTATTTTAATAGTTTTAATGTCGAGCATTCATAACTCAGAATGCTCTTCAAAACCGCCCTGGTGCTGGATTTGGAACAAAACGCGTCGTGTTTCACAATTCTTTCGCAACGGGTCTTACGCCAAGCTTAATAACCTAAAAACGAATTCTACTGAAGCCACTTTATTGTTTTGGCTCGTCTTTTCTCAACAAACATTTGACATATGACAAACACAAAACATTCCAAAGTATTGGGAGATGTCTTAACGATAGGAGGAAACAGAGCGTATTACATACGTTAGGAACCAAATGGTGCATTCACGGATGTACTTTTTTGAAAAATGTTTTTTTTTTCTTTTTTGGAGACTGCCATATGACAACGTTGTTTACGGGGCATTTCTTCTCTCTCTCCCCTCTTTCTCTCTCCCTCTCTATATATGTGTGTGTGTGTTTGTGTGTGTGTGTGTGTGTGTGTGTGTGAGTGTGTGTGTGTGTGTGTGTTTAAGATTTTTTTACAAATGTTTAAGATATTATTTACACAAGATGATATTTATGATATGCACACAAACGCAACGCGGAACATGCTCATTTTAATGTTTAAAATAAGTAGATAAGTAGGAAACATCCCGGGATTAAAGCGTGCACACTATCCCATATTTATTCCCCGCCAAACCGATGACCATTTTCCCTGTGTATTAGGTAAATTACTAATTTTGCCATATATTTTTTAAAGGTCTAACAGAAAAGAGTTGGATTAACATTCTCCATATAAAACTATTTTTCATTTGACCTTATTTGCATGAATAAATACAGAGTGCGCTCGTTGTTAACGAATACGCTGTTATATGCAACTGTGTAACAAATGATTTTCGCCCAACTAATTGTCCATAAAACAGTCGTCCTTCTGTTAATCTAATCGCTTTGTCTAATAGTGTTCTTTTTAAATAGGACATCATTAACTAAAATCTAATCGTATTTCCCCCTGCTTGTTTACCAAATCCATTGGCAGATTTAAGTTTGTTTTAATGGTTTCCGAGACATGTTGAAACAAACTAAAACATATTGAAAATCTAAGAAATGTTAACAAAAAGCACTGTAACTGTTTGATGATGTCGAGAAATAGCTATAATGGAAATCTCTTGGAATGTCGTGAAAGACGTTTATTCATTTGTTAGTCATGTTTTATCAGCAAAACAAAAAGAATCGCTGCAGCATTTTTGTCAGTAATTGTTGGCAGCACAATGGGACTTAGACTTTTTAATCACAGGATATCAAACCTAGCCTGACACAGTTTTACAGATGAGAGTTTTGTCCACGCATAGAGGCCGAACTTGTTTTGTCGCATTCACTAACTAATTGTGTTTTATTGTGACATCCAAACCTGGTATGTGGACATAATCCCCTTCGGACAAAATTCCCTAGGTATATTTATATATATTTGTATTCCCTACATGACATAGTCCCCTACTAACAAAATCCCCTAGTATAAATAATTCCCTACGGACAAAATCCCCTACATATAAGAAATAGTATTTATTGACAATGTTAATCATGAAATACTTCAGATTATCATTATAAAAATTGCAGGAATTATGTGAACCTTTGTTGCTTCTGATAACCTCCATTGTGAGGATTGTGAAGCATTATGGAAATGCATGATATTTATATACATGGTTTCTTGTGAGATGATTCACTCTAAAGACAGTGTTTGTCACAAAAAAAAATTTGTCCTTTAAATGATTATACAATGATTGCAATTAATTGTTATTGTGTTTGTCACAAAAATAAATTAGTCCTTTAAATGACTATACAATGATTGCAATTAATTGTTATTAGGTATTTTAATTGCAATGTAACTTCATTTTTAATCAATCATCAATTATATACTAGATAAGTGTTTCTCACTAATTAAAACTTAAATATTTTTCTTCTGTAGATTAATAATTAAACATAATTAATGTACAGTTGTACTGTGTAAGATAGTAAATGTCATTTATACATATTCCATATTAATATATCAGCTTTATTATGTATGTAGTAGGGGATGTGAAACTTAATACTTTTTTTTAAAAAGTAGGGGATTTTTTACTTAGGGGATTTTGTCCGTAGGGGATTTTGTCCGTAGGGGATTTATGCAAGTAGAGGATTTTGTCCACCAGTGGAAAACTGATGTAGGGGATTATGTCCTACATTCTCCAAACCTATCACCTCGCTGAGTTACATCCAGATCGGACCGAAAGAGTGTGTTTGTGTGAATGTCCTCAAGCTTACAAGCGGCGTTCGGGTGGTTCTATCTACACATTTGTCATCGTTTTTCTCCACAATCTATGGACGTCGATATAATAGAAAAAAAACATCAAATACAAAAGCAATAACAACCCTTGCACGAGCAACTATAAACGGGCCATTTTTTAGGTTTCTCAAATTTATAAGTCAGGTTACTTGCTACTACAGATTCGTTCAGAAGTAGGAGACATGATTGCACAAATCGCCAATATATTGGACTCAATTAGTCTACCAAAAAGTACATACGTAAGTCCTATAAGCAATGCAATATAAGCAAAAAATAATACTCAAAATGATAACTTTAAAAGTCAAATGAATTGAAACTTCTAAGATTTGAATATATAAAAATAATAAGTATGCCCTTTTAGATTCGTGTGATTTTTTAATTGGAATAATGAGCAATGATCTTAAACGGATGAGAATGAGAAGAAACATTTTCAAAGATAATGTTGAGTATGTTGACGACTTGTTTGGTATTGCAAGGGTTCACCCTATCAAATCTAGAAACAGTCAAAGTGCACCAGCTCCTTTTGCAGGGTTTGCACGATTAACTTCGAGCAGAGACATGATGTAGAGTACAATATACAGCAAGTATAATTGAAAAAGACACAAAATGTATTAAGCAACATATTGAAGTCAGATGCTAATATGCAATCGTCTGCCCCGATAAGCTACCTGTCAGTGACTGCAGAGATTCGATAATACGTTGTAGTAAGTAAACATAACCAACAAAGGCTACGTGATTGAACGACTGCCATTAAGCGATATAACACATATAACAAAGTCCCGTAAAAATATTGCATGTGGATGTGACTAAATGCTTATGTAGGAAATTATGCACAGGGCTAGGGCGAAAAACAGTGCGTACGAAAACAGTGGCATAATGCCCCTTACTGCCACGCTCTTGTAAATAAACCAGAAATTGATCAAAGTTTTGAAGTCAATGACATTCTATGAAAGTCGAGGAGTAATTTGGTCAAGTCTTTACAATTATGTACCATTATGGTTGCACAAAATGCCAATATTTTGAGCTCAATTAGTCTACCAAAAAGTACATAGGTAAGATCTATAAGCATTGCAACATAAACTAAAATAATACAAAAAATGATAACTTTCAAAGTCAGATGAATTGAAACTTCTAAGATGTGAATATATCAAAAAATAATAAAGATACCTTTTTAGATTCATGTGATTTTTGTATTGGAATTATGAGCAATGCTCTTAAACGGATGAGAATGAGATGAAACATTTTCAAACAGAGATAATGTTGAGTATGTAGACGACTAGTTTGGTATTGCAAGGACTCAACCTATCAAGTCTAGAAACAGTCAAAGTGCACCAGGCAGTTTTGCATGGTATGCACGATTAACTTCGAGCAGAGGCATGAGGTAGGGTACAATATACAGCAAGTACAAGTGAAAATGAAACAAAATATCTTAATCAACATTTTGAAGTCAGATGCTAATATGCAATCGTCTTCCCCGATAAGCTACCTGTCAGTGACTGCACAAATTGGACATAACGTTGTAGTGAGTAAACATAACCAACAAAGGCTACCTGACTGAACGAATACATCGCTCTCTTGTAAATGAACCGGCATCTGATCAAACATTTGGAGTCGATAACATTCTATGAAAGTCGAGAAGTAATTTGGTCAAGCCCTTACAGTTATGTACCCACCGAATTCTAAAAACAAAGTTTTGCCATGAAATGGTCGAAGGCTGGTCAATATTGAATTAAGAACGACAATCAACCCCAAAGATATTTTTTGTAAAATGTAGGCCATATATAAAGGTGATTTATACAACGCTTAATTGTTTCAATATATGATGTGTGAATTTTTTTAACTATAATGACAGCTAAATAAAGGGAATATAAGGAACATATGCATTTGTAACAACGTTTATTTGATTGGGCATATTGAAGTTAATTTACATGATACAGGAATAAGAATATATGAAAAGTCCTATGAGCATTGCAACAAATACCAAACTCCGAAAAGGTACAGGACAAATGTATTCCACATGCAAGACGAGTGAAAGCAAGAACAAATTTTTGTCATTTAACGAAAAGAGCAATCTCGACAGTTACTGCCTTGGGACAGTCAATTGGCAATATGGGCTGACTGGGGTGCTTAAACCGGTTTTACAGAGCTCTAACCTTGCACTTCCTGATGGGGTTTTCAATGCAAACAAAGAAAGGAAAACCGATCTATTTGAATACAAAGTGTCCAAGCGCTGATGTTTACTTTGATAAGTAATGACGAAAGTAGTGACGTTATTGAAAAACTATCTCCACATTGTGTTTACAAAAGAAAGGGAGTATCATTTTGATTATAACTACACAAAAATGGAAGATTGAAAGTGAAATTAACTCAAGAAAAACAATGATCAGAGAAGTATTATGTAAAAATTGTGGTATAAATAATCAGACCAAAAGAGTCGTCAATGAAAATCCGGATGAGTCTTTGTCTTAAAAGGTGACATAAATAATTTAAGACTATGTACAGTCAGACAATCTAACCTTTGTTTTATTAGGTATTTAACATAAATAATTGAAAAGTATTTACAGTCAGACAATCATGAGGGCATGTATAGAAAAATTTACATGAGGAAGTACAATTTAAAAAAAAATATGGACGAAGTTTTAGGATTTTCTTTTTTTGCATTTCCTTAATTAATTGCAGTATTTAATATTACATATATAATGTAATACATAATGGTTGATCTCGAAATGTGACATGACAATTGCTTCACTTAATAAACATTGAAGATAATGGATAAGTGCTGTCAGTGGTACTTTCACTACTAAAACTCTACATATCTAACTGTCTGTGACCGATAAAACAATCATCTCTTACGTTAACGGAAAAAGGTGGAAATATTTCTAGAAAATGCTGATTATCGGACTTGGATGATGTGACCTCATTATAGGTACTTATCCAAATGACAGACAAACAGCGATGAAGCCCCGACTTGAGTTGGCAAAACGGGGTTAGTTATTTCGATACCGACAATAATTCAGTCCTTGTGAAGGAATAAAAAGCTAAGCTTTACCATTTTCGGTCTTAAAGCGTTATAATAATAATACTTCAATAATAATAATGATGATGATAATAATTATAATAATAATAATAATAATAATGTTATTATTATTATATATTTTAATAGAAGTAGTAATATCACTAATAATAATAATTATTATTATAGAAATAATACAAGAAGAAGAAGAAGAAGAAGCAGACGAAGAAGAAGAAAAAAATGTCTCAGTGCATTATTGATACTACTTTAAATGCTTGAATGCTCTTAAAGGGTACCTTTCCATTTCGCTTTATATTGAGTGAGAAGGACGTCCGGTTAAAAATAAAATAAAAAAAAAATCAAACTAAAACCCACGATTCTATCTTCACCACAGCTCCGCAACCAGTCACCTTCACTATTATGCATCGCCTTGGCCCATTTCAATGCATTGCCTAGTCATGTAGGAATGTGTGATAGTTGGCACCACTCCATATGTGTGGCTGCATCCACCCATCAACAAAATGCTGTTTTTCTACCGACGATATTAAAACATTTCTAAGCAGCAAACAATCAAGAACTAACAGTGATGTCACATTACAGAGCGTGGCGGACATGGTTGATGCTGCTAACGGACGAGAACTGGTCAGTGTTTGATGTTATTAAGTTAGATTTTGAGTTATATCCTATGTTGTTTTCAACGCACTGGATTTTTGGCTTTTAGTTAGTTAAGGCTCATGCATCTACCACGTGGATTTAATAATGCCATTCAATGGTACTTTAATTTGTTTTGCTAGTGAAGGTCTGAGTGTTGCTGACTTCATGATTGCTTTATGATTACTATTTTTCTAGCAAATGAAGGAATTCTATGCAATACATTGATACAGGCTCGATCACATAGCGCTAGAAGCAGAACTGTGCTATTGTTCATGTACCAATGCCTTTTAGAGAAGAAAAGGAAAACGTGTTCAAATAATTTCACTTAGTTAATTGTTTTATTATTACAACGTATATTTATACCGCAACATGAAGATGATATCTACAATCAGCTATGAGGTTTGGATTGCTCAAAAAGTAGATGAGTAGATAATATACCATTTTAGATGTATGATAGATGCTGCTACAAGAACAGATACATGTACTGTTATGTGTAAGTATAACATAGCGTATAGAATTGTACAACAAGGAAACGTTTACCCTGATGCAGTAACGCCATGCAAGAAGAAACATGTATCTTAAATATGCAATTACAGACGTCAAACGTTCTTTTAGTTGTGTTTGAACTCATCTGAAAGCCATGTAATATAACCATTTATACTATTTTAAACACAAAATATTCGATTATGAACTTCATAGTTGTTTCAAAATACAATATTACACATACTTTTTCTATTTTATCTAACTAATCACATTACGAGTAGGTGCACACAGGATTGTTACGCTATAGAGATTTTGTTGGACTTAACAAAAACTTTTCGATACACACATGATATTTTGTAATACAGCTTATTAAGATTGGTGTGAAGTCTATGGTATGTTTCAATCCTATTAAACTAACAGAGGCCATATTTTTAATGTAAATAACCGTTTGTCTGAATTTATGAAACTTCTCTTGCGGTATGCATCAGTGAAATATTTTGACTTCACTATCGATAACTGTAACACATTGTTGTTGATAAAATACTTCCCCTTTATCATAGAAAACAAATGAATATAGTATTTCGTTGTAAAAGTACAGTCTCAGACATTTATTAAGTATCATGGATCTGTCTGAGAAATAATCTATCTAGGGCATACTTATTGACAACATTGTTACAACGGTTAAACTGTTTTTAAGTTCAAATTGAGACGTAAACAGTGTTTAAACATGCATTAAAGGGAAAAAGACATCTGCAATCCGTTCTTTCTCTGCCGGTTTGATTTCTGCATTTACTTCTGGTATTCTGGATTGACCAAAAGGTAAACAACTCGACTTCATCTTCCACGAAATAAAGCTGGCATCATAGTTATGGTTATTGAGTATTGTTGTGTTTTTGTTCTTTTTGTTGTTGTATTTTTTTTAGTTTGGTTGTTGTTGTTTTTGTTGTTTGGTTGTTGTTGTTGTTATTTTTTAAAGTAAAAGGATTAGTAAATGTTGCAAATAAAGGATAACAGTAAAAACAAACTAAGCATTTTAAAATATTTCCTTAACAAATCTGCATCATAGCCCTTTACTTTGCATTTTGATAAACATTATTATATGCAGGAGTAGACATAACATGTTTTCAATAGGATTCCTTAGTAATAATATTTTCACAAGAAAAAGTTTATTTGCGATACATTTCAAGACTTAATTAATTATAGTCATTGTTTTTTGTTTTTGTTTCTTACGTCGCCCCGACAAAGTCATCGTCATATAGGCGTCGTCCAATTAATTGTACGTGGACGAAAACCCCAGACTTATGGCTGGTTATTTTAACCGGCGCATCACGGGTCATCTGGAATTATGATTAGACATTAGGTATATAACTTTCTTGTTTATAGTTTTAAATTTTCGGAGATAGGTAGATACAGTGGGAAGTGATCGTAGATTTTTTTTAAAAAATACAAGAACAGTTCAGCCTTAAAATCTATGATTTTAGTTGTCGCTTAAAGACTTCATCGGAGAGGAGTCGTAATACTGTTATGGATTATCCAGTGAAGTGTCTATTGTATTGGGATTTTATCAAATGTATAATTATTAATTATTAATTCCCAGACAAATAATAAGTAACGGACTAATATATCTATACATTTTTATTTTGTGACGAGAGTTTTTTGTTTATATTTTCGATATTTTGTAATGGGGACAATGACGTCGACAAAGGTGATGATTGACGATTAGGTGATGATGGTGATTATGATGATGATGACGACGACGAAGACGACGACGATGATTATGATGATGATTTTGCATTGCATGTCTCTGGCTTTCTTTATTGCTGTAATATTTTTAATGTGCTTCGCTTGTTGTCACTTCCCATATTTTGAAGCTTATATCACTCAATCGCGCCTTGTAAATACCCTTCTGTTAGCGCATTCAGATCACCAAAACCTATTATTCAAACATGAAAAGAAATGTACTTATTTGTGTGCAAGCTGAAAACGTTAACACGACAGCCGCATTTAATAAATTGAATAAATCGTGTGTATTCTTGCAAAGCTATCAAATTTGTATGTGCCATGTTTATGTTGGAATGACAATAACCTTGTCCTTTATTATTTGCAAAAAAATAAGTTACGTATAATTATTCCTGATGTTAATAAATCATGATGTCTTGAAAGCTTCTGTGATGGTTTTCTGAAGCCCAATACATTGTCTAAGATGATTAATTAAAGGATTGAGGGACATATTGACAACATAAGACTGGAATCATTCACGTACATTATCTGGAAGCTTATTTTTTAGAGAACGCAATAAAATAAATAGTACCACTGCCCCTATAAATTTTGAATTACAAAACACGATGACATATTTTTTATAATAGTTCGCCACATTTGCAGTATACTGTTACACAGACAAATGTACAGCTTTCGAAGATAGTCTGGACCAGTTAGCGTCCTCAGTCACGCTTTAATATCTGGATATGCGTTCCACATTCATGTCAACACCTGTGAAAAGGTAAATAAGAAAAGGTCCTATCAAAATTTTCACAGATATTTAAATTTTATCTACCTGCAGACCAAGGCAGACAAGGTAAATGTAAATGTGACAAAAACACAGAGACGAGACATAACACACAAAAAGAAAAACCATCAGTTACCGCCTTGGAACGGTCAGTCGGCAAAAGGGCCAACTGGGGTGCTTAAACCTGGTTTGTGGAGCGCTCCAACCTCGCACTTCCTGACGGTTTTTCTATCAAACAAACAGTGTAAATAAAAGTATCCCGTCAAAGTGACACAACTAACAGTAAGCACCTGCATCGGGAGTTAAAACAGATATAATGAACATATGTACAGTATTTACAGTAGATATGACGTCATTTGCCAAAAGTGTCAAAAGTGAAATGTAAACAATATGGAAGAAACAATAGAATTTTAGTAAATCAACAAAATAAAACGTAGTATTGTTTAGAGTTAATCGTTTAAAAACATATTATAAACGCCGAGGATTTATCCGCAGTTGACATATTATATATGATAAAGATTAAAAAAAAATCCCGATGTTATACCTTCTGTGCAATCTCACGTAAAGGGTATGGAGACTGCTCAAGTTGTCCCACCTATATAGGGCACGACTGGAGAGATAAAGAGACAAGAAATCCAACAGTGACTGTCCAATTATGGCTTTAAGTCACTGTTTTCATATAGTCTCAACGACCTGTCCGGTCATCGTGTAATTTAAAAGCAATGCAAGTTCTTGACTGTAAAAGGGTCAATTGCAAGCAATGCAGTACATCTAAGTATTCCCGGGTTGTAACCGTCTGCAATACATTTTCTGATAAGTTTTGTAAAGTGGTCAGAAAAGTTATTGAGACCCTTGATCTTCTTTAACTTGTATAAAACATTTCCATAAAATGCAGGATGGCTTAAGCCTTTCTGCATAAGTGTTTTCATACTGCTATTGTACTTAGAAGCAATAAAATCATTGCGGTGAAAGAATTTTGAAAACGCCTTTCTTAATTTATGAAAACGAAAGCCTTGCTGTAACAGTTTAGAAGAAATAAACAGGTTTCTAGCATTGAAATCTTCTACTTTAGTACAAACTCGTGCAAACCTTGTAAGTTGTGATATGTAAATACCATAGGAGGTAGCACGAGGTGAATCACCATCAAGGTATGGATAAGTCACAATACTAAAGTTGAAATCATCTCTCTTGTCATAGATTTTAGTAGAGACGTTGTCATTGGAAATATTGATCTCAATGTCTAGAAATGCTGCATTTAAATGTCAGTTATTTGCTTTATTAAGGGTAAGTTCTGGAGGGTAAATCAGATGGATCATTTGAGAAAAGAAAGGATTATCTATAGTTAGAATATCGTCAAGATAGCGTGACGTTAAATTGAAAGCCTCTATAATGTGGCTTTGGTTTGAAGGGGTTAAAGTTAACATGAAATCACGTTCAAAGCAGTATAAAAACAAATCTGCAATTAATGGTGCACAGTTGGTTCCCATAGGGATACCAATTACTTGTCTAAATAAAGTGTCACCGCATTTTATGTAAATATTGTCTAATAGAAAACGTAAAGCTTCACAAACATCCGTGCAAGTCCACCTAGTAAAGTTTTCTAAGAATGTGTTGGTAAAAAAAAGCATTACTTTCATGACATGCAATATATAGCAAATGTTTTCTCAATAAGAGCAATCAATTTGGTCTTAATTAAATCATGAGGTAAAGAAGTGTACAGCGTAGAGAAATCGTAAGTATTAACTGCAGAGCAATGAAAGTTTAAAGTACGAAACTTGTCTAAGACTTCTGAAGAATTTTCATACACTTTTCCACAATATTTAACAACGTGATTGCGAACGGCTGTAAGGCAAGACGTAAGTAGTTTAGATATGTGAGTGGTGGTGCTAGAGCTGGCATTAGCTATGAATCGTGACTTGTATGGTGTTTTGTGAAGCTTAGGAATCCAGTACAAGGAAGGAAGTTTTTCTTGCTTTGTTTCTATTTTGATATTGAAATTATGTAATATCTGTTTATGTTTGTCAATGACTGTCTGAAAGTCAAGGTTGGTGCAAGAGTAAGAACTGGTGGTGGATAACTCAGCACTCAGTATATTTTTGTAATATAGTCGTCAGACAAAAATTATGTTGTTTGAAGCTTTGTCTGCAGGTACAAGTACAAATTTATCGTGAATATTCTGAAAGGACTGTTTTAGATGTTTTAAGTGATAAAAAGGTTTCTTAGGTAAATTAGAAGGATGGGAGCGGTAGAATTTAACGCGATTTTTTATTATCTTAAAAATGGCTTTCTTCCAAGTATTAAGTGCTACTGTATCCGTGTTTTCTCTCTTACACCAGCGATCGGCAAACAGATTAATTGCATCAGCAATTTCTTTGCAACAAAGGTCAAAATCTATGCCAAGCTTCACTGTCCCCGGGTACGTGTTCTTCGTAAACATTTCCAATCGGAAACCTCTCAGAACATCTCAGTTGTTTAGGCATTTGGACAAAATAGCTTTTAAAGTATCAGTGTACTCGATGCTAAGAAACTTCTGGTCGCTTTTTATTTGCATTTAGTGTCTAAAAGCATTGTTAAAACGATAAATGATTGTACTGCTGATTGAAATCAATAAAAATCCCACAACGACAAATATTCAAATATCCTTTTTATAACGAACTTTTATTTGTCGATCTGGGAGAAAAACAAACATTCAAACATGATCAGCTTCCGTTAACTATCGTTTTCAATATGAATATGAGCGTGTGCGACACGTGCTTCAAGTTATATATCTTGTATCAATCGTGAAGTGTATCTATTTAAAGAGATATATGACCGACACGACCTGTAATCACTTTCTTATACATACTTACAATAAGATAGTACTCTACTTTATACCAAGGTTATGATAAACCGTTCTCTTGCATTCAGCAGTTACAATCTTTCCCAAACCATTTCAAAGCAATATAACCATTTGTATTTGTAATAATACGTGTAAAGAGCTGCTAATTGGAAACTACTCTGACTTCTTCACCTGTCACCGCGTGGGTTCGAGTCCCGTTCGGGGCGAAGAGCTTAATGTGGGCAGGACTTCCAGTAGACTTGCGGTGTGCCGGTGGTTCTACCCAGACATTTGTCTGTGTTCTTAGTCTACCAAAACTGGACGTTGCTCTAATGATCATAACTGGTCGCTACAATGCACTTCAAAAGCAAAACAATACTTGTAAAACAAATGCAGTCTACAGCCAAGTACCACCGAAAGCATGTCTGTTCCTAGACAGCAGCCACACCTGATTTCCAGTAAAGAATGGCCAGTAACGCTGTTGTCAGATATCTCTTTAAATATCTCAACTACATAGGATCAGATAAGAAAGTAACACCAATATCGTGGACTACAATATTATTGTCTTCCTGAAATGACGTAAACATCAAGGTCTGAGACTCTCGCCATTATCCATTTTTGTCCATTACTTGCCTTTTACATAAAGATTGTGATAGATAATGTTCAAGGGACCAAGTCGTTTAATGACATCATTGAGACACCTTCAATTTTCTATCAAGAGCATACTCTTCATGCTGAGATGGTCGAGTAAAACATAATGCATGTTTAAACATACCTTACAATCACTGATATAAACCATGTCGTAATAATTCAATTATCGTTGGTATATCAGATTGGATTTTATTGTCCCAAACGATCTGGCAGGAGAAGATAGCAAAACAAAACTTGCTATCTCCCATAGATGCTTATCACTATTGATATATAAATCAGCAAACAACGTTAACCATTTTAAGTAATAGTTATGTGCACAGAACTTATTTTTTGCCGATTAGTACGTGTGTTTATAATAAAACTCTAACCTATTTAACCTACCGTCCCTGCTATACGGATCTGCTATATTGATCATAGTAACGTAAGTTCACATATATTGATATTTTCAGTTATTTATTTAGCTATTTTCTTTTCTCAAGGAAATTAGTTGGTATCTGTAACTGGGAACACACCTGTTTCGTTACACAATTTTAGACCATGAAATCTTCGCCATGTTTATACGCCATCAAACTCTTATTGCAATGTTGCTCGCTTTTATTGGGAGGTTTATTAAACTAATCAGGACGTGAATTCATTTTTAATTTAGTTATTTAGTTAAATTTTTGGTATTTGTTACAGAAATATTGTTATATACTTACGTATCAGAACATCCTAAATGCATGTTAACGACAATGGAATGTCTCGGACGTTTATATAAAAAGTGATCTGCAAATATACATTTAATTTAATAAATGAATTTCTCTTAGATGCAGAGTCAAACGCCGCTCAACCCAAACCAACATTTACTTTCACTGTGTGTCAAATAATACAGTCCCGAAACGGTGATTATTTACTTTAAAACATTTTGAGTTTCTGTCACTTTCAGAGTAAAATTACAATAATGTACTTTGTCCTAGTTTTAACTGTGTTGTTTTAGGAAATAAGCCATCACCCAGTCAGCAGACAGATCAGGGGTCGCTTACTAATTACCAGATGGTGTCCCCAGCAACCTGCGACAAAGTGACCTGTCTAGGTAAAAATTTATAAAAAGCTTGACTGATAAGTTTTCAAGATTAGATTGATAAAACACTGACGCTGTATCGGTGAGTATTAGCGATCCCAACATTTGATATCTAGAGTTGTAGGTAGTGAACGTTTTTTTTTTTTCATTATTCGAGGCATTTTCATCTTAGAAATGTGTCGTTCGAGAAATTCTTGATGCTGCTGAATGAAACTCTAAAGAAAATATGGTAACTTGATATTACCCACGTGTTCGTTGAATAAGTTTATAGTTTTAATCATATAAAGAAATTTGATAAGTTACTTTTAATTTGCTATGCAATAACTTGCCAAGTTGGTACGGTTCATAGAATGTTCATACTTCTTATTGAGTAAGCATTATGTTGAGTAAAATTGGATTCATTATAATGAAAATATTGTGAAATCACGATTATACTACTACTGTAATTGAGTATTTAGAATTGTCAGATACATGTATTATGTATAAGAGACATGTTCATAAATGTTAAGTAATACTGTTTAAGATAAATTAGTTGCACCTACATCATACATTTCTTTCAGATGTATCTTACTTGTCACATGTTCAGAATATAAGAATTTTTCGATAGCAAACATTTTGTCTTCACTTTCATGTTTGCTGTCAATGTTGGAGGTCTGCATGCAATTGACCGGGGTGGGGGGAGGAGGATGTGGGGGCGCAGAGGGATGGTTGGGGCAGAAATTTCTAATATTTCGCGTCATGTCAAATCTCGGAGGATCAATCAATGTTTACTTTAAAGAGTACAAATAGAAAATTCTGTATCTGTGTTTTAAAAAGCCATATTTATGGTTTATTTGTTGCAACACCCTTTAGAGAATGGTGTCTGACCACTGACCAATGATACGGTTGAACCATAACTCGCCTTTGTTTCGATGATGGCACCAATCACTATACGCCGCTCCGCTTCTAAACACATGAAGTCCAGCCAACCCTATCATAACAGTTATTAGCTAATTACTGCTTAGTTATCAGGTTAATGATCACAACAAATACACTGGCTGTCATCTGTTCTTGCAGAACATGAATTACATTTTAATCTAAGTCATTGTAGGATAAAAATATAAATTGTATTTGTCCTTTATCTATAGGTAAGGAATAGCAACACACATGTCGTGAAAATTTAAGATGCTTCACCAGTTGTATTACCATCGAATCCATATTGTATACGTCTATTACATGTATGTCGATATAATTGACCAGTTGATTACAGTTTATCAAGGTATTGGTTGTTCAAGTATAACTTGTGAATATTTTAAAAGAATATACATCTACTTTAACTTTTCTTGGCATGTAAAATTCATTTCTGATGTTGATTCTTATCTAAAAGTTCAGCTAATCATTAATAAACCCACAAATATAGCCGTTTTCGCCATTAGTATTTTTGCTAATGATATATATTATAAATCCCAGTTTTGTCTTGTTTCCAGTTTAATTATTTAACGATTAGCGAATCAGGGAAAGAAAAATTACAACCTTAAAACAGACATTCGTCATTAGATATGCTGCACCAAAAGCCTTCATCAAACAACACATTTCTAAGATAATGTACAACAACAGTGAGAAGTCAAAGATCAAACCTTACTTAATTTTAAATTAATAAGATCAAAATCAAAACAACGATCTTCATAAATCTAAATGTATCTCATTTGCTTGTGTAAGTGATGTAGTTATTCCAAGTTTGAATCGTCATCACCTGTATTCCTTATTTATTCAGTAATATTTGTATTTGCGGTGGTAATTTATATCTAAGTAAACTTAAGCCCTTTCGATATGGATACTTTCACAGTTTTAGAGGTGCAGCTATACCCGACTATTGGAAATTCACAAAGTCATAGCATGTCAGCCGTTGAACGGGTATATTATGCGATATTCAGCCCTCAACTGTCGAATAAATTGTTAAGGTATGCATGGTAAATATGCAGGATAATTATCGAGTCATGTAAATTAATGATCAAATATGAAAAGAACGAGAAGTATGTCGGTATATCTTCTCGCATGATGATTGGAAAAAATGAAGTACATAGTACTAGCGTATGTGACAATGACAATGTCATCATAGTTTGAAATGGGTTATTTTATTTATTACAAAAATGTATAATTAATTATTTTTAGGAATGCCATTTTGCACCAAAGGCAATAACGAATCATAACGTTTGTTAATTTTTTCAATAAATTGCAAATATCCATTCGAAATTAAGAGATTTGTTCAACACCACGATACTATTAAGATTTGAAAACCGTGAAAGTACTGAAACAGCTATTTATTATGCTTCTGAGGTTATTGGCTTTCCTCTTAATACAGCTACTATGTCTGCAAATAGGCCCACGCTGATCAGAACCTGCTTATTAGTTTCACTTCAAAGACAGCTGATTGGTGAGGAGAGGAAACATGAGCATTTTTAGTTAGATCATTCAATTATTTCCTCAAAGTAAGTATAGGTTTAGAGGAACAACACTGCAAAACTTATATGGTTTTGTTAATTTTGCATATACCTATATTATTATGTTCACTGAACATCTGATACAAATATAACGTACACAAGAGACATCATGTGACAATGATCAAGATTATAAGGTTTTAAACCCTCACCAGAACATTTCCAGATAACGTTACACTTGACCCTTTAGTTTAAGTTATTTGTCTTGTTGTTTGGTCAGATTGTTTAAAAAATTACTGTTGATCCTATATTTTTATACAATTTTTCTGCTTCAGCACTGAATTTATTTGGGAAAAATACTTCAATTATTAATTTTTATTATGTTATTCAACATAATATATAGAATGCAATTGAATCCTCTAATATGTTGTATGTGTCACGATATTTTTTGTATATTATGTGTACGGTAGATAGTTGCAATACCGTACAGTTCCTTTCCACTCTTAAAGGAGTGTCTTAACAAATGATCAACAATGTATTATTTATTATCATATATAAAACAACACATTTTCAGGTTTCGTTATTGCAATTGAGAAGATTTCGTTGTGAGTGGCCTTCTAAATCCGTCAGAAAAGTTTATGTATTTTATGGGCGTTTATGTAATCTGTTCATTTCCATTTGGCATTTTTATTTTCTAATATAGCTAAAATACCATATAGTATTTGGCTGACAAATCAAAGGAATGATATCTTTTTTCAACATTATCTATTATTCTTATTTTTATCTTCTAAGAAATATGGCTTGTGTTAATATGAACCAGTAACGGCCCTGCTTGGAACGGCGGGGCTCATATGTTTCTTTTGCACAATTATCAATTCACATTAGTAAATACAAAATAAATACACATTTCCAGGAGAACACTTTGCATTTGACAATTATTGAAACATTGAGTTCATTTTATTTCAATATCAATTGTAAAAATAATTGTATTATAAAAGTATAATGTTTATATTAGTTACCTAATTTGCTTAAAATACTAAATGTCTCGATGTATTTTATATGTTTATGGGTCAGAGTCTCACGATTTTAACAAGCTTTCTATATTGTTTGCACTTTTCAGCATATATACTTCGATTTATTTGTTCTAACGATAAACGAATCGTAGAAATTGTAGACAAATATACCAGGCAAATTTGATTCGAAGGAACAGTTCAGACAAATTGTTTTGAGTAGCACACTTAATCACGCTATATGTTAATAAAACAACTATTATATTAAAATAATTACCTTGCTAATATTATTTACTCTAACAGTAATGGCTCCGACATGGTCATGAGATGGTTGTGCATTGTTTTAACCAAGTAAAATTATTACCGTTTCAGAACAGTAGTCAATTCATATGCCGGTAATTAATAAATTATTATGTTTTATTTGTCACACTGCAGCAGCAAATGCAGCAATAAAAACAACAGCCGCCCCATCATAACTACCACTATTCATGGATGAAACAGCGAGAATCAGAAAGATAAACAAAAGTATTACCAAATAAACAGAGCGCTCTGCTAATTCTTTTTCGCGTTTACTCTCTGGCACCAGATATGCAAGTAATTTCCTGTCTGTGTCGCTAGTATTCTCGACACGAATCATTCCATTTAGGTTGGACAACAATGAATGCAATTTGATAAATTCCTACGACAAATAATTCGAGATATACTTTAGAAATCGTTATCGTCGTAACAGTTATGTGAAAGTTTCGAAATAACGTTAAAAGACGTAACGTTTAAAATTGCCCTTACATGGTCTTTGACTTGTACATGTCTCAACTAAATAATGTTTATACAGCTGCAGCATTTAGTGGATATTAAAGATAATTCGTTTTCTGATTTGCATCAATACTTATACTAAAGTAAAGTTGTAAAGACCGTTTTGCCAGATGTCTTCTGATAATTCTATCTAGTAAGCGCCATCAGCCCAGTTCTATAAACAGGCTATTATTAGTACAATCACGTCAACCCCTGTCAAATTGATTGAATGGTTAGTAAAGCGTTACTTTTAGTCAGGTCCATGTCATGTATCATCATCTTTTTATTAAGAAAGTAATTTTAGTAAGAAGGAACATAGGCGTTAATAATACATAAAGTTCATTCTCTTATGTTGTTTCTTTTATGTCTTTTATAATGCAACTATCACACAGAAAGCTTAATATATTGTCATTTTTATTTCTTCTCTTTTATATTAATAACTTAACAGGATACTATATTTGTATATTGTATTTATAATACGATGATGTACGCGAGTACAAATCTAAATAAAACTATGTTCTGTTCTGTTCTGTATGATCTAACCGAATAAAAAAATGGTGCGGGGCATTTGAGAGGAGTTAATAAACCGTCTGTCTACTATTTAAATTGTGCATACGGGTTTTCAGTCATGAGTGGTATAACATTGCATGAATTGGGAGTTTGTTCCGAACTTAGCGCCTTTAAATATTGTGAATAAAAATCTCAAGTTAGTCAGAACGAGGGAACATTTTATTAATAAGCCATTTTAACAAGGTATATATTTAAACGTGTATGAATGACTTGCCATTTCAAGGTTTTGAGGTGTAACATTAAGAGGAGTTATGCGAAACATTACTACTTCTCTCCAAAAACAGACCGTAATGTCCAGCGGGTAGGTTTTTTTTTCACTTTAGCGTAATACATTAAGACATAGATTGTTGTTTAGTCACGCTAAACATCGAAGCAAAGAAAGTACGAAAACAGTTATTCACTAATTGTATCCTTTGCGACAAACTTCTTTAAGAGGTCTCTGTATCGAAATAATTTCTCGTCGTTTTCAGAAAACGCATACCTGGCGTTATTAAAGTATATATTAAAAAACAACAATACCATATTTTAGATAATATAATGATATGTTTGAAATAATAGCAAAGATAAACATATAATTTTATTTGAATATTAATCAGAAGTTGTGTCCTTTTAAAAAATATTCAACCAACATTTGTTCTATATAAGACTTTGCGGGAAAGAATGTGTTCCAGTGCCATGACCTACGAATGTAGAGCTAACGCCCCTGAGCGCTAAGCACACGTCTGAGAACATTCTTGTTTGGGTAACACGGTTTTTATTGCAGATTGTTAAACGATGATATTAAACAACAAAAAAAGGTTTTCTCGCTAAGATGTCTAAACAACTTTAGTGTATACACATGCATATGTTTGTCGTGTTACGTCCAGGATAGTCAGTTTTACAATATCAAGCTTACTGTTTTTATACTTTACTATTACTAATTATGCAGATGTTTACTTAACATTACTATAGGTGGAAAAGAAGTTAAAAGAAAGGATTAAGAATAAACTATAATTTCTTGCTTAAGCTTACACATTCGCTACAGAAATAAAAGTACACGCGTGTGTCGGTTGTCCAGGTTTCTTTAAAATGAAATTTAAAAATAACACACTGTATTTGCGGAAATGTGCATACAAAATAAGTTTTGTGGCTGTTAATTTAACAAGCACAATAAAACCGAACTTAATGAAACGCGTTACTTATCTGATCGCTCACTAGTATTAAAAGTGAGTCAAGGAACCAAGGCTGGTAAAACGGATAAATGCGAAAACATTCACGAGTGACTTACATATGACACCAAACACAAGAACGTTATATGAAATTGTAAACAGTCGTATACATATAGTAGTGACAAAATCTGTGGCAGTCGAAGTATTGCAATATGCTTAACAAATTCGGCAATATTTCTGTTATTATAATAGTTTGTCAAGAAGTTAGGATATGGTATAGAAAAACTCTTTATGATAGTGTCAGTGCATTGCATCTCTGTGAGCTGTAGATGGGACATGACATTTTAAAATGTACAACTTTAACCCTGCTGAACACGTGCATCTCGTTTTGTTTATCACAAAATAGAGGATTCGGAAAGGCTGCAGACCAATAAATTAAGCAATGGTTAATTTCGCCCGCATATATGGTAAATTTAGTTTAAGATGCATGCCTTTGGTCCTACAGCCATAAACTGTTACGATGTATGTGACATTTTAACGGTTGCTGCTTGCAGGCCAACGTAGTAAAAACTGGCAATGATACGACTCTTTTTTTTATTTTATTAGATGTATTTTTTCTGTTAAACACAAGCAGTTATAATGATCAATAACAAAAAGTTGGTCTGTTGTCAGTCACCTTTGAAGTACACTTTAATGAAATAAACAGCATATATTAAGGAACAACTCCTTGATGTTGGAATCTAGTTCGCTGAGTTAGGTCGCGTCAATGGCGTCAGCAACCAGAATAGAAATCACACTAATATGATATATGAACACAAACTTAAAGAGGATCTACGGCAACCTCAGAAAATAAACAGATGAAAACTAGCCTATTCATACGGATTATCACATATATTAAAACCTTTATCTAGAAAAAGGCGTACAGAATAACTTTAAAAGTGAAACAACAGCAACAACACAGAGATGTGACAGTTAACGCAAAAAGAAATAACCAACTCTTATCCCCTTGAAACGGTCTGTCGCAAAAAGGACAGACTGGGCCTGTTTAAAACTGGTTTGTAGTTCGCACAAGTTCCATTTTTCAAGAACAGTGTAAATAAATATATCCCATTACAGTGAGACAACTAATAGCAAGCACCTACATCGGAAGATAAACCAGATCAGATAAATTACAAAGAAAATGACTCATTATGTAACAAAATACCAACATATGCCCAATATGTACAGGGGATAAAAAAGCTTCGACAAAATAAATGTTACTAAGATATGAATCGTTTGAGGTAACCCAGCTTGAGCTATGTTATATTTCTGAATAAAAATGGAAAAATTAACAGAAAATACACGAAGGATACCATCAAGATTTGGAAAACAATTAAAAGCAACAGTTGCAATATTGTGTAGAGATAATAAGTAATGAAATCAAAATGTGTTGTTATAGCAATTCGAGGATTTACACGCAATAGGGATATTTTATAATAAAGACAATTAATTATACCTACTGTGCAAGTTCACGTAAAGGGCGTGGAGACTGCTCAAGTTGTCTCACCCTCATTGGGTATGACTGGAGCAATGAGAAGACAGAATTCATCAGTGGCTGTTCAAATTATGGTTTTAAGATACCGTAGTAATGTTGTCTCAACGACCTGTCCGGTCATCGTGTAATTTATAAGCAAGGCAATTTCTTGACTGTAAAACGTTCAGTTGCAGGCAATTTAGTATAACGAATGATTCCCGGGTTGTATATAGTTTATAATGAGATCATAATAGCTGATTTTGTTTATCTTACATAAAATTTTTCCGTAAAATGCAAGATTGCTTGTACGTTGTTACATAAATGTTCTCATACAGTTATTAGATTTTTGTATCGATAAAATCACAGCGATGAAAAAACGCCTTCTATAGTTTGTGGAAACGAAATACTTGCTGTAACAATTCTGAAGTGGTAAGATGGTTTCTAGTATTGAAAATCTTTTTAGTAT
Organism: Sinonovacula constricta; assembly: GCA_007844125.1. Taxonomy (NCBI): domain Eukaryota; kingdom Metazoa; phylum Mollusca; class Bivalvia; order Cardiida; family Solecurtidae; genus Sinonovacula; species Sinonovacula constricta. The sequence continues at coordinate 61,362,413 of CM017556.1, forward strand.
AAGTTCGTGCACACATTGTAAGTTGGTATATATAAATAAACTAGAAGGGGAGGTGAATCAGCATCAAGGAATAGATAATTCACAATACCGAAGTTAAAATCGTCTCTCTTGCTGCATTTAAATGCAAGGTTATTTTTATTAAGGGTAATTTCTTAAGGGTAAATCAGATGGATCATGTGAGGGAAGAAAGGATAATCTATAGTTAGAATATCGTCAGGCTAGCGTAACGTTGAAAGCCACTTTAATGTGGATTTGGTCCGAAGGGGGCAACGATAACATAAAACCCTGTTCAAAGCAGTATAAAAAATCTGGTAAGCAGTTTGTTTCCATAAAAATACACATTTGTTGTTTAATAAAGTGTCCTGGAATTTCTATAAGTTGGCACAGTATGACACCTTTTACACAACCTACTTCTCATCCTACTTTTTGGCAATATAACATCATGTAGTTGACATGTCAAATAGCCGCAATGCGTGGTGCGTGATATATGAGAATACTAGATGGCATTTGATAGATGTGTAAATAAAAAAACACATGGGTAAAAGAGCCTAGTCATTGTATTTTATGAAATCAGCAGTTTTGTTGAAAAAATAATAATTATTGATGGTGACTTGTGTGATTTATCATAAACCCATCAACTGTTTTTCACAAACTAGAAAGAATTTACAAAATAATATTTTTTTCAGAAAACATGACATCAGTGGTATATATACACATTATTTTTGGCGTTTCCTTAGAATCTGGAAAGTAACTTTAACTAAATTAAGCTTGCTTCTACTGAAAGTTAAATGTATCAGCTGCCACAGACACACACTCGTGTTTAGCCATACAATCACGACTGTTTGAGCACTTTTTTCTTGTTGTTGTTCTAAGCACATTTGCCCCATAGCGAGTGGAATCCCGCTAACACGACTCTCAACTGTCATGTCTTCAAATGTATAGACTGAAGAGTATGTATGGTGTATTATTATAAAGTAGATGTTTTGAGACTAAAACGATTGCCAAGTGTTATTAACCTCAGAGGTTTTGAACATTTTTACACTGCCTTCTAATATGAGAATATCCACTTTACTTGTCAAAGCTTTTACAATATACAGTCTTAAAATTCAGGTCTGCAGCTGTGTATGTCTTACGGGCTGTTTATGATATAAGTTAGGATTTGACAAGCGATATCACAGAGTAGTAGGATATTAGCTTCCACACCTATAAAGCTTGGCTTGCATTTCCATTTTCGTTATTGCTTGTATTACATTCTGTTCTTATTTTGCACATCGTACACGATTTTCTTTATTTCTCGTTTGTTTTGAATTGTATATATATTGTGTCTGTTTATGAAATCTAAACTACGTGGAAGAAATCAGAGACTAATCTAATAACAGTGTCGCTCCAATAATCAGATCATTTAATCTGGGATTGGGATTCGGATTAGCCGGCATTTTTGCCGATACTGTGCAGCGACATTTCTATCATTATAGCACAGGGGTACTTATGAGGTGCCCAGGGACTGAACCCGGCCGGTCCATTATACATCGACGAGTCAGGCGTAATGCTGTCCCCTTAGCCCCGAGCGTTAGAAGGGAAGCCACTACTACCAACTTTAAAGTCTTTGGTCTGACCCGGCCGGGGTTTGAACCCACGACCTTCCGATCCACAAGCCGACGCTCTACCAATTGAGCTATTGCGGCCGGTCCATTTAATCTGCTGATAAGGGGTATATACTTGTACGATAAGAAAGGCTAATGCAAACGTTCAGCAATCCGACTGACTGACACAAACACAATAAGAAGTACTCAGTTGTCCCATTTTTAACTTCATTTTAATGAAGCTGTCAGTATTTCGTTGTCAATTAAAAGATGTTTGATACCTTTTGCTTGATTATTGCAAAGAAAAAGTGTACAATACCAACCCTATATAAAACGATACAGATGATAACACAATTGTATTGCTTATTTGCCAAAGGATATTATGTCAATTGTGTGACATTTCTAAAAATGTGATCAACATGAGGATATATTCTGTATTGGTTAGTCCACTTTGAAATAATTGGTAACATGTCTGCTCCTACTTAAGAGAAATAACAAACGTTTGCCTTAATACGTTCAGAGGTCTCACGAAAGGTTGTTGTTAAACGTTTCATTATTGATAACAACTATGAATTCTGAACAGCCATTTCATTTTAATTTCAGAACATTTATGCATTCATGCATATGGGAGAACTAAATTACGTAAATTCAATATGCCTTTATAATTGTTATGAAAAAGGCATAACCATATTGATTGAGCTTTATTATGCAAAGAAGAATTTAATTTCAAGGTCAGTGTTTACTTTGCTTGTCATTTGAAAATAGGAATATTTGACAAAGACCTATGAGCACTGAAGCATATACCAAAATTAAAAAGGGACAGGACAAAGGTACTAAAAGGCAAAATGTTAAATAACAAGTTTGTGAGGATGCCCGCTCTAAAAGATCGTCTATGTTACTGGAAAATACGGTTCAATCGAATTTATTTTAAAACAAACTTGACAGTTACTAATAATAAATATGAGTTTAGACTTTTCATTGTTATTGTGCCTCCACCTTGACTAGGGCTGACAGAAATGGCAGTGACAAGAATCTAACACTGCTGGTAAACATGATATCTTTATATAATTTTGAATGCATAGGCCCAATTAATCAACCAATCAATGTTTATTTCCCCCATTCCCGGAGATATGACAATGTACATACATTGTTTAGATGAACAATGGGAAATACATAAAAAAAATACAACAAATGTTCAAATTACCAATACATGAGCATTATTTCAGTTATTCAGGGTTATAAAGCCGTTGATTAAATTCGGTTTTTAGTAATTGGAAGTAATACATATTAATAAACGGACAAAAAGAAATGAAGATACAATTCAAGAATAGGAGTACAGCCAGGAATTATGAACAACACCTATATACATCTATACAAAACAAAAGGAAGCAGTTATCTTGGGTGTCTAATTACGAACCCGCAGGCGTCAGTAACCAAATATCAAGTGTCTTCATTCACACAGACTCTTATATCTTCCGTTGCAATACATCAACTCAATAAATGGACACGTCTGTTCTGATCTACATGAATAAGGAAGCACTTTTATACAATGACGCTTCGTTCTGGTCAAGTTCGCATCAAGTTCGCATCAAGCTTGTGCCACAGTTCTCCTTACCGCCGTCGTGCAGCTGTATCACAGCCTGTCGTACAGTAGGACACAGAGTTTTGAACAAATCAAAATCCTCGCAAGGCGAAACTCTGTTGCTCCACTCCTGCTTGTCTGCTGAATAAACGAGTCTTTTAATAGATTTTAATAATCAAGATGCCATTTTTCAAAACAATTGGCTAAAGGCAACATTTTGTCTATGTATATGAATGATGTTCTTTTAATTTAATAATGCCGAAAATACGACACTTTCAACAGAACATTTTTGGACATGTCGCTTCATGTCTGAATAGCGAAATGGACACTCAAAACGTTAACGAAATTTCAAATTTAAATCAAAGGAGAATAGTGTCTGAATTATTGACTGATCTGTTCTTTTGCATGTTGTATTGACTCAACATACACGGAGAGCAATACGTTATTTTATTGAAAACTATGGCCCTCAGAAAAACACATATACTTTATAATTATATATTATAGCTAAATGATAACGAGATGCATGTAATAAAAAGTAACGGTTCAGTACAAGCCATGATGGATTAAATATGCCAGCGACCGACACTTGTTATGTCGCCAGATATATTCCTCAAATTGTTTGTCAATTACTGTGAGTGTGGCATAGAGTGTAAGGCCATAGGATTAGGTGCATTAAAACAAATGTTGTGTTCTCTCATAAATGTTAAGTTTTACTTACCTTTGAAATTACACATAAAGTTAATAGCTGATGATTAGCATAATCACAAGGATAAAGACTGTTGCTCATGTTAATAAGACAGAGCAACCAATACTTTACATGTGATTAAGCTACATTCTTTCAAACAAACTCATCTTACTGCGAATGTCATTATTTTTTGCGAATTCCCTTGTTTACATCATCATTATTCCTATGTAAGTGTTTCTAAATCCTCGGAATCCATGTTATAAGTTGTGTAGCCACTTTGTTTTATTATCGAAATCACTAAGTGTTTTGAAGACTTTGTGGAAAAGTCCTTATTTATTGTCTGAGCAGATAGAGTAGCCATTTTTCTGTATGCAGTAAGTTTACCCTGCGGTCTGTTTAAATCTCTCTGCTAAAGGATGTGTGTCGTTTTTAGAATATGATCATCTAGTAGAAAATGCGTTTTAATATTGTATTCTTTCTCAGTATGTGTTTAATTCATTGTTAAAAATACGTGTTACATCGCACTAAATCTGTTTCACATGAATTTCTTGTGCGTTCTTTTTTGCGCACAATTTTCTTGTTCATTCTATTTGGTACAAGATTTTCTGGTGAATGCACAGGAGTTTGCTGTGCATGATCTAAATTATCTGGTGCAGTTGGATCAATAGAAATAGCCCTGATTTTCCTCAGTGGAGGACTCCAGCATTTTGTAGACGTCCATTTTATTCGATCGTATTTTTTTTTGTTGTTTAATTGATTTTTTTTTTAAATTTTAATTTAGGGGATAAGTTATACATAAACGATTGACAAATGATCAGTAGCTTATATTAAGCATTTGAAAACAAAACCTTTCAATTGTTATTGGCCTCGTAAACAAAAATATTTTAAGAAACATTTACAGTTCTAATTAAAAAGGCAAAGGTCTGGATGGGTATGAGCCGATATGAGCGTTACAGATGGCGTTAGGATTTCATTTGCATGACACGAATACACCTCGCAAATACCTAGTTCTACACGCTGGGTGGAATAGATCAGTTCGTGTTAACTACTTGCTCAAGAGGTTCGAACCGCAGATCCCGTGATCCGAAGCCGTGCGCTCTACCACTGGAATACCCCGCTCCTCGCTTTAACTTTTTACTATGTTAAATGTATTTCAACGTAAAAAAATACTTTAATTATTAATAAATTAAAATGAATAAAATGTAAAGAAATAATTATACGTTTAGATTTTATTTATTTAAAAAAGCGTGCAAAAGGAAGACTAAACAAGTTTCCTCTTCCGTTTGTTTATTCACTTGTTAAGCTTGTACATTTTGAATCCACTGTTAATATCTACTGTTGCCTGTTGTTTGACTTACTATTGTCGATCAAGCATATATTGCTTTATTTATTCTAAAGTTAAGAACGATGGTCAACGATTGAAATACCTTTTAGAAATTGTTTACACACACATCTAATTATATGAAAAGGAACAACTTTTAACATAACAAAATAACAACCGTCAGATAGACTCCAGCCAACGATTTTTTAGATTTGTGTTCAAAACGCCTACGAAACCAATTTGTGGCAAAAAAGGAGAAAAGAAATAATGAAAACAATATGAAAGCAACATCTGAGGCTATTGAACTTTCTCTCATTTCCGCCGATTTCTCTGCGGTGGCGTCTCCCGCCAATCAATTTTGGGTTATTAATTTCGTTTCATCCCACGACAGTTGATGACTTGCTAGATGAAAAATTATCATATCGCGAGATTTGGTTTGTAGGTCAATGTGTTTAGAATAAGAGAAGATATACTAGTAATTTTGTATATACACGTATACGATGAAATGGTTAGAAAGTGTTATATGCATGAGCTATAAATTAGTTTGGCATTTTAAAGATAGAAAACTCCCATTTACATATTAAATTTTCTCTAAAAATCATGTGCATCTCTTAATTGGGAATCGAATTCTACCTAACCATTTTTCGGTAAGACTACACTCGGCCTCATTTTATCAATCTTAATGAGGTTTTACTTTGCCGTAAATGGCCTATGCCCGGCAAGCACTTGTGTGGGCTGACAATTCGTATTTGGTCTAAAACCTTCGTAATGTGCAAGAAATTTTGATTATGCATACTGTCCGTGAGTTGCGTTTTATTGAGAATAAATGGCCGTACACTCTCAATTGGGAAGGCGAATGTACGATTTTTACACGCAAAACACTACATACACGTTCACTGCAAGCTGCACCCACGTAATTTCGCAATCGCAATTTTTTTTCATTAATCTAATGTTTTTTATATTATTGTATATTGCACAAAGTACATAGTCATAATTTCATTTTCATCGAGGTAACAACAGGGAATATATGTGAAAGAGATATTCACTTAATGAAGTTACGTGTATAACAGAATATCTAATAACAAAAGCCAACTTGTTCGTTCTACTGCCAAAGTGGCAAGCGTTTAGTTTTATAATTGATCAATATAATAAATCTTGCTGAAACCATGCGAAAACGGTGAATAAAAGTGACTGACGTAATTTTGGACATCGGTGAAGCAACTTTTGTCGTCTTCATTCGTTATAAAACAAAATTGCAAACGAGAAAAACACTTCTTGATAGTTACTGGCTTTTTTTATATCTGATGTTATGTAAAGGTAATAATCCGTCACTTTATTATTTAATACGATTTTCTTTTATTAATAGGTAAATAAGAAAAGATTCTATCCAAATTTCCACAGATATTTAAATTTAATCTACATCTAGACAAAGGCAAACAGAGTAAATATAAATGTGACAAAACACAGAGACGAAACATAACACACAAAACTTTAGTTACCGCCTTGGAACGGTCAGTCGGCAAAAGGACTGACTGTGGTGCTTAAACCTGGTTTGTGTAACAACTAACAGTAATCACCTGCATCGGGAGTTAAAACAGATACAATGAACTTATCTAATACATAATATCTAGTAATAAAATAAACTATCAACATTTGTACAGTATGTACAGTAGATAAAAGCTCGGCAACCTAAAAACTCCAAATGAGAGAGTAGTTTGAAATAAAACAACCCAAGCGCTGATATATAATAAAAACAATTCAATGACGTCATATGCCAAAAGTGTCAAAAGTGAAATGTAAATAATACGAAACAATCATCGAATTTTAGAAAACAACCTACACCTACTTAATAAAATGTAGTATTGTTAAGAGTTAATAAGTTTAAAAAAACATATTATAAAAAGCCGAGGATTTATCCGCAGTTGGCATATCATATAATAAAGGTACAACAAATCCCGATGTTAAACCTATAGCGCAATCTCACGTAAAGTGCATGGAGACTGCTTAATTTGTCCCACCTATATAGGGCACGACTGGAGAGATTCCAATTATGGCTTTAAGTCACTATTTTTACATAGTCTCAAAGACTGTCCGGTCATCGTATAATTTAAAAACAATGCACGTTCTTGACTGTAAAACGGTCAACTGCAAGCAATGCAGTACACCGACGGATTCCCAGGTTGTAACCGTCAGCAATAATTTTTCTGATAAGTTTCAATAAGTGGTCAGAAAAGTAATTGAGACCCCTGATTTTTTTAACTGCTATTTAACTTAGAAGCAATAAAATCATTGCGGTGAAAGAATTTTGAAACACCTTTCTTAATTTGTGAAATCGAAAGCCTTGCTGTAACCTGAATATGGGGATTTCTTGTGTCTACTTGATTAACGCGTTTAATAATTTCATTCGTGCTCATCTTTTCTTAAATTACGTCGCTGTTTTACATATGACGGCATTCCCTCCCTGAGAGTACGTCATCTCTAGGAACTATTCCTTTTTTGACAGTTGCATGAAAATCTACTTCCTTGTTTATATGACATTAAAATGTATTTGCGTGAAATGGACAGTTGTGTCCGTATTATCCGGTATTCATCCGTCGTTCTGGGCCTTTTATTTGTCGAGGTATTTTTACATACTGTAGACAGTTCAGTGCCTTGGCTGTTTTAGTACACTTGTCCAAGTGTTTACAGTTAATGCAAACGCATAGTGTGACTTGTGTTATTCTAATGCGGTATTAATTTTACACTGTTCTTCAGCCCGTATCCCGTTACAAAATACGAGACTGGAGCGCTAGAAACCGGATTAAGCACCCTAGCAGGTCCTTTGGATCATTGAATACCCAAAGACGGTAACCGTTGTTGTTTTGTTTGTTTATGTAATGTCTAGTCTCAGGGTTGTGTAATCTTAACATTTAAATGCACATACCAGTGTCTAATGATTGTTGTGATTTGATTTGAAGATATGCTGTAGTTATCATAGGGAAATGGTCATTTTTTTGTAGATATGGATTTGTCCAAGAAGGAAACATTTATGAAAATATTCTGAAAGCAGGACTTATTGCCCGACCATCTTTTTTTGCCTGATACTTAACCACCACACTAACCAACAAAGTGATAATTGCTCTTAAAACCTCTAGAACACACCAAGATTATTAGGTTTACCTTCCGTTAAGGTTTGATTTTTTTATTGATTTATTTACCAGAGATTTTAGATTTTTTTCCTGATTTTCGCGCATCAGCCTACAAATGGTGGTATATGCACGCTATTCTGGTCCTTGGAATGTTTTTTGCAAGTTTGAATATGCATTTCTCATGTTATGTGCATCCATATAATATGCGCATTTAACTATTGTTAAAAATGTTGTGTTTTTTTATAAATGACATGCATGCCTTTTATACTGCACATAGAATGCATAATGTTGTCTGCACTAATAGGGAAATAAAAAGTCAAGCATTTTACAAAAACAATAATGTAGAGAAAATGTGGACTAAGTATTTTCCCGATTATTAGATAGACTGTGTCATTTACGTTGCAAGCGGTTGTCATTGGAGTTTTGGGATAACTGTTGTTATCTTAGCATTGAATAATGTTAAAATTTTCCAAAGATGCTTGTTTCTGTTTAGATTTTCAAAGATATAATACTTACCATTTGGATACTTTCGGTTGAATAGATAAGATCCTAAATCGATGTGTAGCGAATCATGATCAAACAAGAAAGATATGAACATGTCATTCGTGATTTATTTGATCCTAGGGATGGTTTTCCTCCATTTTCCTGACCGTGGAGACTAACTATATTCAGAACCGGGTTCTTAATTTCTTTTCATCTGAAGTCTTTTGAATGATGAGAGAACTCAATCTTGGACATAGGATGTTTCATATTAAACCGGAGTAAATAATGAGTATTAGGAGAAATGCTAAGATAGAAATACAATACCAAACAACATGGTATAAAGAACCATAGCTTTTATGTAGGGAAAAAGGTATCTTGCTGTTGAAAGACACATGAACATTAATAGTGATTCATAATATATGTCTAAGCTTCATTGCAAATACACATGAGTTATAATTGTAAAGCATTACTGAAACCATTAGGTCTGGTATGTTTCCCTTCTTCGATAGTAAAAATTGTTGCTTTCAGTTTTTTCGCTGACAATTTTAGGGAAAACTGTACATATATTTTTTTATAAATGTTGTGCACGTCTATTGGCTCTATGTTAAACTTTCGACCATTTTAACATCAAAATAACAGTGCTGGAGTAACTGTTATTTAATATGATAATAAGTAACATTCTCCTGATTTAAAATCAAGCTGGCATTGGAAGTTTTAAAGATGGTTGTTTATCCAACATCAAATACATATTACGAATGTGTACTTCTGGGTTTTGTTAATGTCTCATATGTATTTGAAGTCTTAGGTTTTGACAATTATTTTCACTGTTTCAGTGGTGTGACTGTGAAGACCATGCCAACGAGCTCATTTCATCTTTTTATATTATGTTGGTACACGCTATATAGGTATTGATTATTAAGTACATCATTTAATATGTTAGAACTAGTTTGTGTTTTACCGAGATTCATTATCTCATGAGATTTCCTTTTAACTGCATTTGTTGTTGTGTTTTTTAACAGTTTATTAGCATAGAACATACATGTGTATAGCCATCAACAATGAATATAATATAAGTGCACAAATTGTGTGGGACATAAAATATGATTAACAAGAGAAATAAGCTGTTGAGTTGAAATAATAATATTATTTTGCATATAAGTACTAATGAAATCCACAAAAAAGCAATATTTTGATGTAATTATTCGAGCGATTTCCTAAGCTTAAATGCGTTATTGATAAATTTTGCCAAATTGTTTAGACGTTTTGCAATACATGCTGACATTATAGTTTTAAATTCCAACAGAGTTGGCTTGCAACAGTATCTTGGTAAAAATGTTCTTAGTAGGGTATTTTATTTTAGAAAAACTAACAAAAAGTGGTACTCTGTTTCTACTTCATTCGTGTAACAATTTGGACATATTCGGTCATTTCTTGGTATGTTATGAAGTCTGCAAGTTTCTGTAGCTAAATCATGTGATGCTAGACGAAATTGGGAAAAAGTGATTCTACGTTTATTAACATGTATGCTATTCAGGTAATTTTCCGTTTTAAATTCTGGGTTGTATTTCCTGTATAATTCAAGCCTATTTGAGTTGCTTATATTATCGTGCTATGTTTGGATAAATTGATCAATAAGTTTGGGTTCTATTATTAAAAAATGTCTTCTGTTTGTTTTGATTAATAAATACATCTTTTATTCCTAGCTCGTGCAATAACAGTTAAACTTGAAGCGAAATTAAAACCAGTATAGTGTTTGTTATTATCAGCGGCGCTGCGTAGTAAATAATAAGTAATTTTTAATATTTTTGCCTTGTAAAGTTTTATACCAATATTTAAGAAGCATACTTTAGATCTAATAATCATAGGATATCTGCCGGATTCCCCGTATAGTTCGTCAAGATTTGTACTTTTCTAAGCACATAATATCTTACATCGTATTTGTCCAATCTTTTTACAATTTAAATAAACAAAAACTTCTGCTCCATAATTTAATATTAATGCCACTTAACTATGAAAAATACACATTTTATCTTTTGTTGAATCTTTATCTTTGACTTGGTTATATTACTATACATTAGTTATGTATGGCAAAAAAACTTTTATCCTCGATGAGTCGTTTAGTTCTGGTCCATTTTCTTTTTTTTTAAAATAAGATTTCTCAGAGATACTTAACATTTTGAACTACATCTAATGTGTTATTATTTTGTTTAAAGTCATATTGTGTTTGTCGTCCGCTTTCAAAAATCATTATTTATGTCTTTAACTGTCAAATTTCAAGTATTGCAGTATAGTTCTTTTAATAAGGCTTCGGAATCCTGTATTTTATGGGCAAATGGGGCAGCGTCATCCAACAATAATATAAATAACTTTTGCTGATTGATGATGAATTAATGATCAATATCTTTTGAAACTTGATAAAATATTATTCATGAAAAATAAAATTAGTAAATTGGAGCATTGATCACCTTGTTTTATTCCAATGTTTGATTCGCAAAAATGTAATTATCCGAATTGCATTTAATATACCCCTTTACAACGCTGTACATATTTTCATCGATGAGATAAAGTTATAGCTAATGTTATTCTTTATGGCTTTATGAAAAAGATAGCTGGGACGCCCGTGGTGTAGTGGTAGAATCGCCGATTTGTTACTTCTCTGACTGCTTAGCCTCTCATCGCATGGGTTCCAGTCTCGTTCGGGGCGAAGGACTTAATGTGAGAAGGTCTACCAGCTGACTTGCAGTGCACCGGTGGTTCTACACAGACATCTGTCTGGGGTCTTCCTCCACCAAAAAGCTGGATATTGCTATAATGATCATGAATGGTCGCTGCAATGTATGTCAAAAAGAAAAAAAGAAAAAGATAGCTACGGTTTATTTTATCGTGACATTTCTCCACAAGTCCACAAGTCCACAAAGGCACAGTATACTTTCTTGTTATTTGTTAAAAAAAATGCGATTATTGAATACATTGTATAAGACAAAGATACAAACTATTGTTGATTTACCTGTTTAGAACCCAATTCATTTTTTATCATACTTAATACTCAATTTTGTTAATCTATTTAAAATAATTTCATAATATATTTTGGAAAAGAAATTTATAGGAGTTATTCGCCTATAGTTTTTACGGTCTTTCTTGTTACCGCCTTTAAAATTATGGGATATAACACCTTCAAAAACATTCAGGATACTTTCCCTTTGAGGGGTGTCCATTAAAAAGTCGCAAAAGAAATGGTGACAATTCATCAAATGCGTATGTGTATACTTCCGCGTGTATTTGGCCAATGCCACAACTTATATTGTTATTTTGTGAATATACGCCATCTCTTAATTCAGTATAAGTGATTTCTGCATCAATGTCTCCATCTTGTATAATGTCATCGTTGATTAATTATTGGTGAAAATCGTCGTTCTCTTTCGAGCTATATAATGAGTAAAAATGGTTTTGTAAATATATTTAACTGATGGTTGTCAGTATTTGTAATCATTTTTATATTGCATTTTGATTTTGTTTTCCCGAATTTTTTAGCTTAAGTGTTTTGCTAATTTTGCCAATGTTTGTTTTTCTTTTATCAAATATTTTTATTTATTCGTGCGTTAAATTTTTACAGCAAATTATATTTTGTTCTTATATATTCACATCTCTTATTACTATTCGATTTATTTTTCAAAAATACGTTCTTTGCAGACCTGGTAATGGAGTTGATATCGATGTTAAAGTCAATGGAATCTTCTTAGTTTTCTGTATTTATAATATATGTTTAACTCTTCGATTTTTTATGTCTCAAATTTAGAATTTTGGGATTTGCCGGCATTTTTGCCGATACTGTTCAGCGACGTTTCTATCATTATAGCACAGGGGCATTTATAAGGTGTCCAGTGACTAAACCCGGCCGGTCAATTATACTGACACCGATGAGTCAGGCGTAATGCTGTCCCCTTAGCTCAGAGCGTTAGGGAGAAATCCAATACTACCAATTTTAAAGTCTTTGGTTTGATCCGGCCGAGGTTTGAACCCGCGACCTGCCGATCCGCAAGCGGACGATCTACCAATTGAGCTATTGCGGCAGGTCTGTCTCAGATATTACTACAGTACGCTCATTTGATTGGTATCATTAGTAATCGAGTGGTTGTATGATTGTCACTGGACTGATAATTGTAGACTACAGTGGTCTGAAAACTCATTAGGTATTCAATTTTAAAAGATAGAATGTATTGTTTGTCATCCTGTTCTAGTAAAAATAGTCAACAATACTTGATCCATTGAGTGAATGAAAAGTAAAATTGCCTTTATTTGCATCTTTATCGACCATTGGCAATTATCACCGACGTTCTTCAACACATTTCCATGTATCTATTACTTTATAATGTATCAATTATCTGTCACGTGATCATTCGGAAAGCGGGCGGTATTTGCATGTTGTCCGCAACTAAATATTTGCTATTTGAATTAAAGAGTTCTCCACATGAAACAAAATCTTTACAATTCGATTTTTACTGTAAAAATCTCCTAATATTAAACATTTTCCGTGAGGTTTGTATCTTTCTATCTCTGATTCTAATTTTTTCGCAACAATCGAAGTTCCTAATAACATACGAGTTGTATGGCTGAATATATACATTGCATATAAATACATATTCATTAAAAGTAATAGCAGCCGGGGTTTTCTCAGCAACTTCAGTATAGTTTGATAAAGATTCTTTATAGTAAATTGATAAACCGCCGCCAAAAGGGCCACGGTTTACATTATATGATATGTTACCAAATATATGAATTGACTTACGAGGGGATCCTGGTGGTTGAGGTCTTTGTTGGCTTGTCAACATATTGACTTATAAGTCGACCCTGACTTGCCACTCCTTTTTCTCCTTTTCTTTCCTCAAATATACCGTGTTCCGTAAATTCCTTTTCTTAAATTTTCCCCTATTAACTATAACCCAGCTGCCGGTCGACATCCCCCTTAACGGATCAATCTGGCATTTTGTATGCTTAAGAGTATATCTTATGTCGGAGTATCGCACATGGTATCACTGGCGTTGGGAGGTCGGAGATCCACTCCCATAAGACGCCCCCTTGTTGGGCCCCATGTTGGGTGGTGAGCCAGGATGCTAAATTAATTTATTAAACTCTCATGAAACGCAAACGTAAATGCAAAGACACTATCCCTAAATTTATCGTCAGAAGATTCCGATGTCAAAACACCTACAAGCACGTGCTTACCTCACTTCATTGTTGTTGAATCGACGAGAAAAAAACGATCACCAAAGTATCCCCCTTTGTCATAGTAAAATCCGTCAAATGTCTTATTGGCAGTGTTGTATCTGTCAAAAATCTAAAAATGACTGCTTACTAATTGAAAATGATCGTAAAACCTACTCGGGTAAACTTCTAAAACTCACAGAATTTTGTTCTTTAAAAGTAAAAACTTACCCCCCACTCTTCTCTGAACTCGTCGAAAGGCTTTATTTGATGCCCTGACCTTGCTGGTGTCTCTGAGGATGATATCCTCAGGGAACTCACGCCACAGGAGGTGTGTGGTGTCCGCAGGATATCTATTATGAGGGACGGCCGGCGAGTTCCGACAAACACTTTTGTTTTAACTTTCGCAAACCCATCACTCCCTACTTCAATTAAGGTCGGTTACCTCAACGTGAAAGTGCAGGTGTACATTCCGAACCCACTTAGGTGTTTTCATTGTCACCACGAGTCCCAGTGTAAGGACGACGATCATTGCTCTCGTCGCGGTGAAGTGTCCGCCCAGCACAGGGAAGACGTATGTCCTAACCCAATTAAATGTGTTAATTGTGCTGGACCACATGAGACCAAATCCAGGGATTGTGCGCTGCCTGGAAACTGGAAAAGGAAGTACTAAATATGAAGTACACAAATAACAATTTCTTTCCAGAAGCCAGGAAGTTGGCAAAAGACCAGGCAAATCCTGCTAGAGGCGCAACATATTCCTCAGCAACCATAAATAGCATCTCAGAGCACAAGGACAATTTCACCCAGTATGAGGTCCCAACTGATGACCAAACTACTGACAAAATCATAATTCCTTCAAAATACAAGGCATCGGAATCTTCTCAGACTCAAACTTCTTCCTCGATCAAAAACACTGCCCATTCAAGTGATTCTGTAAAGAATATATCAAAGGCACAAAACAAACCTGCAGCCAAGGACAATGTCTCCCCTAAGAAGACTCCTGGTCCTTCGGGGCAGAGGAGGGGACAGAGACCTCCCAGTGCTCAAAACACACGGCTGATTAACACCCATCAAAACAAATTCGAGTGTCTAATAGACTCTCCATCGGACACTAAAAAACACCAAGGTCACCTGTAAAAGCACCTAAAACATAATCTCCAAGAATTAAGTTGAATAATCCCATGAATAATAGAATAATTCAGTGGAACTGTCGAGGTCTTAAGGCCAATTACAATGAAATACTTATTCTATTATCTACACTTAATCATGCTTTGCTTTGTCTTTAGGAAACCTTTCTTAAAGAATGTGATAAATTCAATTTTAAGGGTTATACCTGTTATAATTATATACATACAGCTTGCGAGAGGGCATCTGGAGGATCGACAATAATTGTCAAGTCCATATTGCCACACTCTCAAGTCGAACAGGATACAAACATACAAGCTGTTGCTATACGTGTAATCCTACAAAAAGTTGTAACTATTTGCTCTGTTTATCTTCCACCGAATTCAAATGTATCTAAAGTTGTTTTAGATAATCGTATTGACCAGCTGCCTATTCCATATATACTCGTTGGACACTTCAATGGCCATAATCCGCTATGGGGATGTTGTGACTTCAATAATATCGGCAAGACGATAGAAAACTTGATTGCCCATAATGACATATGTCTGACCAATAATAAAAAGCCAACATACTTGCACCCCGCAACTGGGCATTATTCATCGTTAGACATAACATTGTGTGACCCCTCTGTATATTTAGATTACACTTGGGATGTACACGATGACCTTAGTGGAAGTGATCACTTTCCTATAATCCTTACAAACTGTACTTCGCCAAAAGGCGACGAAAATCCTCGTTGGAAGATAGACAGAGCAAACTGGGACCTGTTCTCAGTACTTTGTTCTGCGGAACTTGTCCCAACTTCAGTAGGAAATGTAGATGACAAAATTGTCGCATTTTCAAACACTTTGCACAATATTGCAGAAAAGTGTATACCTAAGACCTCGACTAAATCAAAACGTAATAAGCCTTGGTTTAATGAAGTGTGTAAAAATCTATTCGTAAACGTAGGGCGGCATTAAAGCAATTTAATGTTCGACCTACCGATACAAATAATAATAACCTTCAAAAAGAACGGGCTCAAAGTCGCCGAACTATTAAACATGCCAAAAGATCATCTTGGCAAAAGTATGTTTCAAAAATAAATGGCAAGTCTTCTATCAAGAACGTTTGGTCTGCTATTAAAAAGATTAGCAGTAAAGCATCATATTCAACTGTTAACCAGCTTAAAACAAATCGCACCGTAATAACAGATAAACAAACTATTTCAAGCACACTGGCTGAAAATTTTGCCCAATATTCCTCATCGGCCATCTAAACGCCTAAATTTCAAACCTTTAAACACTCTGCTGGAAGGGAAAAGGTTATTTATAAATCTAATAATGACGAAACTTACAATCAATCCTTTTCCTTGAAAGAGCTTACGGATGCTCTAAATAAATCGCAGTTACCGCTGCTGGTCCAGACGACATACCGTATCAATTCTTAAAACATGTACCAATTCGATCTCTAAAATTACTTCTGTCAATTTTTAATGAAATTTAGATATCCGGTAAAGTACCCGATTCTTGGAAAAATGCCTTCATTATTCCACTTCATAAACAAGGTAAGGACCCAACAGATCCTCAAAGCTATAGACCTATTGCTTTGAGGAGCTGTATTTGTAAAACCTTAGAACTAATTATTAATAATAGACTTGTCTGGTATCTTGAGTCCAACAACTTAATTTCAGAATATCAAAGTGGATTCAGACACTAACGTCGCACAGTCGATCATCTTGTTCTTTTAGAAACACTCATTCGTGATGCCTTCATTAAGAAGGAACACCTTGTAGCTGTGTTTTCGATCTTGAAAAGGCTTGGAAACATGGGATTTCAAAGGATTTAGGTGACCTTGGTCTCAGAGGTCGTTTACCAATATTTATTGACAGCTTCCTTTCTGACAGAAATTTTCAGATCATGATTGGGTCCACCCTGTCATCTGTTCAGAAACAGAAACAAGGTGTCCCCCAGGGTAGTATTCTATCTGTTAGCCTTTTTAACATAAAAATAAATAATATATGTATTTTTCTGCGTTGGATTGAAACAAATAAGCAGATAAATAATTTCCCTTGACGTGAGATATATACGGTAGGTGTCGCTGTAACGCACGTTTACTTCGTGCGGTTTTTCTAGTAGATAAGTCATTCAGCTTTAGACAGCCGGCAGTGATACACGGTTAAGTTTTACCGTGGTTTCAAACATGTGTGAAGAGCAACCACGTGGTCAGACTGGTCAAACTGGTAGCGGTTTTGAATTTAACATTCGAGAGGTTTTGTCAGATTTAAGACGTGTTATCCTTGCGAGAGGAGGTACAGGGAAATAGTTTCTGTGTTAAAAATGAAGTAAAGAAACTTAAAACTGCAAAGGAATTGGTGTGGAAATTTCAAGGAAACACGGCCAATTTTGAGTTCAACACAGACTTGGGGGAAACTGTACAGCAGGCTATTTGGTCTGTTGAACACAGTAAAACCAGCTATTGTGCGGAGCTGTTGAAGGAATTAGGTGAAAAGCTTAGAAAACGAAATGAACTCATACGTATAGCGGATTCATCTCCAGGTGGGTGAGAGACTGTGAGACAGTACGAGAACAATCCGATAGCCAGCGAAAATGATGATGAGGCAAAAATCTACAAAACCGAGAATCGAGCCCTTAAACGCAAGCGGTCCACAAGTTCTTTCAAGGGTAAAATGACTAAAGCTACAGTCAGTCAGGCTCCTAGTACTAGCGTAGTTGGCTGTTTGCCTTCATCCCCGTTTTTTTCCTGGCAGACCGTTTTTGCAGCAGCCATTTCCAGCCAGATCTTTTCGGGGAATCCAACGTGCTCAAACAGGTCCCTTCCTCGGCAGCGGTTCCATGCCAACATGCGCCTGTTTCGCATGCGGCGACTTCGTCATTTCCAAAGGGACTGTCCTCATGTCATCAAGCATGAAGTCGGAGGCCAGTCTATCACAACAAAAGTGATGTGTTGTCCATTAAAGATGAGTATGATATTGATTACGAGCGTTTTACTCACGATTATTTTGAGTATGAACAAGGGCAAGAGTCTATTATATATGAGAGGTAGATTAAAGCAATGTTTGGATTTTTGGAAAGATATTGGTACAAATAGTGTCATTTTGGATACAAAAGAGTTTGGATATAGAATCCCGTGCCGAATTTTTCTGTGCCATCTAAAAAAAATTGAAGAATAACAAATCTTCTTTAAAAGAAAGCGAAGTTGTAGTGGACGCAATCCAGAAATTGCTAGACGGGGTCTTGATTGAAAAATGCATCGTTGAGCCATTTGTTGTTAATCCTCTTACTGTATCTGTGCATAGTTCTGGTTTGATTCTAGATTTGCGTGTTGTAAATAAGCATACGTGGAAACGACATGTTAAATATGATATAAACATTGCACTATCTTTTTTTTGCAAAAAGCAGATTTCATGGTCAAATTCGATCTTACAAGTGCCTATCACTTTAGTAGATATTTACAGGCCACACACTGAATTTTTAGGATTTTCATGGACCGAAAGTGATGGTGCAGTAGTATTTTACAAGTTTTTGATTTTACCGTTTGGTTTGTCTTCAGCATGTTATATTTTTACAAAGCTTACTAGACCTCTTATTTCAAAACGGAGAGGAGAGGGCAAAAGAGTGTCAATGTTTTAGATGGTGACATAGGTTTCAATAATTCCTATGATGAAACATTTCAGATGGGGAGCGAGATAAAGCAGGATTTATTATATTCTGGGTTTGTGCCTAATGCAGAAAAGTCGGAGTGATTACCTGTACAAGAGTTAGTATATTTGGGTGTACCGCAAAATACACATGAAGGTAAAATAGCCATAACAGAAAATAAAATAAGAAAAAAGTAAAGCTACAATTTCCCTTGTTTTGGATGGCTTAAAAGTGCACAGGCGCGTACGCGCGAGGAAACTAGCAAGCCTGTCAGTGGTTATAGGTCACCTGTCCCAGATAATGACCAAATATCTAAGCCTAGATATTGCGGAAGCGTACAGTTGGGATTCGTATATCACGGTTTCAGAAGAGACTTTGTATCAGATTAAGTTTTGGAGTAAGGCACTAGATTCTATAAATAGTAGAAATATTTTTTAATCTTGATGGATTACAAAGATTATTTATTCTGTTGCTAGCAGCACAGGGTTCGCGGGCTATATAGTTTCTGCTGCTGATGACATATCGAAAGGTACATGGTCTCAGGCTGAGACTGTTCAGTCCTCTACTTGGCGGGAACTCGTTGCAGAGAATAGAGTTTTACAGTCATTGATTCATTTATTGGTCAATCAGCGTTTAAATTGGGTTACTGATTACCAGGGTGTTGCGTCAATTGTTGCTAAGGGTTCTATGAAGCATGATTTGCAAAGGATAGCCATAAAAAATAATGTTTGTATAAGAAATTCTATCAGACTTGATATTGAAACGAAAGAGCTAACTATTTATAAAAAAAAGTCGATTATGATGATTGGGGTTTGTCGATGTCCGTGTTCAACAAGTTGCAAGACAGTTTTGGTTTGTTTGATGTAGAATGGTTTGCTTCTGAAAATAATGCGAAGGTGGAAAAAAATTATTCCAGATTTTTGAAATCTTCCTGTTATGATATTGGCGCTTTCACAGCTCAATGGGGGTGGCAGTTTCGGATTGTTTGTACCACCATCGTGTGTAATTCATGTAACTGTAAAGAATTGGCCTTAGATTAAGCGAGAGGTGTCCTTGTACTACTAGTACCTGTTTGGAGGTCAGCTGCATTTTGGCCTATATTGTGTCCAGCGGGACAATTTATACCGGCAGTGTCTGATTTTATTGATCTACCGACAAAGAAAAAATATTAAACACGATGTTCAAATGAAACGGGGGTGTTTGAAAATGTAGATCTTAATTTCCGTAAGATAGCTCTGCATCTAAGATTTAAGCGCTTAACGCGTTGTGCATATATTTTGGCGGTATCGCATTGAGAGTAATCAGTCTAGTAGCAGACAATCTAAGTTCTTAGAAACATAAATATATGTATATACATGGTGACATATACATGGTATATATTATTTAATGTTTGTTAATATGGGAGCAGGCAACCTCAATTTAGACATACAAATATGCATATATGGCGGTATCGAATTAAGTGCAGTATTGCTAGCCAGTCTGGGAGCAGACGTCTGTTATGACAGGCGGTATCGCTAGTCATGATTCTGCTCATTATCACTAATTAATTTAAAGTATGAATGAGACAAAGCTTTTATATGAAATTGTTCATATAAATCTATTTTGGCAGTGTCGTAAAGACGAGATAGATGAGCTTCCGGAGATGCCTGCTGGCAAGGTGGGCCTACTCCCAGAGATAATGATGTCATCACGTGCACATGGTACTAGTTGAAAATATAAATATGGATTTGATCGGTGGAAAAATTGGGCTATAGCTAGCGGTTTGGAAAGTGGGGACATCTTGCCGGCAAAGGCGTTTCCGTTGGCTTTTATATTGAGGAATCAAAGTTAAATGTCCACTAAAGGAAATACACGTAGCAATTCTTATAGGAAGAATTAAATTACATAGATTACATGCATAAAATGTTTATTTCAAGACATAAGAACATTTTTGTATAGGCTTTAAAGTATATTTACAATTCTTATGAAGTAATTCTCACATATATACGTCTGTGCGTTGTTAGATCCTTCCTTCAGCTAATATGCACCAAACTTTGTTAGTGTAATTTCCTCTGTTATGTTTATTACAGATTGCATGTCACAGAGTCTATGTCACATTACCCAATAAGGATGCAAGCGGGAATGACTGTCAAGCAATCTTTTGATGTCCTATCATTTTCGATGCCAGAATGAGTCAGCCATGGCAGTCATCTGTCATAATGTTCTTAGTTTTTATTTTGGATGTTTCTTATCAAATAAAATTGGAAATAAATTCAATTAAAACAATAATAATGCATGATTTCACAGCTAGAATAATACGTTTTGTTAGGCCCCACAGCGTTGTCCAGAATCAGATATGAAACATTTTTGAAAATGAAGAAAAGGACTAATATGTATGCCTGTGATGCTATTGGTTTAAATAATTACATACTAAGATCATACCAACCACAATTTGACTATGAATGTTGCCATGCTGCAGCATTTTGTTGACATCAACAATGTATTTGTATTGCAAATCTATGTTTTTGAATAAATGTTTATAATTATATACAGCAGTAATGACCATCTCCTTAGCGGACACACACATTCGCAATAAGTCTGTGTTCTCTGATTACCATTACGTGCAGGCATGCAGTCACCAGATTGAAAAGTTAAACGCGTAGCACAAGTAAATAAATAGCAAAACAAAGACAGGTAGTAAAGGTTTTGCTGCCAAGAAACATGAGTCTTGAAGCAAACAAATCTATGACAGGTTTGCCCCACAAGAGAACATTATTATAGAATCTAACATCCATCGTATCTTCCATTTCCCTTTATATCAATAAAATACAAAGAAAGTCGCTAGATAGTTAAAGATCAGGATATCATTCTAAATTGGGGCGACAGCTTTGCTTTATATAGATATTGTGGCAGACACATCTAATCCAGCCTGCAAATATGATTTTGACATAAAAAATCCATTCATCTTGATGTCTCTTATACGGATGTAAAATTTTATCCTCTAAAACAGTTTGTTTTTGCTTCCTGAGGAATACATGATCAAAGATGCATACGTAATTCTTTCCAAGCAGTTTAATTTCCATTATTCAGATTGAACTTTTAATAAAACTCAAAATATCTGTGGGTTTTCTATACACTTGAATCCCGAAGTTGTTTTTATCGTGCATCTTAGTTAAAGCAAAACATCCGACGGTCTTCAATGCACCTCGTTAATGCTGTTCAAGTAAGACATCGTCAATATATGATTAATCTATATGCCCCTTTATCTCAGGGCAGAAAGAAAAAGGATTAAGTAGGTTATAAAATGTATTGGCGCCCAGCCAATGCTATTTGCTGAACGTGTACATATATTTAATTAACAGGTGTTATTCCCAACAAAGATAGGAACTATTTTGGAACGTCAAAGCATTCATGATGAAGATTAACAGAATACAATAAGATTCCCCTTATTCAAATGTCCCTGGGGTTTTAAGAAAACAATTATATGAAAGCATGTTCCGTTCTTTCAAATAAAACACATAATATATTGTCTATTACTTTGTTTGAAAATAAGAAAAGGTTAATAAATATTTCATTTTTGGAAAAAATCGTTGTTGTCTTGGCTGTTCTTACATGAAAACATAATAAATTATCAAGACAATTTAAATAGTACTGAACATTAATTCACCATTTTATGGTTAACTTTCATGACAATTTTCATCTCAAAAAAAGGTTGTTTTCCTTTTCATAGGTCTAATAAATGGCATTCTGACCATTGCACTTTTGTCAACCCTAATATCCCAGGAGCGGTTTTGTTCTATGTTCAATCTCATACTCATGCCTCTCGTTTATGTCGTTTTTTTGTGTGTGTTTTTTTGTCAGTAGTCACTTGTTTGGTTTCTTGTAACGAAATTGACTTTCTTAATATTATTAGCAGCCGCGACTGGGATATGATGCTTACTAAGTGAAAGGCTCGGATAAACAACAATGTAAGCGTGTGTTTTTTTTCAGATTGCTTCCGAGAAAACCCTAATTTAAGGAAGCGGGTAAAATTACAACGTAGTTAAATATCACAAACACAGCATGCATGTTGAAAACGCACAGTAGTAGACAAATCTCTTGAATACATTTGATTGGTCTTTCGAATCCACGCACACTGAAGTATTTTTAAACGCATATGCTCAACTTATTTTGGAACACAATATTTTAATATTTTGTGGACGTAAAATACATTCCGCATGCATGACAGTTGTTTGTAAAAACAGAACTGTATCTCAAAGGTGAAAATCTACATTGGGTTCTTGGATATTCGGTACAGCTACAATATCTGACATTCAGGTAATCAGTAGTGCCGTATTTAAAAACAACAAACGACTTTATTGATAAAGTCGAAAATCTGCTACCTATGCTGGACGAATAAGCATACAATAATAATCATTTTACTTGACTACTGACATGCATATATAAGCGTGCATATATTGAAAGTAAATGTTTATTAAAATGGTTACTTCAATAGAATATCTTCTTAGCACACAACTTTTATTATGAGCTGCTACTGACCAAAGTGCAGCGTCGATTTATAATTAGTCTTCATCCTGACGGAAAGGAACTATATAATCACTTGCCCATTGTATTCGTGCTAACGTCAGTTTGTGGTATGTTGTTAAAATGGCTGGTGAATTACATTATACTCAAAGTAAAAATAAAAAGCAAAAAAATGTTGAGTTTCGGAACATGAAATGCCTTTAATGAAAAAAAACACGCCACATTCAAACAAAACACATTACTAAACTATCAAAATGCGGCACATACCTTGTGTTTAATACCATCTGTACTTCAGATAGACAAGATGAACGCGTGTACAGGTACAGGACAGCCTTTAGTTTGTACAGCCAACCTTGAACACCTGGCATAATGCCGCAACCAGGCACTATCATCACAACAAATTGCCAAGTCGTGGAACTACTCTTATATTACTATACCACTACCGGTTTAACGAATTTTGCATGGCGCGGTCCGAGATCGAACTAATGGGCACCTATATATACAGCCGAAAGTTCTACCTGTGGCACTACCAGTTCTGGCAATCTTTCTGTATTAGGGCTACGGCGAATGATTATCCAACAAATAAAGGAACGATTTGTTAATACCAAAAGGTGATGTATATTGTCTTCTTTACCAACTTCGCAACCGCCTGTATTACAGAGCGAATATTGAACGCTAGCTTAACACTTTTCAGAAAATGTGTGTATATCTCCAAGTTGGAAATATATTACATTAAATGTGTTTCTATAGACATCCTGGCAAAAATGTTACATGGCATTTCGTGTATCCATCGACATGCTTAATGAACGCAGTTAGCCATATAAGCCATACGTCAGGAAAACATGAATAACTGTTGTTGCAATTAGTGCCTTGCCATCGGTGTACACATGAAAGCATCTTGCAAAGGCGTTCCAATGTTAGCATTTAACAAGCAATTACCACATGCTTATCACATGCTATACAGCTACTAGAATTGTCGTCTTTGAAGTCATGATACACCGTGTAAATAGTCGTCAAACATGATGTTACGTTTACATGTGCGTTTTCAGCCCTTGACTAAATTTACACATGGTGTATTTTAACTTATTGTTGGCACACAACTACTAATATGAATAAGGCTGTATGGAAGATACATCGCATGATTTTATCTAGACGGACAATACCTCGACACGCATAAAGACTCCACAGCGACAGGTCTCTCGTTCTTCATCACTCCATGCTAAGGTCTTGGACGTGGACATTGCCCTGAATAGTCTCATACATTGTCAATCTTGTCGATTAATAGTCATGAGTCACTTAGATTTTGCACAACTCCTAATGACATTCTTACATGTAATTACTATAAAGACGATAAAATAGGACTGCTGCTGCTTCATGCAAAAGACTATGTATGTAAACAATATTGGTCACGTTGTCTGTAACAGTGTCCTCGTGACATTTACTCGTAAACACGTCTACTAATGTATTGTAATAAAAATACTTATATAACTTTATTTATTTCAATTTTCTTTCATTCTTTTTTTCAGATACTTTTTGGACTACTGACGACAAAGAGATTATTTTGATATGTAGTGATAGACGCAGTCAAGGCCAATGTACAGTGTAGTATTATTTTCAGTTTGCAGTTCTTAGCTCCATAAACACCTGCTTTCATATATAAAACATACTTCTAAGTTAAACCAGAAAACACATGTGAGTGTAAATTGGTCTTTGTCGAAATGGTTTATTCGGTGTTACCTTTTGTTAGCTCTTTCCTTTTTCTGTGTCATAGTCAGGGATCTTACTGATTTAAAGAACATTGTCAAACAAGTATCTTAATCAATATGGCACTTGCTCGCATATTCGCATATTTCTGTGTTTTAATGTGTTTTCTGTCCCATTGTACGGATGCAGTTGTTTAACTTTGTTTTGCGACATATCTGCCAAAATCCGGTGCATGTTATCATGGTAGTTTGCATCGCCATCTTGTGCATGCCATGAAATGAAACGATACAACCTCGCTATGTTCTTGTAAAATCGCATAGTTCCCAACTGCATTACAATATAAACCTGTTATTATATTATGATCACATATCAGGGACGTGTTGATTTTCCTTATAAAATATATCATTGTATTATTATACATTATGATAACTTAATTAGCGATGTGGTGATATACATATATACAAATACACTGATGAATAACATATTGTGTTGCCTTATTAAATATCAGGATGTAGCCGCTGATAGGGCGAGAAGGGGTTATGTGTATGGATTAGAATTCAGTAGCTTGATGCTAAACTTGTGTTAAACTACACTTATATATATACGCTATAGGAACATGATGTTCAAATGACGTAAAACAATGTTGACATATGTTTGCGACATAGTGAAATTATGCAGAACATATTTTGGCTTGTCTTCTTTTGAAAATTGTGAAAGATAAATTGTTTGATTCTGGTTGAGTCTTTCTTCTGATTTGTGTATGGACTACTTGATAAATATATTGCGCTTTGGAAGTTAAATGTTATAACAACTGTAGAATTAACTGGCAAATAACACAATTGCTTAATCCGTGTTCCTATGTTGAAGATTATTCACGAGTTTGTTAAATGTGAGTATTTAAATACATAAGTCTGCTTGGTAACAACATGGCTTGAATTAGGCAATTTAATATCACTGACTATTTGGCCCACTGTGACATTGATAAGTAGACTTTGAAAAGTTTTTTCAGCTTTTATGCGTATAGTTGTGTCCGCTCTACAACTCATTTAAAACATAATGTTTATTGTCTTTTAATGATCCTAGTAATGTTGTATGTTTAGTGGTTTTTCAAGGATAATGATTTATATTTTATATAGACTGTATGGACAGTTTCTTCCGCTTTAAGATACAATTTAAAATGGCTGTTAAAGCTTTTATCTTGCGTTTCGTCATTATAAAGCGCCTATATTTATCAACAATATGCCATTTTGACATGATTTCTTGTGACATACCATAATTCAGTGTGACTGTTGCATCAACGCTTGTCAAAAGTCTCCTCAAAATCATTTACCCATGTTAAATGTTAATGCCTCAGAGGCATGCCATTTGCACCTAAACAACTTTAAAAAATGTGTAAGCAAAAAAAGAATATATACTTCTTTTTTCCATACTTTAAATGAAGTAAATTTAGATGGGTAACCTAGCAAATGTTAAGGAAAATAGATTAAATGTGTTTTATAAGTGCATTGTAATCGCCTGATATATAATATTCCTTATCAAAAAAACAACAACAACAAAACACAACACAATTAGGCAAATTATTAAAACCATTATATATCCCCGATTTAAACGTCTTTTTGATGTTTTCGTTTCCTGCACCTCAACAATAGAAATGTCTCTCTGATAAAATGTTTCTGAAACATTGAACCACAATATAATTTTACAATAGTATGCATGATTTAAGCAATTCCAATGACATTCGCAAAATAAATTCTACGTTTTCAAGACGTGCATTTATATATGACCAAGCATTAAACTTAATGCTTTAAAAACCGTCATATTGATTCTATTAACAAAAGACGTAGTGTATCAGTCTCTCTTCAACTTCCTTTTTGCACGAATTGTCTTTTACTTGAGATAATCCATTATAAAAGTGTGTCACTAATTTTAACATTGTGAAAAACCCCTGTAAAACAATTAAATACGTCATTTAAACAAACAAATCAGAAAAAAACTATGAAAATTTCAGCGTAAGAACAAAATAAACCAATAATAAAATCTTTTTACACAAAACGACATCCACACAAAAACACTTAATGTTAACGCGTATCCACTTTAATCTGTTTGCTCATTGTGAAATCAAGAAAGCATGTTCCTGTAATTGTTTCTACCCTAGTTGTCATTTATGAAATGAAAAAGAAAATGTTTTTAATCACATTTGCTCAATGCATTTAATGTGTTAATGTGCACGCTATCGCAAGAAATGGAAACTTTCAAATGTCTTTCATGTTATATTAATATTAACGATGCGCAGTTAGAGCCCTTTTGTTGAGGCATTTCTTTCTAAACTTAGTTCATTTGTGATAGTGTTCAAAGCTTTCGAACGTTAAAATGATAGATGTGTTGCACTTGAACACAGTTAAATTATTTTACTAGTGGCCTTTGCGTTGACTAGGCATGTTGTGACATTGGCAACTACACGTATAGCTTGGAAAAAATAATGAAATTACACTTACTGTAGACGTGATTTGTTTAAACAACTTCCATCCTATTCTGTAACTGTCATATGCAGGATGCATATGCAGACATTACACAATCGCCTTCTGCCACTTACTGTTCAAATTCACAAAATTAAAGAAAAATATATCTCATTTGTTTTGATATTTCGTTTGCTTTAAACTGATCGGTTTAGTATAGATCCTTTATTTAAATTTCATATGCGTATAAGAAGTAACTATTTTTGAATATACTAAAAGTTCAAACTATTGTTTTAGAGATAATTTCGTTTGTAAAAGTGTGTTCCTGCAATAAAGAACACATACACATTTACAAACATTTAGATATCCTCTGTGTTATCTTTATAATTCTTTACACACATTACAATTTTCTTAAAGCTGCCGATGCTTTACTCTGAAGTATAAAGACTACCAAATATATGTGATATCTAATAGCCACGGTATTAATTTTGGTCTTATATATCGGTAAAGTATGAAGATTATTAACGTCCAAAAATAAAGACCGTGTTTTAAGACGCTTGTATTTAGTCTTCTGTGTCCACAAGCACACATGGTTTTTCCCTAAATATTTCAGAATCCATAAATGTGTTGTTCTCTTTTGAAGTGCTCGCACAGAACTAGGTGTTGGTCAAGTAAAAAACAATTGCTGGTCGTCCACATATTGCCGCGTGCCGAAACAGTATTGTACGCTTAGACTGTTTCATCAATTTAAATTTACTTCAACTCATAGCGTGCCTACACCATGACATGACATTCTTTCAGCTCTCCATTGTTATTTTAATCAATTTTAGATAGCAACATTTATTCGTTATTCTCGAGAAAACAATGGCATATCATAAATCTGAATATTCTGGTTTTATTCATCAACAAGAAGCTGTTAAATTATTGCTTGAGAATCCTTTCCCCTAAAGGAAACGCATTAGTTGCAGCGCTATTATCACTTACAGAAGCAGGGATATACTCCAAGCGGGTATGCGTTTCATTCCCCGATATAAACGTCATATCCGTCCTGGAGTAGAGAAATGAACAACAACTGGCTGTTTTGTTACTTTTTTTAAAAAAAAAAAAAAAAAACAACATAAGCTGATTTAGGATTGGGAATGCATTATAATGCATAATTTTTGTTAGCAACAAAAATGATACCAACGTCCGAATTAATCGCTGATGCGTTTAATGTTGTCAAAGCATAGTTTTATTTAGGTTTGTTTCTGTCTGAGTCAGAATACACGGGACCCACCTAATGCACAGTTTTCTCTAAGATGCACCTTCTTATTCAAGACAAAATAAATATATTTCCAGTTGAGGACAGATTTCGAATTAGATCTTGCATTAGTTTAATTATATTACTTTGATATAGGTGGATTTGATCTTGTGACCTGTGCTCAAAAAATAATATCTTTTTAAATCGAACTACCCGTTTTGCTCTTCATTATTTAAAGTCGGCGCAGAAGGCACGTGCCTTTAAGGAGCAAGCGGCGAGCCAATCGGAACTACTCGGGTAATTCCGTCCTCGGGACAATCATCCCTCGGATGTATCTGGTGCAATGATACTTGCTCAAATCACGATCATTTTGTCCGCCGGAAGTCGGAAGAAGATGCTTAAAATGTAGTTCGCACAAAACACAAACAATTGCGTCGTTTGACACCTGTATTTTTGTTGCGCCGGGTAAATTAAACTTGGATGATTTAAATTTGAAGTTGCCAAAAAGTGAAGTTTTACAGGCATCGTACTATAGTGAGCTGTCATCTAAGCTGCAATCTCTGTTTTGACGTCTGTCACAAAAGAAGTCCCATATAGAGAAATGGCCGAGGTAATCCGACTACCTACATACATCCGAGAGATGATTCGTGAATTATCTGAGCTTAAGGTGTTCCGATTGGCGGCGAGCGAGCCGCAAGTTTAATATGCGGACAATGCCTTGTATAATTATTTCAGTTGACTGTCAGAATATATATTGACACACAAACGGAATAGTTCATTTATAGTAAATTAAGTATTCGCCTACATCTATGTGCCCAGTATATATTTTTCCATCAAAAAGTTTTTCTAAAACTTCGTTAAATAATATTTTTGCGTTATAATGCCATATTCATGTACATATATTTACAAGACCTGCGATGTAAACCAAGTGTGATTACATTAATGTACAGTATAAGGAGTAAATGCTTAAATGTAAATACCACCTGAATTTCAAACAATGTCTCCGTGTCAGAATAGACTTTCACAGGGTAAATGTTTAATGTAATATGTGTATTCCTTATAATCAAGAAAGACAATATTTATGATGCAATTATAGAAGGTACATGCACTGGAAATGATCTTTTCTTTATATTTTCACAAAAAATAGGTTCGATAAAATAGAGCAGTGAATGGACAAATAGACAAAAAGACAAATCCTATAGCCCATGTGAGCAAGGGCGACAGCGCTCTGATTATTTATAGAGGTCGATACTAACATATGTAGAAAATGGTGTCGGTAGGGTTAGTCGCTTATGTTTACATCACACACACACACACACACACACACACACACACACACACACACACACACACACACAAACACACACACGCACCAGACACACACCACAAACCCGCACACACACCCATACACACACACTCACACTCTCTCTCACACACACACACATACACACACACACACAAACACAAACACAAACACACACACGCACCAGACACACACCACAAACCCTGCACTTACACCCATACACACACACACACACACACACACACACACACACACACACTTACACACACAATGTAATACAGAATAATTATTCAAAAGAAAATTTACAGCCATTTAAGCAAGCACTGGCATTAATATCCATGATAAAAATATGCCAAGAACCACAACACACGGACAACTTGTTAGTTTTGTTTCTTTTATCAATTGGAATAGGATTTTACACATCAATAGAAAGATTGATAATAAAATATTTATTGCAAGTTCACTCATTTAATTGGTGCGTGATCTGGCTTCATAGAAAACATGATGATACTCGTTGCCTAATTACCTCCAATGACTAATGCAAACATGTGTTTTTAATCGTGCAACTTATTTGTGGATATTGATAATCTACTATCACTGGAATAAAAAGTACAAGTATGGGGTACATGCTCCTGTAAAATGTAGCTATTATTTTTTTTAATTAATGAAAAAACAAGAAAGTGTTGCATTTGCTTTAGAAATGAAAGGAACTCGTACACTTTTAAATGAACATTTTCGTGACTTTTTTTAGTCAACGTCACATTAACATCTTGTATCTAATAAATGGTGATATTAGTCAAAAATCTTATATAGGGTTTTCAGTATAGTATAACGTCTAATATATTAGTGTATTGGTTGCGTTTTTTCATTCCAAAATGATCAATTATATGAAAATGGTTTGCTGAGCGATTTATCTTGGTTTTGTCATAGAGGAAAACGTGGGAGTCTAAGGTTGGGGCGCTCCTATTAAACGTTCAAACAGGGTCCTGTCAGTTATTTTAATGATTTGACTGTTCATATGCGGCACGCTCTCTGTGTGCATAGTCTGAGTGATTTTGTCACCTTTACAATAACATGGAAATATGTCTTTGTCTAGAAGTGGTTCAATTTTAATATATGGTATTATTCCCGTAGGACCTCTCCATGCTTCCAATTTTATATAACTAATCCATAGGAAAACACTAACGTTTAAATAATAAAAAAATAACCATGAAACGTGTTTATACTTCTTTACCAGTGAGTTTATATACGATCGTATTAGTCATTTAAATATGAGTCCTGTGTTCATTCCCATTTTTCATGTTTATGACACGTACAATTTTATTATATTTTCACCTTTATAATAATTCTATATTACCATGAACATTCCGTTAAGGAATATCTAAACATAACGCAAAATAGCACGTTGTAGTTGTACCCCTATCTTAGTACCGTAATTAAGTCTTAATATCAAAGAAATTATCGGTAACCAAAATGCAATTATATGTTGATCAAATGAACCTGGTCAATTAAAGGCGCAGTTTCGATAATAAAACAAAAAAAAACATCATATCATCTGCATGACCATTATGCAAATCCTATTCAAGTAGGCTCGGAAAAAAACATACGTCTTAAACTTAAAACATTTTACATCGGCAACAACTGTGACGTTTTGGTAAGCTGCGAGTACGCAAAGCTCCAATATTTCGTTAAATTCCATGCTGGGTCTACATTTTTTGCCACATTTCGATGCTTAATCATGTTGTATAATACTAAAACCTGACTTGTGTGCTTTACTTTTGAAATCTCATCTCTTGCATTTTTCCAGAAAACATCTCACGTTAATAATACTAAAGTCTAGACAGAGCTTAGCTAAGTTGATAAAAGAACATTTTTTGCGTGTCTCATTCTATTTCTTATTACATGAAACGTATATATGGAATCGTTTGTGTGTGTGTGTGTGTGTGTGCGCGCGCGCGTGTGCGTGCGTGCGTGCGTGTGTGTGTGTGTGTGTGTGTGTGTGTGTGTGTGTGTGTAAAAGGACAGGTAAACACTTGAAAATTACATGAATAAGCAAAACCACATCAACATTTATTTCCACATTATATTGATGGCATTTTATATACACACAAATTTAATTTAAGAAAAACGTATTGTTCAGCGTAAGCTGGCATGCTACTTTGCTCTGTCTTATAAAGACGTCACCAGGGTAGGGATTATTTGTTATGGTCTTTAAAAATGCGGTTCAAAAAATGAATATTTAGTTATGTTCGAATAAGAAATTTTGCCAACATTATTATAGTCACATTATTCTTTAAGTCTTTCTTTAAATATGCATAATTATTCTTTTACTAGGACTCAGCATATAACACTGCAGGCAAACCACTGTTGCTCATCAGAAAAATACGCTGTTCATGCGAACTACAGCTACCTTTACATCACCTATTGTTTCTATTATTGTTGCAATAAGAGTCGTTCAGTCAAGTGTGAATCAAATTTTAATTGTATCTGATTAGTACACGGGAACCATTATACATATTATCAAATCTACATATATATTCTGACATTAGACCGACCTTAAGTTATAATGCACTTATTAATAGATCGAGTACAATATACCATTTATAACTACTATTTGACCGTATGTCGGGGATTATGCTTGTTCCCTAAGCTTTGTGAGAAGGTGACAACCGACCTTATTTGTAAATGTAAAATGAGCCTAAACATTGTAATGCAAAGCATATAATTAACTGCGGAAATAATGCAAACATATTTTGACAAATGAAAAATGTAAAAAAAAGCAAAGACAAAATAAGAACCACACACAGCAAAACGAAAATGCGAAATACTCTAAATCGGAATCTATGTCAATAACTTACTCTACAAGTTGTCACTCCATACCTAGCCGTATCGTAAAGGACCAAAATGACCGTAACACTTTCATAATACAGCTAAACTGGTTGCTAAACCTATAGCTTTTAGATAATTATCAGGCCTGCCAACTGTCTACCGTCGGATGTGAAAACAGTATGCCAGTTGTGTCGTCACTTGACAAGCAGACAGGCTTATTATCTGGGAATTCAGAAATAAAATGTCTATTTTAAAGGTCCCTATTTCCAGGTTATATATTGAAGACACTCTGGCATTTTTTTTTTGTGAAACCTAAATGCTTGCTCAACAAGTGTTCACTTAAACGACTTCGCTACATGTTATGAGAAATATATGAAGAAATGTTTTGCTAGAAACCAGGTTCGTCCTTAAGCCTAGCGACCGTGCCAGTGTGCTAACTACTGGATTTTGGTATAATGTGCTCTCTAAATGATATGTCTCTTATACATTTAACTAGCATGTGTTAACATCTGTCTACTGCAATTCAGAATTATTTATCAACATTCTTGCCAAAATAACAAAAAGACAAATTTAATGGAATCATTTACTTCTGAAAAATAGTATATAAATAATCAAAGGCCGTATCAAAAGATACATCAGCTCTGGAAACAGGTCTTATCACGACGCAATCGGAACACCTCTGATAACTCACGAATCATTTCTCGGATGTTTGTAGGTAGTCGGATCACCTCGGTCATTTCCCTAAATGGAACTTCTTTTGTGAAAGACGTCAAAACAAAGATAACAGTTCGGATGACAGCTCACAAGAGTACGATGTCTTTAAAACGTCAATTTGTGGCTGTTTCAAATTTAAACCACCCAAGTTTAATTTACCCAGCGCAGCCAACACACAGCTGTCAAACGACGCTATTGTTTATGTTTTTTGCGAACTATATTTTAGGCATATTCTTCAGACTTCTGGTAAACGTAACGATCGTGATTTCAGTAAGTATCATTGCGCCAGATACATCCGAGGGATGATTGTCCCGAGGACGGAATTACCCGAGAAGTTCCAATTGATCACGTCGGTCGTTTTTTTTTGCCGACTTGCCGCTTTTACTGTTGTGTTGTCGCTATGCTTGTGCATTTCGTCATCTATCTTGGCATAGTTTAGTGCTTTCGTTAAAATTCAAATGTTCTTTAAAGTCATAGGGCATTTGCCATATAATCCGTATGCAAATATGTATGCATCTTTCGTTTAATATCTAATGCTAAATCGAGCCGTTTTTCTGAGCGTTTTAAATGATTAAATAATTCGCTAAATATACCTGTATCGGACGACTTTCTCCCTTCTTAAAAAGAGTCTCCATCGGTGCTGTTCATTTTTCTGGGTGTTTTGAACATGTCAATCAGTAACTGCTTTCTTCAGTCATCATACATGCATGAAGATTACTTAGAATGGTTATGTGATTCAGTGTTTGGCTTTCATTTCATAAAGTCTGTAAAGTCAATAAAAATGCGATTTTCCAAATACCTTGACTATAATCAGGACAGTTTATGCATAACATTTTCTCATTAATTAATACATCTGCTTAGAAATATAACAACAAAGTATAATTTTAATTAAATGATTTACACAGATAATGACTTGGAACAATATGCACAATGTCGATGACATTTGCAACAGTTTGATTAATTGATTTTAATTGCAATTGATGAGTCGACAAATCCAATCATATTGACGGGAGCAGATTACGCCATATGGATTTCATATTTTGTTACCAATTATTCAAACACATGTTTTCTAAAGCCTTGATGATAAGCCCCCTAATACAAAGAGCGTATACAAGTACTACAAAAAGCGGAATCCAAGGATAACTTCTAAAACTGCAATTCTAAGTTCGACAGTAGTATCAACAAGTATGTTAACAAGGTGGTAACTGTCGAGATTGCTCTTTTTCCCATCACATATTTGTTTTTAGTTTTGCATTGGCATGTGAATACCTTCGTCCTGTGCCTTTTCAATTTTTGGTATTTGTTTCAATTATCATCAGATTGTGCCATTTAAACTTATACTAATGTAACTACTTTGATTGGCTCTGCTAATACAAGACAAAGTCAGAAACAAGCTGATATGTACTAATTATTGACAATATATTAATGTTTTTTATAAATATTTATCGGAATTTTACAACAGAGTTATGGTTCAACCAGTGGTAATTGCATATTCTGTGACTGCATATTGCTAACAGGTAATTGTATACCCTACCGATTGCTGTATAACTCCTATGCATCTGGTAGTATTAAGATATTTGAAATCTGTTCGGTTATGTTATTAAAACTTTCTGTCACTTTGTCACCTTGCCTCATGTCTTATTGCATAGTATAAAGTAACCATACATGGGTTCAAGTAGGCCATTTATTTGTTATGGAAACTTGAATAAGTTTTTACTTGAAACTTTTTTAACTCAAAATACTCTTTTGTTGCTATCTATATCCCTATTTATATATATATATATATATATTCTAATGAACAACCGTGTCCAATTTAATCTCATTTAGATTTTATTTTGGCGGGTAATTTTTTTTTCGCAAAAATGAAAACACTTATTTCTCGTACAGCCTTATATTGAAGTTAATCAATACATATACATATTAAAATGATTTTGCATTTAATTATCCGAAATAATAAAAGTTGGATTATTAACAGAAGATACCCTTAACATCAGGAGGTTCATTTACAGTTTTAGAAACAATCGATTTTTTACTTGTAAAGAGTGATATCTTTACCACTACAACAAAACCGAAACAATAGAAGCACTCAAACACGTTTGCATTATTATCAACAAGTCTGGTCGCAGCTGAAATATAAGAAAACAACAGAGTAACATAGACAATGACATAGTCACGTCTGGCCTAGCTATAAAATCATTTGTTTTCTTTAATATATACCGATTCACTTATTTATTTTGTGATAACTGTCGGTTATCAGATGGGAAAACAACACTTTCTGTTTCGACTGTACTCACATTATTGCGATTACGTTGGATAATAAATAATAAAGCTGTATTTTTGTCATTTAGTCACTTGCCCCGACTTCTATCGGTCTTACAAGAGTTTTTATTCCTTTGAAAAATTAAAGTCGTATATTTAAACTTGTTTACTTATTGCGTCCTTCATAGCAATATCAAAGACGTTAATGAGTCATTACGTAGAAAGCATATCAATTAAAAAAATGCATGCTACTGAATAATTAATTTCATCAACATTCTGGGTTAGGTCATAGATATACTAAACAACAAACAATTGCGTTCAATTAAGGCCCAAACAATTCCTTGTGACCCGTCACTATCCTCTATCCATATTCATTTAGCGTACGAAATGATTTTGGAAAATTTAATTACAAGTCATTTTGAAAGTGTTAAGTTCTATATCATGGAATAATAATATGGAGCGATAAGCCAAGCCTCAACATTCCGATGCAATCCCAAGAGGTAGGAATAAATCAAATGTTTCTGCCAACATCGTTCTGCTTCTTAAGTATGTCATTTTCTTTATCATAAACCACTAACTCGACAAGATGGTAGCTGCCTGAGGCAGATTTCCAGGAGTGTTAAAACCAGTAATTAGATTATATGACTAGTCACGCCCTTGCATCAACGTACACATCATGTCATATCATAATCTTGTTCACAAGGAACTTGCTATTTTCTCTCTGCAATACTTAACGTGCTTGATACAAAATGTTTTCAGTTTATATTGGCAGCTGTCACAAATGTTGAATGTAAATAGAACTGGCAATATGATAAATACTGGATTTATAGCTAATGTTCATGACATAGTAGGAACGCATTAAAAACATTTTTGTTATCCATTTAATATGAAAGATTTAAATTGTGTAGAATAGGCACGAACTAACGCATGTATCAAACGCATTTCTAATAATGTAAAGGATGTAAGTGGATTGTACATGTAAGTTCCTGGTATGTTCCTTAAGCATTACGATTTTCGTCATTCATTTTACTAAGTTAATCTCCTTGTTTTCCAAGAATGTAATTTCGAAAATGCAATTTCATTTCACACAATTGCATGACTTGTAACATTAAAAGTTTATTTCTCAATACATAAATCAGTTTTAAATTGTATTAAGTTAAAACAACAAGAATGTATTTGCTACCAATGAAAGCAATGTGGTAGAGTAGGTTTTTAACATACTAGCCGCCCGAGGAATATTTTGCAAGGTGCTGACTAATTAAGTTTATCGTCTTTAAGAAAACAATCTTAATTGAAAAGTCATTAGTATTTTAAAGAAAATGTCATAAAATGTTTGCGACTAAACGTTCACAAGACAAAGTGATTCAGCTATCATTTAGGGGTGTTTGTGTTGAAACATTTTCATTTGGACGGATGTTAAACATTCGGAAGATGTTTGGATTTAAACTGTACCTATCAAATAAAACTACGGTTCAGGATAGAGATAGTCACTCAGCTTTTGTAGAATTAATCTCTACTGATGGCAATTTAAGACAAGTTTTGACATCATTTAAAAAACAAAAACAGTGATAATGAATAGAAATAAAAAAGGTTATCAGTATCGAGAACGTATATCCAAGATAGATGCAACAAAGAGGCTATAAACTGTTTAAACGTGTACAAGTGACGTCGACTAGTTTGAAGCCAAAAATTTAATACAAAATAACAGGTTAGTTTGTGGCTCAGTGGGCAACCTAAGCAATAGAACTTACATGTATGTTATCAATTTGTTAAATGCAATTATACAAAAAATGGGCCAGTTGGAAAGGTTAAAATTAAAACTTCCATCTATTGTGTGTGAAAACACTAGATAAAAATACTCTAGATACACGGTGCTTAGACAATTTTTAATGAACAGAAATTATAACTGCTTTCGTCACGTTTAGCTGGGATATATGATTCTTCTTCTTTTTTTTCAATTTTCGTAAATAGTGTGTTATTTATTCATTGTTAATAATATCTTTAACAGTCAATAAAACATGTTTAGAAATCTCAATACTCGTACAAATATTTCCGGGAAACGATCAAATGATCAACAATCGTAAAATAGTTAAATTTTAGTTATAAGAGTCAACTTCTGTGTTTTTTTATTTAAACGAACAGTGTTTCAAGGTGCTGGAGCTGAGTAAAGTTCGTTTACAATCTTTTCACAGACCCTTTTGAAACAAACAAGTTGCGAAATATTACTACCTGCAAACATGAAAAAAACGATTTAATTGAATCGATTGTGGTGAGAAAGTGAAAGCATCTGGCTGAGGTTGTTTCTATGGTTCCCTCCGGTTTGAGCTAACGTTTTATGTTGCATAAAGTGTTTAATCTCCATAAACTTCAATACGTCAGGCGTCTAATTAGCTGTTTCAGTTCTGTTACAAGTTGTGATTGTCTGACACCTGACGTACAAAAGCAAAAGCAGCATAACAAAACATTAGAAGCGCCTACAGCAGATTGGCTGGAAAATCGTCTACCATCACTAACATATGGCGCAACACACAACAGATTCAGCAAGAACTAGTATCTATTAAATTAGTAAGTCCATTCCTACATACATAATATAAAAGTGACACTAACATTGTTATGTCGTTTACACGGGAAACGTTTATTTTAATAGTTTTAATGTCGAGCTGTGAATGCTCTTCAAAACCGCTCTGGTGCTGGATTTGGTACAAAACGCGTCGTTTCTCTCAACTCTTTCGCAACGGGTCATACGACAAGCTTAATAACCTAATAACGAATTCTAATGAAGCCACTTTATTGAATTGACACGTCTATTCTCAACAATCATTGGACATATGACAAACAGCACAACATTCCAAAGTATTGAGAGATGTCTAAACGATAGGAGGAAACAGAGCATCTACATACGTTAGGAACTAAATAGTGCATTCACGGATGTACTTTTTTGAAAAATAAAGTTATTATTTAAAAATCCATGTGGATATTGCCATATGACGACGTTGTTAACGGGGCATTTCTCTCTCTCCCCTCTCTCTCTCTCTTTCTCTCTCTCTCTCTTTCTCTCTCTCTCTCTCTCTCTCTCTCTCTCTCTCTCTCTCTATATATATATATATATATGTGTGTGTGTGTGTGTGTTTGTTTGCTTGTGTGTGTGTGCGTGTATGTGTGTGTGTGTGTGTGTGTTTTGACATATTTTTACACATGTTAAAGATATTATTTACACAAGATGATATGTATGATATGTATACAAACGCAACGCGGAACTTGCTCATTTTAATATTTAAAATAAGAGAAGTAAATAACTAGGAAACATTCCGATATTAAAGAGTGTACACTATCCCCTATTCATGCCCCGCCAAACCGATGACCATTTTCCTTGTGTATTAGGTAAATTACTAATATTGCTATAATTTTTTAAAGGTCTAACACACGTTCTATCAAATGTATTTCATTGTTGCTCATAAAAATTACAGTCATAAAACAAACCGATATAGTGGTTTTACAGCCAAGTAAACGTGTTATCATGAAAACGATTATTTATTTGCGAGTTATACCTCATTGCAAATTTCGAAACTTTGTTCAATTGCTTTTTTAATAAATCGTTTGAGCCTATGGCATTCGTAATTAGTTTACTGCGTATTCGAACGCAACACCCTGCAGTTTTTTTTTTGTATAAAATAATGCAAAGGCAAAAACTAGCTTCTAATGTTAGTGTATTAAAATCAGCAGCAATACCATCAACGGTTGCAGAGCTTTTGATAATATTAAGTGTCAAATACATGAAATTCGAAAAAGGAAAAGTTTAATTATGTGTTTGACTGTTTTATTTTAAGAGTTTGATTAACATTCTCAATATAAAACTATTTTTTTCATTTGACCTTATCTGCATCAATAAATACAGAGTGCGCTTGTTGTTAACGAAGACGCTGTTATATGCAACTCTGTAACAAATGATTTTCCGCCCAACTAATTGTCCATAAAAAAGCCGTCCTTCTGTTAATGTAATAGGACATCAGAACTAAAATTTAATCGTATTCCTCTCTGCTTGTTTACCAAATCCATTGGCAGATTTAAGTTTGTTTTAATGGTTTCCGAGACATGTTGAAACAAACTAAAACATATTGAAGATCTAGGAAATGTTAACAAAAAGCACGGTAACTGTTTGATGATGTCGAGAAATAGCTATAATGGAAATCTCTTGGAATGTCATGAAAGACGTTTATTCATTTGTTAGTCATGTTTTATCAGCAAAACAAAAAAATCCCTGCAACATTTTTGTCAGGAATTGTTGACAATGGGAGCTAGACTTTTTAATCGCAGGAGATCAAACCTAGCCTGACACAGTTTTACAGATAAGAGTTGTGTCCACGTATAGTGGACGAATTTGTTATGTCGAAAACACTAACTAATTGTGTTTCATTGTGACATCCAAACCTATCACCTCGCTGAGTTACAGTCCAGATTGGACCTAAAGAGTTTGTGTGAATGTCCTCAAGCTTACAAGCGGTGTTCGGGTGGTTCTACCTACACATTTGTCATCGTTTTATCTCCACAAACTATGGACGTCGATATAATAGAAAAATCAAGTAAAAAAGCAATAACAACTTTTGCACGAGCAACTTTAAACGGGTCATTTTTTAGGTTTCTTAAATTAATTAGGCAGGTTACTTGCTACTACAGATTCGTCCAGAAGTAGGAGACATGATTGCACAAATCGCCAATATATTGAGCTCAATTAGACTACCAAAAGACACATATAAGCATTGCAACATAAACTAAAAATAATACACAAAACGATAGCTTTCAAAATCAGGGGAATTGAAATTTCTAAGATTTGAATATATCAAAAAATAATAAAGATGCCTTTTTAGATTCATGTGATTTTTGTATTGGAATTATGAGCAATGCTCTTAAACGGATGGGCTTGAGATGAAACATTTTAAAACAAAGATAATGTTGAGTATGTAGACGACTCCTTTGGTATTGTAAGGGTCCACCCTATCAAATCTAGGAACAGTCAAAGTGCACCAGCCAGATTTTAAGGGTATGCACGATAAACTTCGAGCAGAGACATGAGTTACGGTACAATATACAGCAAGTACAAGTGAAAATGACACAAAATGTATTAAGCAACATATTGAAGTCAGATGCTAATATGCAATTGTCTGCCCCGATAATCTACCTGTCAGTGACTGCAAAAATTCGATAATACGTTGTTGTGAGTAAACATAACCAACAAAGGCAACGTGATTGAACGAATATATTGCAGCCATTGAGCGATATAACACAAATAACTTAGTACCATTAAAATATTGCATGTGGATGTGACTAAGTGCTTATGCAGGAAATTATGCACAAGGCTAGGGCGAAAAACAGTGCGTGCGAAAACAGTGGCATAATGCCCCTTACTGCCGTGCTCTGGTAAATAAACCAGCAAACTTTTGAAGTCGATGACATTCTATGAAAGTCGAGAAGTAATTTGGTCAAGCCCTTACAATTATGTACCCACCCAATTCTAAAAACAGACAAAGTTTTGCCATGAAATGGTCGATGAGTGGTCAATATTGAATCAAGAACGACAATCAACCCCAAAGATATTTTTATGAATGTAGGCGAGATATACAGTTGATTTCTACAACGCTTAATTGTTTCAATATATGATGTGTGAATTTATTTAATTATAATGACAGCTAAATAAAGGGGATATAAGGTACATATGCATTTGTGCTAACGTTTATTGGTCACATTGAAGTTAATTTACATATTAAATTATATATGAAAAGTCCTGTGAGCAATGCAACATATACCAACATAACTCCGAAAAGGCACAGGCCAAAGGTATTCCACATGCAAGCCGAGTCAAAAGCAAGAACAAATTTGTGTCATTTAACGAAAAGAGCAAACCAGACAGTTACCGCCTTGGAACGGTTAATTGGCAATATGGGCTGACTGGGGTGCTTAAACCGGTTTTACAGAGCTCTAACCTCGCACTTCCTGATGGGTTTTTCATTGCAAACAATGAAAGGAAAACCGATCTATTTTAATACAAAATGTCCAAGCGTTAATGATGTTTACTTTGATAAGTTATGACGAAAGTAGTGACGTTATTGAAAAACAATCTCCACATAGTGGAGGGGTATCATTTCGATTATAAAAACTACACAAAAAATGGAAGATTATAAGTGAAATTAACTTTGAATCAAGAAAAACATGATCAGAGAAGTATTATGTAAAGAATTGTGGTATAGATAATCAGACCATAAGAGTAGTCCATGAAGATCCGGATGAGTCTTTGTGTTAATAGGTGACATAAATAATTTAAGACTATTTATAGTCAGACAACATAGCCTTTGTTTTATTAGGTGACATAAATAATTGTAGAGTATATACAGTCAGACATTTCCTTAGTTGATTGCTGTATTTTATATTACATACTTAAATGGTTGATATCAAAATGTGACATGACAATGGTCAATTGAATGAATTGCTTCACTTAATTAACATTGAAGATTATGGATAAGAGCTGTCAGTGGTACTTTCACTTTTTAAACTCTACATATCTTTCTGTCTGTGACCGATGAAACAATCATTTCTTAGATTATGTTAACGAAAAAAGGTGGAACTTTTTCCAGAAAATGCTGATTATCAAACTTGGATGATGTGACCTCACTATATGTACTTATCCAAATGACATACAAACAGCGAAAAAAAAAAAAAAAAAAAAATA
Source organism: Sinonovacula constricta (assembly GCA_007844125.1). NCBI lineage: Eukaryota > Metazoa > Mollusca > Bivalvia > Cardiida > Solecurtidae > Sinonovacula > Sinonovacula constricta. The sequence continues at coordinate 61,404,895 of CM017556.1, forward strand.
ATAATAATAATAATAATAATAATAATAATAATAATTATTATTATTATTATTATTATTATTATATAATAATAATAATAATAATAACAATAATAATAATAATAATAATAATAATAATATCATTATTATTATTATTTAGAAGAAGAGAGAAGGAGAAAAAGAAGAAGAAGAAGAAGAAGAAGGAAGAAGAAGCAGACGAAGAAGAAAAAAAATGTCTCAGTGCATTTTTGTAACTATGTAAATGCTTGAATGCACTTAAAGTGTACCTTTCCATTTCTCTTTATATTGAGTGAGTCCGCTTAAAAAAAAATCCAACTGAAACTCACGATTCTATCTCCACCACAGCTCCGCAACCAGTCACCTTCACTATTATGCCTTGGCCCATTTCTGTGTATTGCCTCGTCATGTGGGAATCTGTGATAGTTGACACCACTCCATATGTGTGGCTGCATCCACCCATCACAAATTGCTGTTTTTCTACCGACGATTTTAAAACATTTGTAAGCAACAAACAATCAAAAACTAACAGTGATGTCACAATACAGAGCGTGGCGGAAATAATTGATGCTGCTAACGGACGAAAACTGATCTGTGTATGATGTTAATACGTTGGATTTTGTGTAATATCCTATATTGTTTTCAACGCAATGGATTTTTGGCTTTTATTTAATTAAGGCTCATGCAACTACCACGTGGATTAAATAATGCCATTCAATGGGACTTTAATTTGTTTAGATATTTATGGTCTGAGTGTTGCTGACTTCATGATTGCTTCATGATTACTATTTTTCTAGCAAATGAATGATTTCTATGCAATACATTGATACAGGCTCGATCACATAGCGCTAGTAGCCAGAACTGTGCTATTATTCATGTACCAATGCCCTTTAGAGAAGAAAGGGAACAAGTACTCAAATAATAACACTTAGGTAATTGTTTTAATATTACAACGTATATTTATACTGCAACATGACGATGATATCTACAATCAGCTTTGAGGATCGGATTGCTCTAGAAGTAGATGATTAGATAATATACCAGTTTAGATGTATGATAGATGCTGCTACAAGAATAGATACATGTACTGTTATGTGTAAGGATACCATAGCGTATAGAATTGTACAACAAGGAAAAGTTTACCCTGATGCAATAAAGCCATGTAAGAAGAAACATGTATCTTACATATGTAACTACAGACGTTAAAGCGTTCGTGTAGTTGTGTTTAAAATCTTAAAGCCATGTAATATAACCAGTTATACTATTTTAAACACAGAATACTTGATTATGAACCTTAAAGTTGTTTCAAAATACAATATTACACATACTTTTTTCTATTTCATCTAACTATTCACATTACGGGTAGGTGCACACAGGATTGTTATAATATAGAGATTTTGTTGGACTCAACAAACAGTTTTCGATGCACAAATGGTATTTTGTGTTACAGCTTATTAAGATTGGTGTAAAGTCTGTGGTATGTTTCAATCCTATTAAACTAACAGTGGCCATATTGTTAATGTAAATAACCGTTTGTCTGAATTTATGAAACTTCTCTTGCGATATGCATCAGTGAAATATTTTGACTCCACTATCGATAACTGTAACATACTAGTGTTGATAAAATACTTTCCCTTTAGCATAGAAAACAAATGAATATAGTATTTGGTTGTAAAAGTAAAGAACTGATCAATTTGGTGACCTTTCTGTACAATGAAATGGTCATTCTTTTGAATCTCAGACATACATTAAGTATAATGGATCTTTTTGAGAAATAATCTATCTGGGGCATACTTATTTATAACAATGTTACAACGGTTTAAACTGTTTTAAAGTTCAAATTGAGACGTACACAGTGTTTAAACATGTATTTAAGAGACATGTATTAAGTATAATGGGTCTGTTTGAGAAATAATCTATCTGGGGCATACTTATTGGTAACATTGTTACAACGGTTTAAACTGTTTTAAAGTTCAAATTGAGACGTACACAGTGTTTAAACATGAATTTAAGAGACACATATTAAGAATAATGGTTCTGTTTGAGAAAAAATCTATCTGGGACATACTTATTGATATCATTGTTACAACGGATAAAACTGTTTTAAAGTTCGAATTGAGAGGTACACAGTTTTTAAACATGCATTTAAGAGAAATGGGCATCTGCAATTCGTTCTTTCTCTGCCGGTTTGATTTCTGCATTTACTTCTGGTATTCTGGATTGACCAAAAGGTAAACAACTCGACTTCAAATTCCACGAAATAAAGCTGGCATCATAGTTATGGTTATTGAGTATTGTTGTGTTTTGTTCTTTTTTTTTTTTTTTTTTTTTTTTTGTGGCTTTGTTGTTGTTGTTTTTGTTGTTTGGTTGTTGTTGTTTTTTTATTTTTTAAGGTAAAAGGATTAGTAAATGTTGCAAATAAAGGATAACACCCTAATCAAATCTAAGCATTTTAAAATATGTCCTTAACAAATCTGCATCATAGCCCTTTACTTTGTATTTTGATAAACATTATAATATGCAAGAGTAGACATAACATGTTTTCAATAGGATCACTTAGAAATAAAAATTTCACAAGAAAAAGTTTATTTGCAATACATTTCTAAACTGTAATTAATTATAGTCATTGGTTTTTGTTTTTGTTTCTTACATCGCCCCGACACAGTCATGGTCATATAGGCGACGTCCAATTAATTGTAAGTGGACGAAAACCCAAGGCTTATGGCTGGTTAATTCAACCGGCGCACCACGGGTCATCTGGAATTATAATTAGACATTAGGTTTATAACTTTCTTGTTTATAGTTTTAAATATTCGGAGATATAGTAAGTAGTGATCGTAGATTTTTATTAAAAATAAAGAAACAGTTCAGCCTTTAAATCTGTGATTTTAGTTGTCGTTTAAAGACTCCGTCGGAGATGAGTCTTAATATTGCTATGGATTATCCTGTGAAGTATATGTCTATTGTATTGGGATTTTATCAAATGTTAAAATTATTAATAATTAATTCTCAGACAAATAATAAGTAACGGACTAATATATCTATGCATTTTAATTTTGTGACGAGAGGAGTTTTTTTATATTTTCGATATTTTGTAATGGGGACAATGACGCCGACAATAGTGATGATGGTGATGATTTACGATTAGTTGCTGATGGTGATTTTGCTGATGATGACGACGACGAAGGCGACAACGATGATGATGATGATGATGATGATTTTGCATTGCATGCCTCTGGCTTTCTTCATTGCTGTGAAATTTTGAATGTGCTTCGCTTGTTGCCAATTCCCATATTTTGAAGCTTACCTCACTAAATCGCGCTTTGTAAATACCAATCAGATCAACAAAACATATTATTTAAACATGACAAAAAATGTACTTTCTTATTTGTGTGCAAGCTGAAAACGTTAACACAACAGCCGCATTTAATAAATTGAATAAATCGTGTGTATTCTTGCAAAGCCATCAAATTTGTATGTGCCATGTTTATGTTGGAATGACAATAACCTTGTCCTTTATTATTTGCAAAAAAATTAATAATAATTTACGTATAATTATTCCTGATGTTAATAAATCATGATGTTTTGAAAGCTTCTATGATGGTTTTCTGAAGCCCAATACATTGTCTAAAATGATTAATTAAAGGATTGAGGGACATATTGACAACATAAGACTGGAATTAGCCACGTACATTATCTGGAAGCTTAATTTCTAGAGAACGCAATAAATATAAATAGTACCACTGTCCCTATAAATTTTGAATTACAAAACACGATGACATAGTTTTTATAATAGTTCGCCACATTTGCAGTATACTGTTACATAGACAAATGAACAGCTTCCGAAGATAGTTTGGAGCAGTAAGCGTCCTCAGTCACGCTTTGATATCTGGATATGCGTTCCACATTCATGTCCACACCTGTGAAAGTCAAGCTTCACTGTCCCCGGGTACGTGTTCTTCGTAAACATTTCCACTCGGAAACCTCTCAGAACATCTTAGTTGTTTAGACATTCGGACAAAATAGCTTTTAAAGTATTAGTGAAATTGATGCTAAGAGACGTATGGTCGCTTCTTAATTGCATTTAGTGTCTAAAAGCATTGTAAAAATGATAAATGACTGTATTGCTGATTGAAATCAATGAACAAACCCACCACAACAAGTATTCTAATATCCTCTTTTGTCACGAACTTTTATTTTTCGAATTGGGAGAAAAAGAACAACATTCAAACATGATCAGCTTCCGTTAACTATCGTTTTCAATATGAGCGTGTGTGACACGTGCTTCAAGTTATATATCTTGTATCAATCGTGAAGTGTATCTATTTAAAGAGATATATGACCGACCCGACCTGTAATCACTTTCTTATTTATACTAACAATGAGATAGTACTCTACTTTATACCAAGGTTATGATAAACCGTTCAAGCATCCAGCAGCTACAATCTTTCCCAAACCATTTTAAAGCAATATAACCATTTGTATTTGTAATAATACTTGTAAAGAGCTGCTAATTAGAAACTCCTCTGACTTCTTCACCTGTCACCGCGTGGGTTCGAGTCCCGTTCGGGGCGAAGAGCTTAATGTGGGCAGGACTTCCAGTAGACTTGCGGTGTGCCGGTGGTTCTACCCAGACATTTGTCTGTGTTCTTAGTCTACCAAAACACTGGACGTTGCTCTAATGGTCATAACTGGTCGCTACAATGCACTTCAAAAGGAAAACAATACTTGTAAAACAAATGCAGTCTACAGCCAAGTACCACCGAGAGCATGTATGTTCCTAGACAGCAGCCACACACCTGATTTCCAATAAAGAATGGCCAGTAGCGCTGCTGTCAGATATCTCTTTAAATATCTCAACTACATGGGATCAGATAAGAAAGTAACACCAATATCGTGGACAACAATATTATTACTTTCCTGAAAGGACGTAAACATTAAGGTCTGAGACTCTCGCCGTTATCCATTTTGTCCATTAGTTGCCTTTTACATAAAGATTGTGATAGATAATGTTCAAGGGACCAAGTCGTTTAATGACATCATTGAGACATCTCCAATTTTCTATCAAGAGCATACTATTCATGCTGAGATGGTCGAGTAAAACCTAATGCATGTTTAAACATACCTTACAATCACTGATATAAACCATGTCGTAATAATTCAATTATCGTTGGTATATCAGATTGGATTTTATTGCCCCAAACGATCTGGCAGGAGAAGACAGCAAAAAAAGAAAGATGCCTTGCTATGGCCCATAGATGCTTATCACTACTGAACATATAAATCCTCAAACCACGTTAATCATTTCAAGCAATATTTATGTGCACAGTACTTATTTCTGCCGATTAGTACGTGTGTTTATAATAAAACTCTAACCTGTTCAACCATTCCGTCCCTGCTATACGGATCTGCTATATTGATCATAGTAACGTAAGTTCACATATATTGATATTTTCAGTTATTTATTTAGCCATTTTTTTATCTCAAGGAAATAAGTTGGTATCTGTAACTGGGAACACACCTGTTTCGTTACACAATTATAGACCATGAAATCTTCGCAATGTTTATACGCCATCAAACTCTTATAGCAATATTGAGCGCTTTTATTGGGAGGTTTATTAAACTAATCAGGACGTGAATTCATTTTTAATTTAGTTAAATTTTTGGTATTTGTTACAGAAATATGGTTATATACTTACGTATCACAACATCCTAAATGCATATTAATGACAATGGAATGTCTTGGACGTTTATACGAAAAAGTGATCTACAAATATACATTTAATTTTATAAATCAATTTCTCTTAGATGCAGAGTCAAACGTCGCTCAACCTAAACCGACATTAACTTTCACTGGGTGGCAAATAATACAGTCCTGAAACGGTGATTATTTACTTTAAAACATTTTGAGTTTCTGTTACTTTCAGAGTAAAATTACAATAATGTACTTTGTCCTTGTTTTAACTGTGTTGTTTTAGGAAAGCCAGGATGTGGGGGCGCAGGGGGATGGTTGGGGCAGAAATTTCAAATATTTCGCGTCATGTCAAATCTCGGAAGATCAATCAATGTTTTTTTTTAAAGAGTAAAAATACGAAACTTCTGTATCTGTGTCTCAAATAGCCATATTTATGGTTTATTTGTTGCAACACCCTTTAGAGAATGTTTTCTAACCACTGACCAATGATACGGTCGAACCATGACTCGCCTTTATCTCGATGATGACACCAATCACTATACGCCGCTCCGCTTCTAAACACATGAATTCCAGTCAACCCTATCATAACAGTAATTAGCTAATTACTGCTAAGTTATCAGGTTAATGATCACAACAAATACACCGGTTGTCATCTGTTCTTGCAGAACATGAATTACATTTTAATCTAAGTCATAGGATAAGAATATAAATTGTGTTTGTCCTTTATCTATAGGTAAGGAATAGCACCACATATGTCGTGAAAATTTAAAATGCTTCACCAGTGTTATTACCATCAAATCCGTATTGTATACGTCTATTCTAGATAATTTAACTTGTGAATATTTTAAAAGAATATACATCTACTCTAACTTTTCTTAGCATGTAAAATTCATTTGTGATGTTGATGATTCTTATCTAAAAGTTCAGCTTATCATCAATAAACCCACAAATATAACCGCTTTTGCCGTTAGTATTTTTGCTTATGGTCCATACTATAAATCCCAGTTGTGTCTTGTTTCCAATTTAATATTTTAACGATTAGCGAATCAGGTAAAGAAAACTTACAACCTTAAAATACATATTCGTCATTAGATATGCTGCATCAAAAGCCTTCATCAAACTACACATGTGTAAGATATTGTACAACAACAGTGAGAAGTCAAAGATCAATCCTTACTTAATTTTAAATTAATAAGATCAAAGTCAAAACAACGATCTTCATAAATCTAAATGTATCTCATTTGCTTGTGTAAGTGATGGAGTTATTCCAAGTTTGAATCGTCATAACCTGTATTTCTTTTTTATTTAGTAATATTTGTATTTGAGGTAGGACTATTGGAAATTCACAAAGGCATAGCATGTCAGCCGTTGAACGGGTATATTATGCGATATTCAGCCCTCATGTGTCGAATTAATTGTTAATGCAAGCATGGTTAATATGCAGGATAATTATCGGGTCATGTAAATCAATGATCAATTATGAAAAGAACGAGAAGTATGTCGGTATATCTTTTCGTAAGATGATTGGAAAAAATGAAGTACATAGTACTAGCGTATGTAACACTGACAATGTCATCATAGTTTGAAATGGTTATTTTATTTATTACGCAAAATGTATAATCAATTATTTTTAGGAATGCCATTTTGCACTAAAGGCAATAACGAATCATAAATTTTGTATATATTTTTTATAAATTGCAAATATCCATTCGAAATTAAGAGATTTGTTCAACACCACGATACTATTATGATTTGAAAACCGTGAAAGTAATTAAAGTACTGAAACAGCTATTTATTATGCTTCTGAGGTTATTGGCTTTCCTCTTAATACCGTTACTCTGTCTACAAATAGGCATACGCTGATCAAAATCTGCTTATTAGTTTCACTTCAAAGACAGCTGATTGATGAGGAGATGAAACATGAGCATTTTAGTTTGATCATTCAATTATTTCCTCAAAGTAAGTATAGGTTTAGAGGAACAACACTGCACAACTTATATGGTTTTGCTTCTTTTGCATATATCTATATTATTATGTTCAATGAACATCTGAGACAAACATAATGTACACAAGAGACGTCATGTGACAATGATCAAGATTATAAGGTTTTAAACCCTCACCAGAACAGTACATTTCCAGATAACGTTACACTTGACCGTTTAGTTTAGGTTATTTGTCTTGTTGTTTGATCAGATTGTTTTACTGTTGATCCTATATTTTTATACAATATTTCTGCTTCAGCACTTAATTTATTTGAGAAAAATACCTTAATTATTAATTTTTATTATGCTATTCAACATAATATATAGGATGCGGTTGAATGCTGTTATATGTTGTATGTGTCACGATATTTTTGTATATTATGTGTATTCGGTAGATAGTTGCAATACGGTACAGTTCCTTTCCACTCTTAAAGGAGTGTCTTAACAAATGATCATCAATGTATTATTTATTATCATATATGAAATAAACACATTTTTAGGTTTCGTTATTGCAATTGAGAAGATTACGTTGTGAGTGGCCTTAGATATCCGTCAGAAAAGTTTATGTATTTTATGGACGTTTAAGTAATCTGTTTTCATTTAGCATTTTTATTTTCTAATTAAGCTAAAATACCATGTGGTTTTTGCCTGACAAATCAAAGAAATGATATCTTTCTTCAACATTATCTATTTTTTTATCTTCTAAGAAATATGGCCCGTGTTAATATGAACCAGTAACGGTCCTGCTTGGAACGGCGGGGCTCATAGGTTTTTTTTGCACATTTGTCAATTCACATTAGTAAATACAAAATAAATACAAATTTCCAGGAGAACACTTTGCATTTGACAATTATTGAAACATTGAGTTCTTCTTATTTCAATTTCAATTGTAAATATAATTGTTTTATAAAAGTATAATGTTTATATTAGTTACCTTATTTGCATAATATACTAAATGTCTCGATGTATTTTATATGTTTATGTGTCAGAGTCTCACGATTTTTAACAAGCTTCCTTTATTGTTTGCACTTTTCAGCATATATACTTCGATTTATTTGTTTTAACGATAAACGAATCGTAGAAATTGTAGACAAATTTACCAGGCAAATTTGATTCGAAGGAACAGTTCAGACAAATTGTTTTGAGTAGCACACTTAATCACGCTATATGTTAATAAAACAACTATTATATTGAAAGAATGACCTTGCTAATATTGTTTACTCTAACAGTAATGGCTCCGACATGGTCATGAGATGGTTGTGCATTTTATAACCAAGTAAAACTATTACCGTTTCAGAACAGTAGTCTATTCATATGCCGGTAATTAATAAATTATTATGTTTTATTTGTCACACTGCAGCAGCAACTGCAGTAATAAAAACAACAGGCGCTACATCATAACTACCTTTATTCATGGATTAAACAGCGAGAATCAGAAAGATAAACAAACGTATTACCAAATAAACAGAGCGCTCTGCTAATTCTTTTTCGCGTTTATTCTCTGGCACCAGATATGGAAGTAATTTATTGTCTGTGTCGCTAGTATTCTCGCCACGAATCATTCCATTTAGGTTGGACAACAATGAATGCAATTTGATAAATTCCTACGACAAATAATTCGAGATATACTTTAGAAATCGTTATCGTCGTAACAGTTATGTGAAAGCTTCGATATAACGTAAAAAGACGAAACGTGAAAAATTCCGTAACATGGACTTGTACAAGTCTCAACTAAATAATGTTTATACAGCTGCAGCAATAAGTGGATATAAAAGATAATTCGTTTTCCGATTTGCATCAATACTTAAACTAAAGTTAATTTGTAAAGACCATTTTGCCAGATGTCTACTGAAAATTCTATCAAGTAAGCGCCATCAGCCCACTTCTATAAACAGGCTATTATTAGTACAATTGAATCAACCCATGCCAAATTGGTTGAATGGTTAGTGAAGCGTTACTTTTAGTCAGGTCCATGTCATGCATCATGATCTTTTTATTAAGAAATTAACCTAAGTTAGAAGGAACATAAACGATAATAATACATAAAGTTCATTCTCTAATTGTTGTCCAGATTTCTTCAAAATAAAATTTAAAAATAACACACTGTATTTGCGGAAATATGCATACAAAATAACTTTTGTGGCTGATAATTTAACAAGCACAATAATACCGAACTTAGTGAAACGCGATACTTATCTGATCGCTCACAATCAATAATAGTGAGTCAAGGAACGGATAAATGTGAAAACAAGTCACGAGAGTAAACAGTCGTATTACCTGCAGTAATGACAAAATCTGTGGCAGTCGAAGTATTGCAATATGCTTAACAATATCGGCAATATTTCTGTTATTATAATAGTTTGTCAAGACGTTAGTATATGGTATAGAAAAACTCTCTATGATAGTATCAGTGCATTGCATCTCTATGAGCTGTAGATGTGGCATGACATTTACAATATACAACTTTAACCCTGCTGAACACGTGCATCTCGTTTTGTTTATCACAAAATAGAGGATTCGGAAAGGCTGCAGACCAATAAATTAACCAATAGTTAATTTCGCCCGCATATTTCGGTAAATTTAGTTTAAGATGCATGCCTTTGGTCCTGCAACCATAAACTGTTACGATATATGTGACATTTTAACGGTTGCTGCTTGCAGGCCAACGTAGTAAAAACTGGCAATGATACGACTCTTTTTTATTTTATTAGATGTATTTTTTTCTGTTTAACACAAGCAGTTATAATGATCAATAACAAAAAGTTGGTCTGTTGTCAGTCACCTTTGAAGTACACTTTAATGAAATAAACAGCATATATTAAGGAACAACTCCTTGATGTTGGAATCTAGTTCGCTGAGTTAGGTCGCGTCAATGGCGTCAGCAACCAGAATAGAAATCACACTAATATGATATATGAACACAAACTTAAAGAGGATCTACGGCAACCTCACAAAATAAACAGATGGAAACTAGCCTATTCATACGGATTATCACATATATTTAAACCTTTATCTAGAAAAAGGCGTACAGAATAACTTTAAAAGTGAAACAACAGCAACAATACAGAGATGTGACAGTTAACGCAAAAAGAAATAACCAACTCTTATCCCCTTGAAACGGTCTGTCGCAAAAGGACAGACTGGGCCTGTTTAAAACTGGTTTGTAGTTCGCACAAGTTCCATTTTTCAAGAACAGTGTAAATAAATATATCCCATTACAGTGAGACAACTAATAGCAAGCACCTACATCGGAAGATAAACCAGATCAGATAAATTACAAAGAAAATGACTCATTATGTAACAAAATACCAACATATGCCCAATATGTACAGGGGATAAAAAAGCTTCGACAAAATAAATGTTACTAAGATATGAATCGTTTGAGGTAACCCAGCGTGAGCTATGCTATATTTCTGAATAAAAATGGAAAAATTAACAGAAAATACACGAAGGATACCATCAAGATTTGGAAAACAATTGAAAGCAACAGTTGCAATATTGTGTAGAGATAATAAGTAATGAAATCAAAATGTTTTGTTATAGCAATTCGAGGATTTACACGCAATAGGGATATTTTATAATAAAGACAATTAATTATACCTACTGTGCAAGTTCACGTAAAGGGCGTGGAGACTGCTCAAGTTGTCTCACCCTCATTGGGTATGACTGGAGCCATGAGAAGACAGAATTCATCAGTGGCTGTTCAAATTATGGTTTTAAGATACCGTAGTAATGTTGTCTCAACGACCTGTCCGGTCATCGTGTAATTTATAAGCAAGGCAATTTCTTGACTGTAAAACGTTCAGTTGCAGGCAATTTAGTATAACGAATGATTCCCGGGTTGTATATAGTTTATAATGAGATCATAATAGCTGATTTTGTTTATCTTACATAAAATATTTCCGTAAAATGCAAGATTGCTTGTACGTTGTTACATAAATGTTCTCATACAGTTATTAGATTTGTGTATCGATAAAATCACAGCGATGAAAAAACGCCTTCTATAGTTTGTGGAAACGAAATACTTGCTGTAACAATTCTGAAGTGGTAAGATGGTTTCTAGTACTGAAAATCTTTTTAGTATAAGTTCGTGCACACATTGTAAGTTGGTATATATAAATAAACTAGAAGGGGGGTGGATCAGCATCAAGGAATATATAATTCACAATACCGAAGTGGTGCGTGATATATGAGAATACTAGATGGCATTTGATAGATGTGTAAATAAAACAACACATGGGTAAAAGAGCCTAGTCATTGTATTTTATGAAATCAGCAGTTTTGTTGAAAAATAATAATTATGCATGGTGACTTGTGTGATTTATCATAAACACATCAACTGTTTGTCACAAACTAGAAAGAATTTACAAAATAATATTTTTTCAGAAAACAGGACATCAGTGGTATATATACACATTATTTATGGCGTTTCCTTAGAATCTGGAAAGTAACTTTAACTAAATTAAGCTTGCTTCTACTGAAAGTTAAATGTATCAGCTGCCACAGACACACACTCGTGTTTAGCCATAAAATCACGACTGTTTAAGCACTTTTTTCTTGTTGTTGTTCTAAGCACATTTTCCCCATAGCGAGTGGAATCCCGCTAACACGACTCTCAACTGTCATGTCTTCAAATGTATAGACTGAAGAGTATGTATGGTGTATTATTATAAAGTAGATGTTTTGGGACTAAAACGATTGCCAAGTGTTATTTACCTCAGAGGTTTTGAACATTTTTTACACTGTCTTCTAATATGAGAATATCCACTTTACTTGTCAAAGCTTTTACAATATACAGTCTTCAAAATCAGGTCTGCAGCTGTGTATGTCTTACGGGCTGTTTATAATATAAGTTACGATTTGACAAGTGATATCACAGAGTAGTAGAATATTAGCTTCCACACCTATAAAGCTTGGCTTTCATTTCCATTTTCGTTATTGCTTGTATTACATTCTGTTCTTATTTTGCACATCGTACACGATTTTCTTTATTTTCCGTTTGTTTTGAATTGTAAGTATATTGTGTCTGTTTATGAAATCTAAACTACGTAGTGGAAATTAGAGACTAATCTAATAAAAGTGACGTTCCAATAATCAGATCATTTAATCTGGGATTGACATTGGGATTAGCCGGCATTTTTGCCGATACTGTGCAGCGACATTTCTATCATTACAGCACAGGGGCACTTATGAGGTGCCCAGGGACTGAACCCGACTGGTCCATTATACTGACACCGACAAGTCAGGTGTAATGCTGTCCCCTTAGCACCGAGCGTTAGGAGGGAAGCCACTACTACCAACTTTAAAGTCTTTGGTCTGACCCGGCCGTTGTTTGAACCCACGACCTCCCGATTCACAAGCCGACGCTATACCAATTGAGCTATTGCGGCCGGTCCATTTAAACTGCTGGTAAGGTGTATATACATGTACGATAAGAAAGGCTAATGCTAATGTCCAGCAATCCGACTGACTGACACAAACACGAGAGTACTCCTTTGTCCCATTTCAATGAAGCTGTCAGTCTTTCGTTGTCAATTAAAAGATGTTTGATACTTTTTGCTTGGTTATTGCAAAGAAAAATGTATACAATACAAACCCTTTATAAAACGATACGGATGATAACACAATTTTATTGCTTATTTGCCAAAGGATTTTATGCACATTGTGTGACATTTCTAAAGATGTGATCAACATGAGGACATATTCAGTATTGGCTTATCCACTATAAACTTTGAAATAATTTGTACCATGTCTGCTCCTACTTAAGAGTAATAACGAACGTTTGCCCTAATACGTTCAGAGGTCTCACGAAAGTTTGTTGTTAAAAATTATTGATAACAACTATGAATTCTGAACAGCCATTTCATTTTAATTTCAGAACATTTATGCAATCATGCCTATGGGAGAACTACATTACGTAAATTAAATTAATATGCTTTTATAATTGTTATAAAAAAGGCATAACCATATTGATTGAGTTATATTAGGCCGCTCTAAAAGATCGTATATGTTATTGGAAAATACGCTGCACTCGAATTCATTTTTAAACAAAATTGACTGATACTGCTCATAAATATGAGTTTAGACTTTTCATCGTTATTGTGCCTCCACCTTGACTAGGGCTGACAGAAATGGCAGTGACAAGAATCTAACACTGCTGGTAATCATGATGTCTTTACATAATTTTAAATGCATAGGCCCAATCAATCAATCAATGTTTATTTCCCCCATTCCTGGAGATATGACAATGTACATACATTGTTTCGATGAACAATGGGAAATACATAAAATAAATACAACAAATGTTCAAATTACCAATACATGAGCATTATTTCAGTTATGCAGGGTTATAAAGCCGTTGATAATCCGGTTTTTAGTAATTGGAAGAAATACATATTAATAAACGGACAAAAAGAAATGAAGATACATTTCAAGAATAGGAGTTCAGCCAGGAATTATGAACAACACCTATATACATACTTACAAAATAAAAGGAAGCAGTTATCTTGTGTGTCTAATCACGCACCCGCAGGCGTCAGTAACCAAATATCAAGTGTCTTTATTCACACAGGCTTTTATATCTTCCGTTGCAATACATCAACTCAATAAATGGACACGTCTGTTCTGATCTACATGAATAAGGAAGCATTTATTATACAATAACGCTTCGTTCTGGTCAAGTTCGCATCAAGTTCCCATCAAGCTTGTGCCACAGTTCTCCTTACCGCCGTCGTGCAGCTGTACTTGCAGCCGACCGTTATCACAGCCTGTCGTACAGTAGGACACAGAGTTTTGAACAAATCAAAATCCTCGCAAGGTGAAACTCTGTTGCTCCACTCCTGCTTGTCTGCTGAATAAACGAGTCTTTTAGTAGAAATCATGAAGCCATTTTTTTTTAAAAAATGGCTAAATTCAATATTTTGTCTATGTATATGAATGACGTTCTTATAATTTAATAATGCCGAAAATACGACACTTTCAGCAGAACATTTTGGACATGTCGCTTCATGTCTGAGTAGCGAAATGGACCCTCAAAACGTTTTCGAAATTTTAAATTTAAATCAAAGAAGGATAGTGTCTGAATTATTGACTGCTCTGTTCTTTTGCATGTTGTATTGACTCAACATACACGGATAGCAATACGTTATTTTATTGAAAACTATGGCCCTCAGAAAAACACATATACTTTATAATTATATATTATAGCTAAACGATAACGGGATGCATGTAATAAGAAGTAACGGTTCAGTACAAGCCATGGTGGATTAAATATGCCAGCGACCGACACTTGTTATGTCGCCAGATATATTCCTCAAATTGTTTGTCAATTACTGTGAGTGTGGCATATAGTGTAAGGCCAAAGGATTAGGTGCATTAAAACAAATGTTGTGTTCTCTCATAAATGTTAAGTTTTACTTACCTTTGAAATTACAAATAAAGTTAATAGCTGATGATTAGCATTAGCACAAGGATAAAGACTGTTGCTCATGTTAATAAGACAGAGCAACCAATCCTATATATGTGATTTAGCTACATTCTTTCTAACAAACGCATCTTACTGCGAATTCCCTTGTTTACATCATCATTATTCCTATGTAAGTGTTTCTAAATCCTCGGAATCCATGTTATAAGTTGTGTAGCCACTTTGTTTTATTATAGAAATCACTAGTTGTTTTTTGAAGACTTTGTAGAATAGTCCTTATTTATTGACTGAGCAGAAAGGGTAGTCATTTTTCTGTATGCTGTAAGTTTACTCTGCGGTCTGTTTAAATCTCTCTGATTAAGGATGTGTGACGTTCTTGGAATTATGATCATCTAGTAGAAAATGTGTTTTAATATTGTATTCTTTGTCAGTATGTGTTTAATTCATTGTTAAAAATATTTGTTACGTCACACTATATCTTTTTCACATGAATTTCTTGTGCGTTCTTTTTTGCGCACAATTTTCTTGTTCATTCTATTCGGTACGATTTTATGGTGCACAGGATTTTGTTGTGCATGATCTATTTTTTCTGGTGCAGTGGGATCAATATAAATAGCCATGATTTTTCCTCAGTCGAGGACTCCAGCATTTTGTAGACGTCCATTTTATTCGATCGTGTTTTATTTGTTTTTGTTTAAATGTTGTTGTTTTTTTTTAATTTTAATTCAGGGAATAAGTGATACGTAAATTCAGGCGCATAAATATTTAAAAGTGGGAAACACACATATAACATATAATTTAATACATTATTGCTGTTATTGGAGTGAATATTTTGTTTAAAGTTAGGGTCGAAGAAATAGGCAAATAAGATGACTTAGACTCTAACTGTTTTTAACGTAAGTAGAATTTATATATAATATTTGTTTATTGTGTGTTTATAAATGGTGGCCACGTGGTTTTATATGTGAGCGTAGAATTTTCCCAGCGTCTATTTGTTCGCGTGTTTAATGAAGAAATATCCTTAAATAAATGATTTGATGTACGTATTACTATTTCGTTAAATTGTTTAATAATTAATAAATCAATTCTCTAGTTACACAAATGCATCGTTTGTCGTTATTTAATCTTCTTGAATAGAAATTAAGCTGGAGTCCAAACAATAAAACAACATCACGCCGGATGCCGCAACAATATTACTTGCAATGATTGGTAAAAGCCTGAATTGTATTATTAAGCACAATTTCAGTAATGTATATTGATGTATATTTTAAATTATGAACGTCAGCATTTCTTAGAGTTTTTAACATTCTTCTATCGTTTGATCTGTGAAATTTAATAATTGAATTTTAAACAAAAAACGATTGACAAAGGATCAGTAGCTAATATTAAGCATTTTAAAACCTTTCAATGGTTATTGGCCTCGTGAACAAAAATATTTTAAGACACATATACAGTTCTAATTAAATAGGCAAAGGTCTGGTTCATAGTCTTCTTCTATTCCTTTACGCTGATTGCATATTCAGCCGATTTTACAATTTTGCTCGCTGGTGATTGGGCATGAGCCGATATGAGCGTTACAGATAGCGTTAGGATTTCATTAAAATGACCCGAATACACCTTGCAGATACTTTGTTTTACACGCTGGGTGGAATAGAACAATTCCTGTTAATTAATTGCTCAAGAGGTTCGAACCGCGGATCCCGTGATCCGAAGTCGTGCGCCCTACCACTGGAATACCCGCTCTTAGCTTTAACTTTTTACTAGATTAAATGTATTTCAACGTAAAAATTACGTTAATTATTTATAAATTAAAATGAATAAAATGTAAAGAAATAACTATAAATTTAAATTTTATTTATTTCAAAAAGCGTTAAAAAGGAAGATTAAACAAGTTTCCTCTTCCGATTGTATATTCACTTATTAAGCTTGTACATTTTGAATCGACTTTGAATATCTACTATTGCATGTTTTTGACAAACTATAGTTGATCAAGCATTTTATCGCTTTATATATTCCAAAGTTAAAAACGATGGTCAACGATTGAAATACCTTTTAGAAATTGTTTACACACACATCTAATTATATGAAAAGGAACAACTTTTAACATAACAAAATAACAACCGTCAGATAGACTCCAGCCATCGATTTTTTAGATTTGTGTTCAAAAACGCCAACGAATCCGAAACCAATTTGTGGCAAAAAACGAGAAAAGAAATAATGAAAACAATATGAAAGCAACATCTGAGGCTATTGATCTTTCTCTCATTTCCGCCGATTTCTCTGTGGTGGCGTCTCCCGCCAATCAATTTTGGGTTATTAATTTCGTTTCATCCCACGACAGTTGATGACTTACTTGATTAAAAATGATCATATCGCGAGATTTGGTTTGTAGGTCAATGTGTTTAGAATAAGAGATAAAATACTGGCGATTTTGTATATACACGTATACGATGAAATGGTTAGATAGTTTTATATGTATGAACTGTAAATAAGTTTGGTATTTTAAAGATAAAACAGTCCCACTTACATTTTAAATTTTCCGTGAAATCATGTACATCTCTTAATTGGGAACGAAGATCAAATTCTTCCTACCCATTTCTCGGTAAGACTACACTCGGCCTCATTTTATCAATCTTAATGAAGTTTTACTTTGCCGTAAATGGCCTACGCCCGGCAAGCACTTGTGCGGGCTAACAATTCGTATTTGGTCTAAGACCTTTCGTAATGTGCAAGAAATTGTGATTATGCATACTGTCCGTGAGTTGCGTTTTATTGAGAATTAATGGCGGTACACTCTAGATTGGGAAGGCGAATGTACGATTTTTACACGCAAACGGAACACTACACACACGTTCAATGCAAGCTGCATCAACGCAGGATTCACGCTGAAAATGCACACAATAAAGGTAAACATCAAGGATTGCGACCCATATTTAATTGTCATTTCGAAGACAGTTGCAAATTAAATTTAATCTACAAAGGCGTGTCTGCTTTCTATATTTGCATACATGACAATTGGGAATAAAATGTTACCTGTTCCCGCCGACCTGATTGACATAACTAAGAATTCCCTTACATTTCTTATACGCTAGATTTATAGGACAAAAAAGAGCATGTCAGTATAAATTTATCCATGTTGTATGTTCTCGAGTAAAGCTTTATTGAAATGCCAGGTAAGAGCTCTGTCAACTGGTTTTAACATCGAATTTAGCCGACTGACTGCTCCCAGGCATCTTTGTTAAAATGTCTCGATATCTATTTATTGTATTATCTCATTAACTATGAAATCTTAACATTTATCGCAATTTCATTAGTCTAATGCTTTTTTATATTATTGTATATTGCACAAAGTACATTGTCATAACTTCGTTTTCATCGAGGTAACAACAGGGAATATATGTGAAAGATATATTCACTTAATGAAGTTACGTGTATTACAGAATACCTAATAACAAAATACAACTTGTTCGTTCTACTGCCATAGTGGCAAGCGTTTAGTTTTATAATTGATCAATACAATAAATCTTGCTGAAACCATGCGAAAACGGTGAATAAAAGTGACTGACGTAATTTTGGACATCGGTGAAGCAGCTTATGTCGTCTTCATTCGTTATAAAACAAGATTGCAAACGAGAAAAACACTTCTTGATAGTTTCTGCCTTTTACTCTATCTGATGTTATGTAAAGATAATTATCCGTCAATTTATTATTTTAATACGATTTTCTTTTATTAATAGGTAAATAAGAAAAGGTTCTATCCAAATTTCCACAGATATTTAAATTAAATATACCTCTAGACAAAGGCAAACAGGGTAAATGTAAACGTGACAAAACACAGAGACGAAACATAACACACAAAACTTCAGTTACCGCCTCGGAACGGTCAGTCTGCAAAGGACAGACTGGGGTTCTTAAACCTAGTTTGTGGAGCGGTACAACCTGGCACTTCCTGAAGGTTTTTCTATCAAACAAACAGTGTAAATAAAAACATCCTGTCAAAGTGTAACAACTAACAGTAAGCACCTGCATCGGGAGTTAAAACTGATACAATGAACTTATATTATACATAATATATAGTAATAAAATAAACTATCAACAGTAGTACAGTATGTACAGTAGATAAAAGCTCGGCAACCTAAAAACTCAGAGAGTATATTGAAAAAAAACAACCCAAGCGCTGATATATAATAAGAATAATTCAATGATATCATACAATGTCATGACGTCATATGACAAAAGTTTTAAAAGTGAAATGTAAATAATACGAAAGAAATAATCGAATTTTAGACAATAACCTACACCAACAGAATAAAATGTAGTGTTGTTAAGAGGTAATAAGTTAAAAAAACATATCATAAAAAGCCGATGATTTATCCGCAGTTGGCATATCATACATGAATGGTACAGCAAATCCCGATGTTAAATCTATTGCTCAATCTCACGTTAAGTGCATGGAGACTGCTTAATTTGTCCCACCCATATAGGGCACGACTGGAGAGATGAAGAGGCAGGAAATCCAAGAGAAACTGTCAAATTATGGATTTAAGTCACTATTTTCATATAGTCTCAAAGACCTGTACGGTCATCGTGTAATTTAAAAACAATGCAAGTTCTTGACAGTAAAACGGTCAACTGAAAGCAATGCAGTACATCGAAGGATTCCCCGGGTTGTAACCGTCAGCAATAAATTTTCTGATAAGTTTCGTTAAGTGGTCAGAAAAGTTATTGAGACCCCTGATTTTCTTTATCTTGTATAAAACATTTCTATATAATGCAGGATGGCTTATGCATTACTGCGTAAGTGTTTTCATACTGATATTTATCTTAGAAGCAATAAAATCATTGCGGTGAAAGAATTTTGAAACACCTTTCTTAATTTGTGAAAACGAAAGCCTTGCTGTACCCTGAATATGGGGATTTCTTGTGTCTACTTGATTAACGCGTTTAATAATTTCATTCGTGCTCATCTTTACTTAAATTACATCGCTGTTTTACATATGACGGCCTTCCCTCGCTGAGAGTACGTCAGCTCTTGGAAATATTACTTTTTGACAGGTGCATGAAAATCTACTTTCTTGTTTAAAAGACATTAAAATATATGCTTTAAATGGACAGTTGTGTTCGTATTATCTGGTATTCATCCGTCGTTCTGGGCCTTTTAGTTGTCGAGGTATTTTTACATACTGTAGACAGTTCAGTGCCTTGGCTGTTTTAGTACACTTGTCCAAGTGTTTACAGTTAATGCAAACGCATAGTGTGACTTGTGTTACTGTGAAAGCATTTTATTTCGTGGGGCAGAAATTTCGTCGTTTGAAGAGGACGGGCATATTAATGGTTACTTTACTTCGTGGATTGCCCTACCCACGAAATAAAAAAAAATACCTTCGATTTTTGACAGATGCGAAACTGAGGCCTAACACTGAAACAGGGTCAATTCCGAAACTACGGATTAGCGAGTGACTCTGGATATTGTCTTACGTCACGCCTGATGATATTGATCCACGGCAGCCGGTCAATGTTTTCACAGCCGAGTCTCATCAGACGACTTTTATGACACCAAACTGTCAATCAGCGTGTCATTTAAGGGATTATATTCATAAAGATGTTATGGGCGCGGGTTCTTTTTAAAGTCTAATTTAACGAAGCCATTGACTGTCAATTAACGCCAATTAGCGTACTATGCAAACTGACACAAAACAGACCCTTGAGTAAACACCCTACACCTATGGTACAGTGACCAGGCCGTGGCCAGGTTGGAAGATGGCGAGATCGACACCGTAGCCAACGTTGACCTATGTAAGTTTACCTTGAATCCACTCCACGCCCAGTGGCTGATCGAAGCCTACGCTCATGTAGAAGCGAAGACCGAGTTGATCGTCGCGGGGTTCCGGAAGGCAGGCCTGTGCTAGTGTCATTGTGTTGTGTTGTGACAAAATGTTGTAAAATTACCTGTACGATGTGCTTTAGTTTATAGTGCTCGTGTATATATTACAGTATAAAATTACTTAGCATTGATCGTTTTTCATGATAAATTGGCCTATGTTCGTAAACATGTTTTATCGTTCTATGTCAATACAATGTAAATAAAGTATGGTGAAATCGTCTGTTTGTTTGAGCTTTATGTCCCGTTTAGTAAAAAAATATGTTCACATGCTTTACAAG
Source organism: Sinonovacula constricta (assembly GCA_007844125.1). Lineage (NCBI taxonomy): Eukaryota > Metazoa > Mollusca > Bivalvia > Cardiida > Solecurtidae > Sinonovacula > Sinonovacula constricta. Next base: position 61,426,151 of record CM017556.1, read on the forward strand.
TAAATCTAGCATTTGAAAGTCTAACCGAGGAGATTTTATATTGTTGGTACATTGTTTACTTAAATTCGTGGATTATCTTGCCCACGAATTCCACGAAATTGAATGCCCCACGAAATAAAATGTTTTCACAGTATTCTAATGCGGTATTAATTTTACACTGTTCTTCAGTTCGAATCCTCGTTACAAAATACGAGACTGGAGCGCTAGAAACCGGATTAAGCACCCGAGCAGGTCCTTTGGATCATTTATTATCCAAAGACGGTAACCGTTGTTGTTTTCTTTGTTTACGTATTGTCTAATCTCAGGGTTGTTTTATCTTAACATTTAAATGCACATACCAGTGTCTAATGATCGTTCGGATTTGATTTGAAGATATGCTGTAGTTATCTTAGGGACAAGGTCATTATTTCGTAGATATGTATTTGCCCAAGAAGGAAACATTAATAAAAATATTCTGAAAGCAGGACTTATTGCCTGACTATACTTGTTGCCTGATACTTCACCACCACACTTACCAATAAAATGATAATTGCTCTTAAAACCTTTAGAACACACCAAGATTATTAGGTTTACCTTCCGTTAAGGTTTGATTTTTTATTGATTTATTTATCAGGGATTTTAGATTATCTTCCTGAAGTTCGCGCATCAACCTACAAATGGTGGTATATGCACGCTATTCTGGTCCTTGGAATGTTTTTTTTTGCAAGTTTGCATATTCATTTTACATGTTATGTGCATCCATATAATATGCGCATTTGAAAATGTTGTTTTTTTAATAAATGGCATGCATGCCTTTTGTACTACACATAGAATGCATAATGTTGTTTGCACTGATAGGGAAATAAAAAGTCAAGAATTTAGCAAAAACAATAATAAATGCGGACAAAGTATTTTCCCGATTATTAGATAGACTGTGTCATTTAAGTTGCAAGCGGTTGTCATTAGAGTTTTGTGATAACTGTTGTTATCTTAGCATTGAATAATGTTAAAATTTTCCAAAGATGCCTGTTTCTGTTTAGATTTTCAAAGATATAATACTTAGCATTTGGATACTTTCGGTTAAATAGATAAGATCCTACATCGATGTGTATCGAATCATGATCAAACAAGAAAGATATGAATATGTCATTCGTGATTTATTTGATCCTAGGGAGGATTTTCCTCCATGTTGCTGACCGTGGAGACTAACTATATTCAGAACCGGTTTCTTAATTTCTTTTCATCTTAAGTCTTTTGAATGATGAGAGAACTCAATCTCGGACATAGGATGTTTCATATTAAACCGGAGTAAATAATGAGTATTATGAGGAATGCTAAGATAGAAATACAATACCAAACGATATGGTATAAAGAACCATAGCTTTTATCTAGGGAAAAGGACTATCTTGATGTTGAAAGACACATGAACATTTAAAGTGATTCATAATATATGCACATATATTCTAAGGTTCATTGCCAATACACATGAGTATTAATTGTAAAGCATTTCTAAAACCATTAGGTCTGGCATGTTTTAACTTCTTCGAAAGGAAAAATTATTGCTAAGACAGTGTAGGGAAATCTGTACATATATTTATATATAAATGTTGTGCACGTCTATTGGCTCTATGTTAAACTTTCGACCATTTTAACATCAAAATAACAGTGCTGGAGTAACTGTTATTTAATTAGACAATAAGTAACATTCTCCTGATTTAAAATCAAGCAGGCATTGGAAGTTTTAAAGATGGTTGTTTATCCAACATCAAATACATATTACGAATGTGTACTTTTGGGTTTTGTGGATGGCTTATATGTATTTGAGTCTTAGTTATTGACAAATATTTTCACTGTTTCAGTGGTGTGACTGTGAAGACCATGCCAACGAGCTTATTTGATCGTATTATATTCTGTTGATACACGCTATATAGGTATCGATTATTTAGTACATCATTTAATATGTTTGAATTATTTTGTGTTTTACCGACATTCAGTATCTCTTGAGATTTCCTTTTAATAGCATTTGTTGTATATTTGTAACAGAACAAAGCACAGTTTATTAGCATAGAACATATATGTTCATAGCCACCAACAATGAATATAATATAAGTGCACATATTGTGTGGGACATAAAATATGATAAACAAGAGAAATAAGCTGTTGAGTTAAATAATATTATTATTTTGCATATAGATACTAATTAAATAAACAGAAAAGCAAGATACTGATATAATTTTCCAGCGAATTCCTTAGCTTAAATGCGTTATTGATAAATTTTGCCAAATTGTTTAGACGGTTTGCATTACATGTTGACATTATATTTTTGAATTCTGACTGAGTTGGCTTGCAACAGAAGTATCTGGTAAAAAAGGTTCTTATTAGGAGATTGTATTTTGGACAAACTAACAAAAAGTTGTACTCTGATTCTACTTCATTTATGTTACAATTTGAACATATTCGGTCATTGTCTTGGTATGTTATGAAGTCTGCACGTTTCTGTAGCTAATTCATGTGATGATAGACGGAATTGGGAAAGGGTCATTCTGTATTTATTAACATGTATGCTATTCATGTAATTTTCCATTTTAAATTCTTGGTTGTATTTCCTGTATGATTCAAGCCTATTTGAGTTGCTTTTATTATCGTGCAATTTTTTAATAAATTGGTCTATAAGTTTGTGTTCTATTATTATAATATGTGTTCTGTTTGTTTTGATTAATCCATACATCTTTCATTCCTAGCTCGTGCAATAACAACTTAACTTAAAGCCCAATTTAAACCAGTAAAGTGTTTGTTATAATCAGCGTCGCTGCGTAGTAAATTAGTAATTTTTACTATTTAAGAAGCATACTTTACTTGTAATAATCACAGGATACCTGCCAGATTCTCAGTACAGTTCGTCAAGATTTGTACTTTTCTTAACACATATTCTTTTACAATGTATTTGTCCAATCTTTTTACAATTAAAATGACCAAAGACTTCTGCTCCATAATTTAAAATTAATGCCACTAAACTATAAAAAAACACATTTATCTTTTGTTAACATTTTAACTTGGTTATATTGCTATTAATTGGTTATGTATGGCAAATAACCTTTTATCCGCGATGAGTCGTTTAGTTCTGGTCCATTTCATTTTTTTAAATAAGGTTTCTCAGAGATACTTAACTTTTGAACTACAGCTAATGTGTTATTATTTTGTCTGAAATCATATTGTGTTTGTCGTCCGCTTGCAGTAATCTTTATTTATGTCTTTTTAACTGTCAAATTCCAAGTATTGCAGTTTTGTTATTTTAATAAGGATCGGAGATCTTGTATTGTATGGGCAAATGGGGCAGCGTCATCCAACAATAATATAAATAACTTTTGCTGATTGATGGTGAATTAATGATCACTATTTTTTTAAACTTGATCAAATATTATTTATGAAAAATAAAATTAGTAAAGTGGAGCATTGATCACCTTGTTTTATTCCAATATTTGATTCACAAAAATCGGAAACTTCCGAATTGCATTTAATACACGCCTTTACAACGCTGTACATATTTTATAATTTTATTCTTGATGGGTTTATGGAAAAGATAGCTGGGTCGCCCGTGGTGTAGTGATAGAATCGCCGATTTGTAACTCCTCTGACTGCTTAGCCTCTCACCGCGTGTGTTCCAGTCCCATTCGGGGCGAAGAACTTAATGTGAGAAGGTCTACCAGCTGACTTGTAGTGCACTAGTGGTTCTAAATAGACATCTATCTGGGGTCTTCCTCCATCAGAAAGATGGACGTTGCTATAATGATCATGAATGGTCGCCGCAATGTTTGTAAAAACCAAAAAAGAAGAAGATAGCTACGGTTTATTTTATCGTGACATTTCACCACAAGTCCACAAAGGCACAGTATACTTTCTTGTTATTTGTTAGAAAATTTGTGATTATTGAATACATTGTATAAGAGAAAGATACAAACTATTGGTGATTTACCTGTTTGGAAAGCAATTCATTTTTATCATGCTTAATACTCAATGTTATTAATCTTTTTAAAATAATTTGAGAATATATTTGGAAATGATAGTTATTCGCCTATTGTTTTTAGGGTCTTCCTTGTCATCGCCTTTAAAAATAGGGGATATAACACCTTCAAAAAACATTCTGGATACTTTCCCTTTGAGGGGTGTCTATTAAAAAGTCGCAAAAGAAATAGTGACAATTCATCAAATGTGTATTTGTATACTTCCGCGTGTATTTGGCCAATGCCACAACTTGTATTGTTATTTTGTGAATATACGCTACCTCTTAATTCAGTATAAGCGATTTCTGCGTCAAGGTCTCCATCTTGTATAATGTCATCGTTGATAAATTATTGGTGAAAATCGTCGTTCTCTTTCGAGCTATATAATGATTTAAAATAGTTTTGTGAATATATTTAACTGATGGTTGTTAGTATTTGTAATCGTTTTTATATTGCATTTTTATTTTGTTTTCCATAATTTTCTAGGCTTAGTGTTTTGCTAATTTTGCCAATGTTTGTTTTTCTTTTATCAAATATTTATATTTATTCGTGCGTTTAATTTTACAGCAATTATATTTTGTTCTTATATATTCACATCTCTTATAACTATTCGATTTATTCTTTAAAAATACGTTCCTTGCATTTTTAAAGTGTTTGCGTGCGTCATCGCGCTCGTGATGAAACCATGGTTTCTTAGTGTTGTTTGCATTGCTTCGAATTTATTGGTTGCATATTTTCCACCAAATATTGGTATGTGCATTTTAGAACAATTGAGGTAAAAGACCTGGTAATGGAGTTTATATCGATGTTAAAGTCAATGGAATCTTCACAGTGTTCTGTATTTATTATATATTTTTAACTCTCCGATTTTTTATGTCTCAAATTTGAAATTTTGGGATTTGCCAGCATTTTTGCCGACACTGTGCAGCGACATATCTATCATTATAGCACAGGGGCACTTATGAAGTGCCCAGGGACTAAACCCGGCCGGTCAATTATACTGACACCGATGAGTCAGGCGAAATGTTGTCTCCTTAGCTCCGAGCGTTGGGAGGGAAGCCAATACTACCAACTTTAAAGTCTTTGGTTTGACCCGGCCAGGGTTTGAACCGGACGCTCTACCAAATGAGCTATTGCGGCCGGTCTGTCTCAGATTTTACTACAGTACGCTCATTTGATTGGTATCATAAGTAATCTAGTAGTTGTATGATTGTCACTGGACTGATAATTGTAGACTACAGTGGTCTGAAAAATCATTAGGTATTCAATTTTAAAAAATAGTATGTATTGTTTGTCATCCTGATCTAGTAAATATAGTCAACAATTGCCTTTATTTGCTTCTTTATCGACCATAAGCAATTATCAACGACGTACTTCGACACATTTCCATGTATCTATTACTTTTTAATGTATCAATTGTCTGTCACGTGATCATTTGGAAAGCGGGCGGTATTTGCATGTCGTCCGCACCTGAATATTCGCTATTTAAATTTAAGCATTCTCCACATGAAACAAAATCTTTACAATTCAAAGTTATACTGACAAAATCTACTAATATAAAACATTTTCCGTGAGGTTTGTATCTTTTTATCTCTGATTCTAGTTCTTCGAAACAATCGAAGTTCCTAATAACATAGTTGTATGGTTGAATATATACATTACATATAAATACATATTCATTAAAAGTAATATCAGCCGGGGTTTTCTCAGCAACTTCAGTATAGTTTGATAAAGATTCTTTATAGTAAATTGATAAAACGCCGCCAAAAGAGCCACGGTTTACCTTATATGATATGTTACCAAATATATGAATTGACTTACGAGGGGATCCTGGTGGTTGAGGTCTGTGTTGGCTTGTCAGCATATTGACTTATAAGTCGACCCTGACCAACAAACCACTTTGGCCCAAGTTGTGGGGTGGACGGGCGGGGTGCTTGTCCTGTATTCCCAATCGGCTAACCCCTCGGCAGGTGCTGGGTTATCTTTTACTCCCTTTCGTCCCACTTTCTTGCCTCCGACTTTCCACTTCTTTTCTCCTTTTCCTTCCTCAAATATACCGTGTTCCGTAAATTCCTTTTCTCAAATTTTCCCCTATTAACTATAACCCAGCTGCCGGTCGATACCCCCCTTAACGGACCAATCTGGCATTTTGTATGCTTTAGAGTATATTTTATGTCGGAGTAGCGCACATGGTATCACTGGCGTTGGGAGGTCGGAGATCAACTTTAATAAGACGCTCCCTTGTTGGGCCCCTTGGTGGGTGGTGAGCCAGGATGCTAAATTATTATATTAAACTCTCGCGGAACGAAAACTTAAATGCAAAGACCCTATCCCTATTTTATCGTCAGAAGATTCCGATGTCGAACCACCTACAAGCACGTGCTTTTCTCACTTCATTGTTGTTGAATCGACCGAGAAAAAAACGATTACCAAAGTATCCCCTTTTGTCATAGAAAAGTCAGTCAAAGGTCTTATTGGCAGTGTTGTATCTGTCAGAAAACTAAAAAATGACTGCTTACTAATTGAAAAGGATCGTAAAACCTACTCGGATAAACTTCTAAAACTCAGAGAATTTTGTTCTTTAAAAGTAAAAACTTATCCCCACTCTTCTCTGAACTCGTCGAAAGGCGTAATTCGATGCCCTGACCTTGCTGGTGTCTCTAAGAAGGATATCCTCAGGGAACTCACGCCACAGGAGGTGTGTGGTGTCCGCAGGATATCATTCCGGAGGTACGGCGTGCGAGTTCCGAAAAACACTTTTGTTTTAACTTTCGCAAACCCGTCACTCCCTACTTCCGTTAAGGTCGGTTACCTCAGTGTGAAAGTACAGGTGTACATTCCGAACCCACCTAGGTGTTTTCATTGTCAGAAGTTTGGCCACCACGACTCCCAGCGTAAGGACGACGACCATTGCCCCGGTTGCGGTGAAGTGTCCGCCCAGCACAGGGAAGACGTATGTCTTAACCCAATTAAATGTGTTAATTGTGCTGGACCACATGAGACCGAATCCAGGGATTGCGCTGCCTAGAAACTGCAAAAGGAAATACTAAAAATAAAGTACACAAATAACAATTCCTTTCCAGAAGCCAGGAAGTTGGCAAAAGACCAGGCAACTCCTGCTAGAGGCGCAGCATATGCCTCAGCAACCATAAATAGCATCTCAGAGCACAAGGACAATTTCACCCAGTATGAGGTCCCGACTGGTGACCACATTACTGACAAAATCATAATTCCTTCAAAATACAAGGCATCTGAATCTTCTCAGACTCAAACTTCTTCCTCGATCAAAAACACTGCCCATTCAAGGGATTCTGTAAAGAATATATCAATGGCACAAAACAAGCCTGCAGCCAAGGACAAGGTCTCCTCTAAGAAGACTCCTGGTCCTTCGGGGCAGAGGAGGGGACAGAGTCCTCCCAGTGCTCCAAACACACGGGTGATAAACACCCATCAAAACAAATTCGAGTGTCTAATAGACTCTCCATCGGACACTAAAAAAACTCCAAGGTCACCTGTAAAAGCACCTAAAACATAATCTACAAGAATTAAATTGAATAATCCCATGTATAATAGAATCATTCAGTGGAACTGTCGAGGTCTTAAGTCCAATTACAATGAAATACTTATTCTAATATATACACTTAATCCTGCTGTGCTTTGTCTTCAGGAAACCTTTCTTAAAGAATCTGATAAATTCAATTTTAAGGGTTAATCCTGTTATAATCATATACATACAGGTTGCGAGAGGGCATCTGGAGGATCGACAATAATTGTCACCTCCATATTGCCACACTCTCAAGTCGAACTGCACACAAACATACAAGCTATTGCTATCCGTGTAACCCAACATTAAGTTGTAACTATTTGCTCTGTTTATCTTCCACCGAATTCAAGAGTGTCTAAAGATGTTTTAGATAATCTTATCAACCAGCTGCCTATTCCATATATACTCGTTGGAGACTTCAATGGTCATAACCCGCTATGGGGATGTTGTGACTTTTATAATATGGGCAAGACGATAGAAAACTGTATTGCCCATAATGACATATGTCTGACCAATAATAAAAAGCCAACATACTTGCACCCCGCAACTGGGCATTATTCATCGTTAGACTTAACATTGTGTCACCCCTCTGTATATTTAGATTACACTTGGGATGTACACGATGGCCTTTGTGGAAGTGATCACATTCCTATAATCCTTACAAACTGTACTTCGCCAAAATGCGACGAAAATCCTCGTTAGAAGATAGACAGAGCAAAGTGGAACCTGTTCTCAGCACTTTGTTCTGCGGAACTTGTCCCAACTTCAGTAGAAAATGTAGATGACAAAATTGTCTCATTTTCAAACACTTTGCAATCGATACAAACAATATTGCAGAAAAGTGTATACCTAAGACCTCGACTAAATCAAAACGTAATAAGCCTTGGTTTAATGAAGAGTGTAAAAATCTATTCAAAAACGTAGGGCGGCATTAAAGCAATTTATTGTTCGATCTACCGATACAAATCTTAATAACCTTAAAGAAGAACAGGTTCAAAGTCGCCGGACTATTAAACATGCGAAAAAAGATCATCTTGGCAAAAGTATGTTTCAAAAATAAATGGCAAGTCTTCCATCAAGACCGTTTGGTCTGTTATTAAAAAGATAAGCGGTAAACCATCATATTCAACAGTTAACCAGCTTAAAACAAATCGCACCGCAATAACAGATAAACAAACTATTTCGAACACACTGGCTGAAAATTTTGCCCAAAATTCCTCATCGGTTAACTATACGCCTCAATTTCAAACCTTTAAACACTCTGCTGAAAAGGAAAATGTAAATTATAAATCAAATAATAACGAAACTTACAATCAATCCTTTTCCTTGAAAAAGATTAAGGATGCTCTAAATAAATCGCATGATACCGCTGCTGGTCCAGACGACATACAGTATCAATTCTTAAAACATGTACCAATTCGATCTCTAAACTTACTTCTGTCAATCTTTAATGAAATTTGGATATCCGGTAAAGTACCCGATTCTTGGAAAAATGCCTTCATTATTCCTCTTTATAAACAAGGTAAGGACCCAACAAATCATCAAAGCTAAAGACATATTGCTTTGACGAGCTGTATTTGTAAGACCTTAGAACTAATTATCAATAATAGACTTGTCTGGTATCTTGAGTCCAACAACTTAATTTCAGAATATCAAAGTGGATTCAGACACTAACGTCGCACAATCGATCATCTTGTTCGTTTAGAAACACTCATTTGTGATGCCTTCATCAAGAAGGAACACCATGTAGCTGTGTTTTTTTTCGATTTTGAAAAGGCTTATGACACGGCTTGGAAACATGGGATTTTAAAGGATTTAGGTGACCTTGGTCTCATGGCTATCCTTTGTTGGGAGTATAATGGACATTCAGTAAAGAAGTGTTGGTTAGTTTCTACACTACCACATCTACACAGTGGATTTGGTACAATTCCCTTACGAAAGAGGTGGTGTTTTAGTGAACTGCATTCTGTTCGTAGCCGTGAGTGCAAAAATTTGAGCTCGTCTATTTTCTGTGTAAAAGAATGACAGAGCTTTAATTGTCTTTATACTTATTTTTTCTTTAAACAAATTTAGTGTTGGAGCATTGCGTATATTAGGTGATAGATTATTCCACTCACGTATTACAGAAGGGAGGAATGAATTAAAATATGAAGTGGCTCCCGCAAATACTCCAGGAACATTATAGTTGTTGCGTAACTGATATCGGGCATTCGGCACGCTATTAGGGATAAATGAGGACAAGTAATCAGGAGTAAGGCCATTCAGTATCTTATAAAACAAAACTAAACAAGGGTTTCTTCTTCTGTGAGAAAGAGGATCCCAACCGATTTCGCTGTGTAATGCATTTATACTGACAAGTTTAGTGGAACCAGAAACAATACGAGCACAATCGTTTTGGATATTTTCAAGATGTTCAGATTCATATCCTACACAATTGCTCCAGACAACATCACCATATTCGAGAATAGGTCAGATATATGAAAAATAAATAGTTTCTAGTGCCCTGCGGTCCAGTGTAAATTTGTATTTACGTAGAATGTTGACACGCTGCCAAGCTTTTGATTTATATAATTAATATGAGAGTTTCATGAATAATCCTTTGACAAAATTATGCCAAGATGCTAATGCTCATTAACCTCAGGGATGAATCGACCGTACATTGCTAAAGTAGGATGGTTTGATGTTTTTTTCGGGATATTATAAGTGATTCTGATAAAGATGGATTGAAGTTAACTAGCCATTTTTAGCCCATACGCCTATTTTATTTATGTCATTTTGTATGGTTTTTGCAGCAGTTTCAGCATCCTGAGAAATATAATAAAGACTTGTGTCGTCCGCAAAGGGATCAATAATGGACTCAATACTATCAACAACATCATTAATATAAATAAGAAAAAGCATTGGTCCCAATATAGATGCATGCGGGACACCTGCTTTAATATTGACCTAATCCGAAAGAGCGTCAGGAAGAACAACTCTTTGCCGCCGTAAAGTCAAATAATCAGCAAACCAGGACAAGAGCCGGCCTTTTATCCCAGCAGAACTCAGTTTGGCTAGTAGACCCTTATGCCAAACTTTGTCAAAGGCCTTACTTATACCAAAAAATACCGTTCTAACCTCCTGTCCATCGTCAAGGGCTTTGCAGCATTAATTATAGATAAAAGTTCTCCTGCTAAGAATCCAGATTGATAAGGTGTAAAGAAGTGACAGACTTTAAGATGGTTAAATGTGTGTTTATAGATAAGACGTCCAAACACCTTTTCAAGTGTGTTAAGCAGTGATATAGGTCTGTAGGTCTTAAATACTGGCGTAATGTTCGCTTCTTTCCATTTAATGGGTAATTACTTAGCTGTAATGATTTGTTAAATAAGTCATACAAAGGGAAAGGTAATTCTTTAGATGCTTCAATTAATACTTTATTGTTTAGGCCATAGGGCCCTACATCTTGTTAAAAATTGTTAAGTAAATTAGCTTTATCATAATCATTTGATGTACATGTAGCGTTGTTGGTACTGGGGTCTAGGAGTGGTGGAATTGATTGCTAGGATGAGACATGTATAAATGAATTAAGAACTTCCCAAAACAATTTGGATGATGGTTCACAAGCTTTTAACTTTTCGGTCTTCTTGATGTAGTATTCAGTTTTTGATTTACGAATAAGAGATATAATTTCGTTTCTAATAGACCGAAAATGTTGCCAGCAATGCATTGATTGTGTAATTTTGTCTTTTCTGTAAAGGCGTTTACGCTTTCTAATATTACGTTTAATTTCAGAAGTTATCCAGGGAGAGTCATTAGGGTTAATTCTAATCATTTTATTAGGTATGTTATTTTTGGAAATGTATAATATTCTATTCGTGACATTTGTTGCGTAGACATCAATATCTTCATCTTTGCACATGTCCCAGCTGCATAGCCCTATATCTGAACGAAGCTTATCATAATCCCCTTGTTCAAATTTCCATATCTCTCGATAAAACGATTAATTTTTAGGTGACGTGAAACTAAGTAGAACTAAAATCGGACAGTGGTATCGAACATCTTGTGGAAGGAAATGTTCCATTGCACCTGAGTGTTTAACATTATTCACGTTTGATACTATGACTAAATCTATTAACGATTCTGACTGTTCTGTGAAATGTGTTGCTTCGGTGATGACCTGATGAAACCCAAACTGTTTTATAAGGCTATTGACCTTTCTTAATGATGGTTTTGATGACGACAACACATCAAGAATGAGATCTCCCATGAGAACAATATTTGCTGAACGTGTACATTTATTTAATGAACAGGTGTTATTCCCAACAAATATAGGAACTATATTGGAACGTCAAAGCATGCATGATGAAGATCAACAGAATACAATTAGTTTCCCCTTTCCAAATGTTCCTGGGGTTTTCAGAAAAAAAAACAATTATAGGAAAGCATGTTCAGCTCTTTCAAATTAACACAAATAATATATTGTTCATTACTTTGTTTGAAAATAAAATAGGTTAATAAATATTTAATTTTTGGAAAACATGTGTTGTTGTCTTGGCTGTTGTTTCATGAAAACAAAATCGAACATAATAAATTATCAAGACAATTTAAATATTACTGAACATTAATTCCCTATGTTTGTAGTAAACTTTCATGACAATTTTCTTATAAAAAGAGGTTGTGTTCCTTTTCATAGGTCTAATAAATGTTTAAAATGGCATTCTGACCACTGCATTTTTGTCAACTTTAATATCTCAGGAGCGGTTTCGTTCTCGTTATGTTCATTCTCATACTCATGCCTCTCCCGTTTATGTCGTTGTTTTTTGTTTTTTGTTTTGTCAATAGTCACTTGTTTGATTTCTTGAAACAACATTAACTTTCTTAATATTATTAACATCCGCGACTGGGATATGATGCTTACCAAGTGAATGGCTCGGATTAACAACAATGTAAACATGTGTCTTTTCAGATTGCTTAAGAGAAAAACCTAATTTAAGGAAGCGTGTAAAATTACAACGTAGTTAAATACCACAAACACAACATGCATGTTGAAAACGCACACTAGTAGACAAATCTCTTGAATACATTTGATTGGTCTTACGAATCCACGCGCACTGAAGTATTTTTAAAAACATATGCGCAACTTATTTTAGAAATTTTCATTCTGCTATAACTGTAATTCGCAATATTTCCTGTTCCGTGTTTCATTCTATTTGTGATTGAATTTTAAAGTAAGCTTTCAATTCACGGGATCATAAACCATCGAGACAAATTGGATGTCGCCAATAAATGGATTATCCATTAGCACCACACATCGAATCATGGCTATCATTAACGAACTTAACTTGAAGAAAGTTCAGTATTCCGTTCGTTTTCTTTTGCAATCTCAAGGGGATGGTTCTGATATAAGTAAATTAAAAAAACATCGTTTTGCGCATTCGCTGAGGTACTTTTCATTATTTCCGGGAAATAATTATACGTATATTTTCACTTCTGTAGTTTGACACTCTTCACATTTGTGTTTACATAACAATATAAGGACCCAAACAGAATAATAAACAATTATCAGCTGACGAGTTACAGAACCCGGCTGGGAATATGAGAGATGTTTACGTATTATTAGTTAAGTTATTGAGAAGAGTTAATATCAGTGATAGAAAATAAATACTTTATAAAGCATTTAAAATTCATTCACTTTAATTGGATCAGTGCATGTTAGCATGTTAGAACTATTAAGTCTACTAAATCACCTACTTCACTTCACAGTTCTGTGTTTTCTTTGGGAAATTTTATTCGGATGTATTGTGTATTGTTGTTTAATTATCTACACTATTTTAATATTTTGTGAACGTAAAATACATTCCAACTGCATGACAGCTGTTTGTAAATTAGAACTGTATCTCTAAGGTAACATCTACATTGGGTTCTTGGACTTTCGGTACAGCTACAATAACTGACATTCATGTAAATCAGTGGTGCCGTATTTGAAAGATTTTATTGGTATAGTCGAAAATCTGCAACCTCTGCTGGACGAATAAGCATACAATAACAAACTGTTTACTTGACTACTGACATGCAAATATTAGCATGCATTTAAAATGCATGTTTATTAAAATGGTTACTTCGATAGAATACCTTCTTATCACACAACTTTTATTATGAACTGCTACTGACCAACGTGCAGCGTCGATCTATAATTAGTCTGCATCCTGACGGAATGGAACGATATTATCACTTGCCTATTGTGTTCGTGCTAACGTCAGTTTGTGGCATGTTGTTAAAATGCCTGGTGAATAGCATTATACTCAAAGTAAAAATACAAGGCAAAAAATGTTGAGTTTCGGAACATGAAATGCCTTTAATAATAAACACGCCACATTCAAACAAAGCACATTACTAAACTATCAAAATGCGGTACATACTTTGTGTGTAACACCAACTGTACTTCAGATAGACAAGATGACTACGTGGACAGATACAGGGCAGCCTTCAGTTTGTACAGTCAACCATGAACACCTGGCATAATACCGCAATCAGACACTATCCTCACAACAGGTTGCCAAGTCGTGGAACTACTCTTATATTACTATACCACTACCGTTTTAACGACTTTTGCATGGCGCGGTCCGAGGTCGAACTAATGGGCACCTATATATACAGCCGAAAGTTCTATCTGTGGCACTACCAGTTCTGGCAATTTTTCTGTATTAGGGCTACGGCGAATGATTATCCAACAAATAAAGGAACGATTTGTTAATAGCAAAAAGTTGTGTATATTGTCTTCTTTACCAAAATTCGCAACCACCTATATTACAGAGCGAATATTAAACGCTAACTTAACACCTTTCAGAAAATGTTTGTATATCTCCGAATAGGAAATATATTACATTAAATGTGTTTCTATAGACATCCTGGCAAAAATGTTACATGGCATGACGTGTATCAATCGATATGCTTAATGAACCCAGTTAGCCATATAAGCCATACGTCAGGAAAACATGAATGACTGTTGCTGCAATTAGTGCCTTGCCATCGGTGTACACATGAAAGCATCTTGCAAAGGCGTTCCAATTTAATAAGCATTTACCACATGCTTACCACATGCTGTACAGCTACCAGGATGTTCGTCTTTGAAGTCATGATACACCGAGTAAATAGTCTTCAAACATGATGTTACTTTAACATGTGCGTTTTCAGCCCATGACCAAATGTACACACGGTGTATTTTAACTTATTGTTGGCACACAACTACTAGTACGAACAAGGCTGTATGATTTTATCTAGACGGGCAATACCTCGACACGCATAAAGACTCCAAAGCGAAAGGTCTCTCGTTCTTCATCACTCCATGCTGAGGTCTTGGACGTGGACATTGCCCTGAATAGTCTCATACATTGTCAATCTTGGCGATTAATAGTCATGAGTCACTTAGATTTTGCACAGCTCCAAATGACATTCTTACATGTATTTACTATAAAGACGATAAAATAGGACTGCTGCTGCTTCATGCAAAAGACCATGTATGTAAACAATATTGGTCACGTTGTCTGTAACTGTGTCCTCGTGACATTTACTCGTAAACACGTCTACTAATGAATTGTAATAAAAATACTTATATAACTTATATTTATTTCAATTTTCTTTCATTCTTCTTTTTTCCAGATACTTTTGGGACTACTGACGACAAAGAGGTTATTTTTATATCTAGTGATAGATGCGGCCAAGGCCAATGTACTGTGTAGTAGTATTTTCAGTTGGCAGTTCTTAGCTCCATAAACACCTGCTTTCATATATAAAACATATTCTAAACCAGAAAACACATGTGAGTGTAAAGTGGTCTTGCCCGAAATAGTTTAATCGGTGTTAACTTTTGTTATCTCTTTCCGTTTTCTGTGTCATAGTCAGGATCTTACTGATTAAAAGAACATTGTCAAACAAGTATCTTAATCAATATGGCACTTGCTCGCATATTCGCATATTTCTGTGTTTTAAGCTGTATTCGGTCCCATTTTACGGATGCAGTTGTTTAACTTTGTTTTGCGACATATCTGCCAAAATCCGGTGCATGTTATCATGGTAGTTTGCATCACCATCTTGTGCATGCCATGAAATGAAACGATACAACCTCGCTATGTTCTTGTAAAATCGCATGGTGCCCAACTGCATTACAATATAAACCTGTTATTATATTATGATCACACATCAGGACATGTTGATTTTTCCTATACAATATAGCATTGTATTATTATACATAATGATAACTAAATTAGCGATGTGGTAATATAAACTATTTGGTCACCGTATAGTGAGGAGGTACTCAACACTGATGAATAACATATTGTGTTGCCTTATTAAATATCAGGATGTAGCCGCTGATAGGGCGAGATGGGGTTATGTGTATGGTTTAGAATTAAGTAGCTTGATGCTAAACTTATGTTAAACTACACTTATATATGACGCTATAGGAACATGATGTTCAAATGACGTAAAGCAATGTTGACATATGTTTGCGACATAATGAAACTATGCAGAACATATTTTGGCTTGTCTTCTTTTGAAAATTGTGAAAGATAAATTGTTTGATTCTGGTTGAGTCTTTCTACTGATTTGTGTATGGACTACTTGATAAATATATTGCGCTTTGGAAGTTAAATGTTATAACAACTGTAGAATTACCTGGAAAATAACACAATTTCTTAATCCTTGTTCCTATGTTGAATTTTATTCACGAGTTTGTTAAATGTGATTATCTAAATACATAAGTCTGCTTGGTAACAAAATGGTTTGAATTAGGCAATTTAATATCACTGACTAGTTTTGTTGAAAAACAATCTATTTGGCCCACTGTGACATTGATAAGTAGACTTTGAAAAGTTGTTTCAGCTTTAATGCCTATAGTTGTTTCCACTCTACAACTCATTTAAAACATAATGTTTATTGTCTCTAAATGATCCTGGTAATATTGTATGTTTAGTGGTTTTTCAAGGATAATGATTTATATTTTTTTTATAGACCGTATGGACAGTTTCTTTCGCTTTAAGATAAAATTTAAAATGGCTGTTAAAGCTTTTATCTTGCGTTTCGGTATTATAAAGCGCCTATATTAATCAATAATATGCCATTTTGACATGATTTCTTGTGACATAACATAATTCAGTGTGACTGTTGTATCAATGCTTGTCAAAAGTCTCCTCAAAATCATTTATCCATGTTAAATGTTAATGCCTCAGAGGCATGCCATTTGCACCTAAACAACTTTTAATTAAACATGTGTAAGCAAAAAAAGAATATATACTTCTTGTTTTCCATACTTTAAATGAAGTAATTTTAGATGGGTAACCAGGCAAATTTTAGGAAAATAGTTTAAATGTGTTTTATAAGTGCCTGGTATTAAATTATGCAGTAAAATGACAGATAGCTGTCATAATCGTCTGATATATAATATTCCTTACTAAAAAGAAACAACAAAAAACAACACTATTAGGCAAATTATTAAAACCATTATATATCCCCGATTTAAACGTATTTTTGATGTTTTCGTTTCCTGCACCTCAACAATAGAAATGTCTCTCTGATGAAATGTTTCTGAAACATTGAACCACAATGTAATTGTTCAATAGTATGCCTGATTTAAGCAATCCCAATGAAATTCGTTCAGAGCAAAATAAATTCTACGTTTTTAAGACGTGCATTTATATATGACCAAGTATTAAACTTAATGCTTTAAAAACTGTCATATTGATTCTATTAACAAAAGACATAGAGTATCAGTCTCTATTCAACTTCCTTTTTTGTACGAATTGTCCTTTACTTGAGAGAATCCATTATAAAAGTGTGTCACTAATTTTAACAAAGTGAAAAACCATTGTAAAACAATTAAATATGTCATTTAAAGAAACAAATCTGAAAAAACTATGTAAATTTCAGCGTAAGAACAACATAAACCATTTTATAAAATCTTTTAACACATAACGACATCCGCACAAAAAAAAACACTTAATCTTAACGCGTATCCACTTTAATCTGTTTGCTCATTGAGAAATCAAGAAAGCATGTTCCTGTAATTGTTTCTGCTCTGGTTGTCATTTATGAAATGGGGAAGAAAATGATTTTAATCATATTTGCTCAATGCATTTAATGTGTTAACGTGCACACTATCGCCAGAAATGGAAACTTTCAAATGTCTTTCATGTTATCTTGGTATTAACGATGCGCAGTTAGAGCCCTGTTGTTGAGGCATTTCTTTCTAAACTTATTTCATTTGTAATAGTGTTCAGAGGTTTCGAACGTTAAAATGACAGATGTGTTGCACACATTTAACACAGTTAAATTATTTTATTAGTGGCCTTTGCGTTGACTAGGCATGTTGTGACATTGGCAACCACACGTATAGCTTGGAAGAAATAATGAAAGAACACTTATTGTAGACGTGATTTGTTTAAACAACTTTCATCCTATTCTGTAACTGTCATATGCAGGATGCATATGCAGACATTACACAATCGCCTTCTGCCACTTACTATTCAATTTCACAAAATAAAAGAAAAATATATATCATTTGTTTTGATATTTTGTTTGCTTTAAACTGATCGGTTTAATATAGATCCTTTATCTTACATGTAATTTCATATGCGTATGAGAAGTAATTATTTTTGAATATACTAAAAGTTCAAATTATTGTTTTTAGAGACAATTTCATTTGTAAAAGTGTGTTCCTGCAATAAAGAACACATACACATTAACAAACATTTTAATATCCTCTTTGTTATCTTTATAGTTCTTTACACACATTACACTTTTCTTAAAGCTGCCGATGCTTTACTCTGAAGTATAAAGACTACCAAATATATGCGATATCCAATAGCCACGTTATTAATTTTAGTCTTATATATCGGTAAAGTATGAAGATTATTAACGTCCAAAAATAAAGACCGTGTTTAAAGACGCTTGTATTTAGTGTTCTGTGTCCACAAACACATATGGTATTTTCCCTAAATATTTCAGAAAACTTGATTACAGGGTCCATAAATGTGTTGTTCTCTTTTGAAAAATGCTCGCACAGAACTAGGTGTTGGTCAAGTATAAAATAATTGCTGGTCGTCCACATATTGCCGCGTGCCGAAACAGCATTGTACGCTTAGAATGTTTCATCAATTTAAACTAACTTCAACTCATAGCGTGCCTACACCTACACCATGACATGACATGACATTCTTTCAGTTCTCTCTATTGTTATTTTAATCTGTTTTAGATAGCAACATGTATTAGTTATTCTCGAGAAAACAATGACATATCATAAACGCGATCTGAATATTCTGTTTTTATTCATCAACAAGAAGCTGTTAAATTATTGTTTGAGATTCATTTCCCCTAAAGGAAACGCACTTGTTGCAGCGCTATTATCACTTACAGAAGCAGGGATATACTCCAAGCGGGTATGCGTTTCATTCCCCGATATAGACGTCATATCCGTCCTGGAGTAGAAAAATAAATAACAACTGGCTGTTTTGTTACTTAAAAAAAAAAAAAAAAAAGAGCTGATTTAGGATTGGCAATGCCTTATAATGCTTAATTTTTGTAAGCATCAAAACTGATACCAACGTCCGAATTAATCGCTGATGCGTTGCAATATTGTAAAAGCAAATTTTTATGTAGGTTTGTTTCTGTCTGAGTCAGAATACACGGGACCCACCTAATGCACAGTTTTCTCTAAGATGCACCTTCTTATTCAAGACAAAATAAATATATTTCAAGTTGATGACAGATCTTGAATTAGATCTTGCATTAGTTTAATTATATTACTTTCTCACACCATCTTTCTGTTCATGTCTTGCTGATATAGGTGGACTTTATCTTGTGACCTGTACTGTGCTCAAAATCTTTTTAAATCGGCATACCTATTTTGCCCCTCATTATTTAAAGTAAGCACAGAAGGCAAATGCTTTTAAGTAGCAAGCGGCGAGCGAGCGGCAAGTATAATATGCGGACAATGCCTTGTATAGTTCAGTTGACTATCAGAATATGTATTGACACACACACAAAATAGTTATTCATAGTAAATTAGGTATTCGCCTACATCTATGTGCCCAGTATTATTTTTGCCATCAAATAGTTTTTCTTTATCTTCGTTAAATAATACTTTTGCGTTATAACGCCATATTCATGTGCATATATTTACAAGACCTGCGAAGTAAATTGTGATAACATTAATGTACAGTATAAGGAGCAAATGCTTAAATGTAAATACCACCTGAATTTCAAACAATGTCTTCGTGTCAGAACACACACACACACACACACGCACCAGACACACACCACAAACCCGCACACACACCCATACACACACACACACACTCACACACACACACACACACACACACACACATACACACACACACACTCACACACACACACACTCACACACACACACATACACAAACACACACACACACATGCACCAGACACACACTACAAACCCGCACACACACCCATACACACACACACACACACATACACACACACACACACACATACACACACACACTCACACACACACTCACACACACACACACACACATACACACACACACTCACACACACACACACACACACACACACTCACACACAAACTCACACACACACTCACACACACAATGTAATACAGAATAATTATACAAAAGAAAATTTACAGTCATTTAAGCAAGCACTGGCATTTATATCCATGATACAAATATGTCAAGAACAACAACACACGGACAACTTGTTAGTTTTGTTTCTTTTATAAATTGGAATAGGATTTTACACATCAATAGAAAGATTGTTAATAAAATATTTATTGCAAGTTCACTCATTTAATTGGTGCGTGATCTGGCTTCATAGAAAACATGATGATACTCGTTGCCTAATTACCTCCAATGACTAATGCAAACATGTGTTTTTAATCGTGCAACTTATTTGTGGATATTGATAATCTACTATCACTGGAATAAAAAGTACAAGTATGGGGTACATGCTCCTGTAAAATGTAGCTATTATTTTTTTTAATTAATGAAAAAACAAGAAAGTGTTGCATTTGCTTTAGAAATGAAAGGAACTCGTACACTTTTAAATGAACATTTTCGTGACTTTTTTAGTCAACGTCACATTAACATCTTGTATCTAATGAATGGTGATATTAGTCAAAAATCTTATATAGGGTTTTCAGTATAGTATAACGTCTAATATATTAGTGTATTGGTTGCGTTTTTTCATTCCAAAATGATCAATTATATGAAAATGGTTTGCTGAGCGATTTATCTTGGTTTTGTCATAGAGGAAAACGTGGGAGTCTAAGGTTGGAGCGCTCCTATTAAACGTTCAAACAGGGTCCTGTCAGTTATTTTAATGATTTGACTGTTCATATGCGGCACGCTCTCTGTGTGCATAGTCTGAGTGATTTTGTCACCTTTACAATAACATGGAAATATGTCTTTGTCTAGAAGTGGTTCAATTTTAATATATGGTATTATTCCCGTAGGACCTCTCCATGCTTCCAATTTTATATAACTAATCCATAGGAAAACACTAACGTTTAAATAATAAATAAAAAACAACCATGAAACGTGTTTATACTTCTTTACCAGTGAGTTTACATACGATCGTATTAGTCATTTAAATATGAGTCCTGTGTTCATTCCCATTTTTCATGTTTATGACACGTACAATTTCATTATATTTTCAACTGTATAATAATTCTATATTACCCTGAACATTCCGTTAAGGAATATCTAAACATAACGCAAAATAGCACGTTGTAGTTGTACCCCTATCTTAGTACCGTAATTAAGTCTTAATATCAAGGAAATTATCGGTAACCAAAATGCAATTATATGTTGATCAAATGAACCTGGTCAATTAAAGGCGCAGTTTCGATAATAAAACCAAAAAACGTCATATCATCTGCATGACCATTATGCAAATCCTATTCAAGTAGGCTGGGAAAAACATACGTCTTAAACTTAAAACATTTTACATCGGCAACAACTGTGACGTTTTTGTAAGCTGCGAGTACGCAAATCACCAGCACCAACATCTCGTTAAATTCCATGCTGGGTCTACATTTTTGCCACATTTCGATGCTTAATCATGTTGTATAATACTAAAACCTGACTTGTGTGCTTTACTTTTGAAATCTCATCTCTTGCATTTTTCCAGAAAATATCTCACTTTAATAATACTAAAGTCTAGACAGAGCTTAGCTAAGTTGATAAAAGAACATGTTTTGCGTGTCTCATTCTATTTCTTATTACATGAAACGTATATATGGAATCGTTTGTGTGTGTGTGTGTGTGTGTGTGTGCGCGCGCGCGTGTGCGTGCGTGCGTGCGTGTGTGTGTGTGTGTGTAAAAGGACAGGTAAACACTTGAAAATTACATGAATAAGCAAAACGACATCAACATTTATTTCCACATTATATTGATGGCATTGTATATACACACAAATTTAATTTAAGAAAAACGTATTGTTCAGCGTAAGCTGGCATGCTTCTTTGCTCTGTCTTATAAAGACGTCACCAGGGTAGGGATTATTTGTTATGGTCTTTAAAAATGCGGTTCGAAAAATGAATATTTAATTATGTTCGAATAAGAAATTTTGCCAACATTATTATAGTCACATTATTCTTTAAGTCTTTCTTTAAATATGCATAATTATTCTTTTACTAGGACTCAGCATATAACACAACAGGCAAACCACTGTTGCTCATCAGAAAAATACGCTGTTCATGCTAACTTCAGCTACCTTTACATCACCAATTGTTTCTATTATTGTTGCAATAAGAGTCGTTCAGTCAAGTGTGAATCAAATTTTAATTGTATCTGATTAGTTCACGGGAACCATTATACATATTATCAAATCTACATATATATTCCGACATTAGACCGACCTTAAGTTATAATGCACTTATTAATAGATGGAGTACAATATACCATTTATAACTACTATTTGACCGTATGTCGGGGATTATGCTTGGTCCCCAAGCTTTGTGAGAAGTTGATAACCGACCTTATTTGTAAATGTAAAATGAGCCTAAACATTGTAATGCAAGGCATATAATTAACTGCGGAAATAATGCAAACATATTTTGACAAATGAAAAATGTAAAAAAAACAAAGACAAAATAAGAACGACACACAGCAAAACGAAAATGCGAAATACTCTAAATCGGAATCTATGTCAATAACTAACTCTACAAGTTGTCACTCCATACCTAGCCGTATCGTAAAGGCCCAAAATGACCGTAACACTTTCATAATACAGCTAAACTGGTTGCTAAACCTATAGCTTTTAGATAATTATCAGGCCTGCCAACTGTCTACTGTCGGATGTGAAAACAGTATGCCAGTTGTGTCGTCACTTGACAAGCAGACAGGCTAATTATCTGGGAATACAGAAATAAAATGTCTATTTTAAAGGTCCCTATTTCCAGGTTATATATTGAAGACACTCTGGCATTTTTTTTGTGAAACCAAAATGCTTGCTCAACAAGTGTTCACTTAAACGACTTCGCTACATGTTATGAGAAATATATGAAGAAATGTTTTGCTAGAAACCAGGTTCGTCCTTTAGCCTAGCGACCGTGCCAGGGTGCTATCTACTGGATTTTGGTATAATGTGCTCTCTAAATGATATGTCTCTTATACATTTAACTAGCAGGCGTTAACATCTGTCTACTGCAATTCAGAATTATTTATCAACATTCTTGCCAAAATAACAAAAAGACAAGTTTAATGGAATCATTTACTTCTGAAAAATAGTATATAAATAATCAAAGGCCGTATCAAAAGATACATCAGCTCTGGAAACAGGTCTTATCACGACGCAATCGGAACACCTCTGATAACTCACGAATCATTTCTCGGATGTTTGCAGGTAGTCGGATCACCTCGGTCATTTCCCTAAATGGAACTTCTTTTGTGAAAGACATCAAAACAAAGATAACATTTCGGATGACAGCTCACAAGAGTACGATGCCTTTAAAAACGTCAATTTGTGGCTGCTTCAAATTTAAACCACCCAAGTTTAATTTACCCAGCGCAGCCAACACACAGCTGTCAAACGACGCTATTGTTTATGTTTTTTGCGAACTATATTTTAGGCATATTCTTCAGACTTCTGGTAAACTTAACGATCGTGATTTCAGTAAGTATCATTGCGCCAGATACATCCGATGGATGATTGTCCCGAGGACGGAATTACCCGAGAAGTTCCAATTGATCACGTCGGTCATTTTTTTTTTTGCCGACTTGCTGCTTTTACTGTTGTGTTGTCGCTATGCTTGTGCATTTCGTCATCTATCTTGGCATAGTTTAGTGCTTTAGTTAAAATTCAAATGTTCTTTAAAGTCATAGGGCATTTGCCATATAATCCGTATGCAAATATGTATGCATCTTCCATTTAATATCTAATGCTAAATCGAGCCGTTTTTCTGAGCGTTTTAAATGATTAAATAATTCGCTAAATATACCTGTATCGGACGACTTTCACCCTTCTTAAAAAGAGTCTCCATCGGTGCTGTTCATTTTTCTGGGTGTTTTGAACATGTCAATCAGTAACTGCTTTCTTCAGTCATCATACATGCATGAAGATTACTTAGAATGATTATGTGATTCAGTGTTTGGCTTTCATTTCATAAAGTCTGTAAAGTCAATAAAAATGCGATTTTCCAAATACCTTGACTATAATCAGGACAGTTTATGCATAACATTTTCTCATTAATAAATACATCTGCTTAAAAATATAACAAAAAGTACAATTATAATTAAATGATTTAAACAGATAATGACTTGGAACAATATGCACAATGTCGATGACATTTGCAACAGTTTGATTAATTGATTTTAATTGCAATTGATGAGTCGACAAATCCAATCATATTGACGCGAGCAGATTACGCCATATGGATTTCATATTTTGTTACCAATTATTCAAACACATGTTTTCTAAAGCCTTGATGATAAGCCCCCTAATACAAAGAGCGTATACAAGTACTACAAAAAGCGGAATCCAAGGATAACTTCTAAAACTGCAATTCTAAGTTCGACAGTAGTATCAACAAGTATGTTAACAAGGCGGTAACTGTCGAGATTGCTCATTTTCCCATCACAGATTTGTTTTTAGTTTTGCATTGGCATGTGAATACCTTCGTCCTGTGCCTTTTCAATTTTTGGTATTTGTTTCAATTATCATCAGATTGTGCCATTTAAACTTATACTAATGTAACAACTTTAATTGGCTCTGCTAATACAAGACAAAGTCAGAAACAAGCTGATATGTACTAATTATTGACAATATATTAATGTTTTTTTTATAAATATTTATCGGAATTTTACAACAGAGTTATGGTTCAACCAGTGGTAATTGCATATTCGGTGACTGCATATCGTTTACAGGTAGTTGTACACCTTACCGATTGCTGTATAACTTCTATGCATCTGGTAGTATTAAGATATTTGTAATCTGTTCGGTTATGTTATTTAAACTTTCTGTCACTTTGTCACCTTGCCTCATGTCTTATTGCCTAGTATAACGTAACCATACATGGGTTCAAGTAGGCCATTTATTTGTTATGGAAACTTAAATAAGTTTTTACTTGAAACTTTTTTACCTCAAAATACTCTTTTGTTGCTATCTATATCCCTATTTATATATATATATATATATATATATATATATATATATATATATATATATATATATATATATATATATATATATATATATATATATATATATTCTAATGAACAACCGTGTCCAATTTAATCTCATTTAGATTTTATTTTGGCGGGTAATTATTTTTTCGCAAAAATGAAAACACTTATTTCTCGTACAGCCTTATATTGAAGTAAATCAATACATATACATATTAAAATGATTTTGCATTTATTTATCCGAAATAATAAAAGTTGGATTATTAACAGAAGATACCCTTAACATCAGGAGGTTCATTTACAGTTTTAGAAACGAGCGATTTTTTACTTGTAAAGAGTGATATCTTTACCACTACAACAAAACCGAATCAATAGAAGCACTCAAACACGTTTGCATTATTATTAACAAGTCTGGTCGCATCTGAAATATAAGAAAACAACAGAGTAACATAGACAATGACATAGTCACGTCTGGCCTAGCTATAAAATCATTTGTTTTCTTTAATATATACCGATTCACTAATTTATTTTGTGATAACTGTCGGTTATCAGATGGGAAAACAACACTTTCTGTTTCGACTGTACTCACATTATTGCGATTACGTTGGATAATAAATAATAATGCTGTATTTTGTCATTTTGTCACTTGCCCCGACTTCTATCGGTATTACAATAGTTTTTATTCCTTTGAAAATTTAAAGTCGTATATTTAAACTTGTTTACTTATTTGCGGCCTTCTTTGAATTTGTCAAAGACTTTAATGAGTCATTACGTAGAAAGCATATCAATTCAAACAAATGCATGCTACTGAATAATTAATTTCATCAACATTGTGGGTTAGGTCATAGATATATTAAACAGCAGACAAGTGTATTCAATTAAGGCCCAAACAATTCCTTGTGACCCGTCACTATCCTCTGTCCATATTCATTTAGCGTACGAAATGATTTAGGAAAATTTAATTACAAGTCATCTTGAAAGTGTTAAGTTCTATACCATGGAATAATAATATGGAGCGATAAGCCAAGCCTCAACATTCCGATGCAATCCCAAGAGGTAGGAATAAATCAAAGGTTTCTGCCAACATCGTACTGCTTCTTAGGTATGTCATTTTCTTTATCATAAACCACTAACTCGACAAGATGGTAGCTGCCTGAGGCAGATTTCCAGGAGTGTTAATTCAATAATTAGATTATATGACTAGTCACGCCCTTGCATCAACGTACACATCATATCATATCATAATCTTGTTCACAAAGAACTTGCTATTTTCTCTGCAATACTTAACGTGCTTGATACCAAATGTTTTCCGTTTATATTGGCAGCGGTCACAAATGTTGAATGTAAATAGTACTGGCAATATGGTAAATACTGGATGTATAGCTAATGTTTATGACATAGTAGGAACGCATTAAAAACATTTTTTTGTTATCCATTTAATATGAAAGATTTAAATTGTGTAGAAAAGGCACGAACTATCGCATGTATCGAACGCATTTCTAATAATGTAAAGAATGTAAGTGGATTGCACGTGTAAGTTCCTGGTATGTTCCTTAAGTATTGCGATTTTCGTCATTCATTTCACTAATTTAATCTCCTTGTTTTCCAAGAATGTTATTTTGAAAATTTTATTTCATATCACACACTCGAATCACTTATAACATTAAAAGTTTTTTTTTCAATACATAAATCAGTTTTAACTTGTATAACCTTTAAACAACAACAATGTATTTGCTACCAATAAAACAATGTGGTAGAGTGGGTTTTTAACATACTAGCCGGCCGAGGAATATTTTGCAAAGTGCTGACTAATAAAGTTTATCGTCTGAAAGAAAAAAATGTACGTCTTAATTGAAAATTCATTAGTATTTGAAAGAAAATGTCATAAAATGTTTTCGACTCAACATTACACAAGACAAAGTGATTCAGCTTTCATTTAGTAGATGTTTGTGTTAAAACATTTTCATTTGGACGGATGTTAAACATTCGGAAGATGTTTGGATTTAAACTGTATCCTTCAAATAAAAACAAATGGTTCAGGATAGAGATAGTCACTCAGTTTTTGTAGAAATAATCTCTACTGATGGCAATTTAAGACAAGTTTTGATATGATTTTTAAACAAACACAGTGATAATTAATAGAAATAAAAAAAGGTTATCAGTATCGAGAACGTATGTCCAAGATAGATGCAACGAAGAAGCTATAGAATGTTTAAACGTGTACAAGTGACGTCGACTAGTTCGAAGCCAAAAGATTTAAAACAAAATAACGGTTCAGTTTGTGGCTCAATCGGCAAGCTAAGCAATAGGTATTATATATTTGTGTGTTTGTGTGTGAGTGTGTGTGTGTGTGTGTGTGTGTGTGTGTGTGTGTTTTGAACGTATTTTTTACACATGTTAAATATATTTTTTTACACAAGATGATATGTATGATATGTATACAAACGCAACGCTGAACTTGCTCATTTTAACGTTTAAAATAAAGTAGATAAGTAGGAAACATCCCGGGATTAAAGCGTGCACACTAGCCCATATTTATGCCCCGCCAAACCAATGACCATTTTCCTTGTGTATTAGGTAAATTACTAATATTGCTATAATTTTTTAAAGGTCTAACACAAGTTGTATCAAATGTATTTCATTGTTACTCATAAAAAAACACTCATAAAACAAACCGATATAATAGTTTTACAGCCAAGTAAACGTGTTATCATAAAAACGATAATATATTTGAGAGTTATACCTCATTGCAAATTTCGAAACTGTGTTATATTGCTTTTTAATAAATCGTTTGAGCCTATGGCATTCGTAATTAGTTTACTGCGTATTCGTACGCAACACCCTGCAGTTTTTGTGCATAATATAATGCAATGGCAAAACCTAGTTTCTAATGTTAGTGTATTAAAATCAGCAGCAATACCAACAACGGTTGCAGAGCTTTTGATAATATTAAGTGTCAAATACATGAAATTCGAAAAAGGAAAAGTTTAATTATGTGTTTGACTGTTTTATTTAAAGAGCTGGATTAACATTCTCCATATAAAACTATTTTTCATTTGACCTTATTTGCATCAATAAATACAGAGTGCGCTCGTTGTTAACGAAGACGCTGTTATATGCAACTGTGTAACAAATGATTTTCCGCCAAACTAATTGTCCACAAAAAAGTCGTCCTTCTGTTAATGTTATCGGTGTGTCTAAAAGTGTTCTTTTTAAATAGGACATCATTAACTAAAATCTAATCGTATTCCTCCCTGCTTGTTTACCAAATCCATTGTCAGATTTAAGTTTGTTTTAATGGTTTCCGAGACATGTTGAAACAAACTAAAACATATTGAAAATCTAGGAAATGTTAACAAAAAGCACTGTAACTGTTTGATGTTATCGAGAAATAGCTATAATTGAAATCTCTTGGAATGTCATGAAAGACGTTTATTCATTTGTTAGTCATGTTTCATCAGCAAAGCAAAAAAAATCGCTGCAGCATTTTTGTCAGGAATTGTTGACAGCACAATGGGAGCTAGACTTTTTAATCACAGGAGATCAAACCTAGCCTGACAAAGTTTTACAGATGAGAGTTGTGTCCACGTATAGTGGCCGAACTTGGTATGTCGGATTCACTAGCTAATTGTGTTTCATTGTGACATCCAAACCTATCACCTCGCTGAGTTACAGTCCAGATCGGACCTAAAGAGTGTGTTTGTGTGAATGTCCTCAAGCTTACAAGCGGTGTTCGGGTGGTTCTACCTACACATTTGTCATCGTTTTTCTCCAAAAACTATGGACGTCGATATAATAAAAAAACATCAAATACAAAAGCAATAACAACCTATGCACGAGCAACTATAAACGGGTCATTTTTTAAGATTACTCAAATTAATTAGGCAGGTTACATGCTACTACAGATTCATCCAGAAGTAGGAGACAAGATTGCCAAAATCGCCAATATATTGAGCTCAATTTGTCTACCTAAAGATACATACGTAAATCCTATAAGCATTGCAACATAAATTAAAAATAATACACAAAGTGATAGCTTTCAAAATCAGGGGAATTGAAACGTCTAAGATTTGAATATATCAAAAAATAATAAAGATGTTTTTTAGATTCATGTGATTTTTGTATTGAAATTATGAGCAATGCTCTTAAACGGATGAGAATGAGATGAAACATTTTTTTTAAAAAAGAGAAGATTGTGTTGAGTATGTAGACGACTCGTTTGGTACTGTAAGGGTCCACTCTATCAAATCTAGGAACAGTCAAAGTGCACCAGCCAGTTTTGCAGGGTATTCACGATAAACTTCGAGAAGAGACATGAGGCACGGTACAATATACAGCAAGTTCAAGTGAAAATGACACAGAATGTATTAAGCAACATATTGAAGTCAGATGCTAATATGCAATTGTCTGCCCCGATAAGCTACCTGTCAGTGACTGCACAAATTCGATAATACTTTGTAGTGAGTAAACATAACCAACAAAGGCTGCGTGATTGAACGAATACATCGCAGCCATTGAGCGATATAACACATATAACTTAGTACCGTTACAAATATTGCATGTGGATGTGATTAAGCGCTTATGTAGGAAATTATCCACAAGGCTAGGGCGAAAAACAGTGCGTGCGAAAAAAGTGGCATAATGCCCCTTACTGCCGCGCTCTTGTAAATAAACCAGCAAACATTTGAAGTCGATGACATTCTATGAAAGTCGAGAAGTAATTTGGTCAAGCCCTTACAATTATGTACCCACCCAATTCTAAAAGCAGACAAAGTTTTGCCATGAAATGGTCGATGAGTGGTCAATATTGAGTCAAAAGCAAGAACAAATTCGTATCATTTAACGAAAAGAGCAGACCCGACAGTTACCACCTTGGAACGGTTAGTTGGCAATATGGGCTAACTGGGGTGCTTAAACCGGTTTTACAGAGGTCTAACCTCGCACATCCTGATGGGTTTTTCAATGCAAGCAATGAAAGGAAAACCGATCTATTTGAATACAAAATGTCCAAGCGTTGATGATGTTTACTTTGATAAGTTATGACGAAAGTAATGACGTTATTGAAAAACAATCTCCACATAGTGTTTACAAAAGAAAGGGGTATCATTTCGATTATAAAAACTACACAAAAATGGAGGATTATAACTTTGAATCAAGAAAAACATGACCAAAGAAGTATTATGTAAAGAATTATGGTATAGATAGTAAGACCATAAGAGTAGTCAATAAAGATCCGGATGAATCTTTGTGTTAAAAGGTGACATAAATAATTTAAGACTACATACAGTCAGACAATCTAGCCTTTGTTTTATTAGGTGACATAAATAATTGTAGAGTATAAACAATCAGACAATCTAGAGGGCATGTATGGAAAGTTTTTACAAGAGGAAATACAATTTAAAATAATATGGACGAAGTTTAAGGAAATACTTTTGGCATTCTCTTAGTTGATTGTATTTAATATTACATACTCGAATGGTTGATATCAAAATGTGACATGACAATGGTAAATTGAATGAATTTTGCTTCACTAAATTAACATTGAATATTATGGATGAGTGCTGTCAGTGGTACTTTCACTTCTGAAACTATACATATGTTCCTGTCTGTGACCGATTAAACAATCATCTCTTAGATTATCTTAACAGAAAAAGGTGGAATTATTTCCAGAAAATGCTGGTTATCGGACTTGGATGATGTGATCTCACTATAGGTACTTATCCAAATGACAGACAAACAACGATGAAGCCCCGAATTAAGTTGGCAAAACGGGGTTAATATTTTCGATACCGACAATAATTCAGACCGTGTGAACGAATGAAAATCTATGCTTTACCATTTTCAGTCTAAAGCGTTATAATAATAATAATAATAATAATAATAATAATAATAATAATAATAATAATAATAATAATAATAATAATAATAATAATAATAATAATAATTATTATTATTATTATTATTATTTATTTTTATTGTAGTAGTAATATTAATAATAAAAATATTATTATTATAGAAATAATGCAAGAAAAAGAGAGAAGGAGAAAAGGAAGAAGAAGAAGAAAAAGAAGAAGAAGAAGAAGAAGAAGAAGAAGAAGAAGAAGAAGAAGAAGAAGAAGAAGAAGAAGAAGAAAGGAAGAAGAAGCAGGCTAAGCAGAAGAAAAAATGTCTCAGGGCATTATTGATACTACTTTAAATGCTTGAATGCACTTAAAAGGTACCTTTCGATTTCTCTTTATATTGCGTGAGAAGGACGTCCGCTTAAAAAAAGAGAAAAATATTCCACGATTCTATCTCCACCACATCTCCTCAACCAGTCACCTTCACTGTTATGCATCGCCTTGGCCCATTTCTGTGTATTGCCTCGTCATGTGGGAATGTGTGATAGTTGGCACCACTCCATATGTGTGGCTGCATCCACCCATCAACAAAATGCTGTTTTTCTACAGACGATTTTAAAACATTTGTAAGCAGCAAACAATCAAGAAATAACCTTGATGTCACAATACAGAGCGTGACGAAAATGATTGATGTTATTGTTGTTTTTTGTTCTTTATGTTGTTGTTTTTGTTGTTTGGTTGTTGTTGTTGTTGTTGTTGTTGTTGTTGTTGTTTGGTTGTTATTGGTTTTATTTTTTTTTTAAGTAAAAGGATTAGTAAATGTTGCAAATAAAGGATAACATTAAAAACAAACTAAGCATTTTAAAATATTTCCTTAACAAATCTGCATCATAACCGTTCACTTGATATTTTGATAAACATTATTATATGCAAGAGTAGCCATAACATGTTTTTAATAGGATCACTTAGTAATAATAATTCACAAGAAAAAGTTTATTACTGTGATTAATTATAGTCATTGGCTTTTGTTTTTGTTTCTTACGTCGCCCCGACAAAGTCATGATCATATAGGCGTCGACCAATTAATTGTACGTGGACGAAAACCCCAGACTTATGGCTGGCTAATTCAACCGGCGCACCACGTGTCATCTGGAATTATAGTTAGACATTAGGTATATAACTTTCTTGTTTATAGTTTTAAATATTCGGAGATAGGTAGATATAGTAAGTAGTGGTCGTAGATTTTTATTAAAAATACTGGAACAGTTCAGCCTTTAAATCTATGATTTAAGTTGTTGTTTAAAGACTCCGTCGGAGATGAGTCATAATACTGTTATGGATTATCCAGTGAAGACAATGTCTATTGTATTGGGATTTTATCAAAGGTATCAATATTAATTATTAATTCTCAGACAAATAATAAAGTAACGGACTAATATATCTATGCATTTTAATTTTGTGGCGAGAGTTTTTTGTTTATATTTTCGATGTTTTGTAATGGGGACAATGACGCCGACAATGGTGATGATGGTGATGATTGACGATTAGGTGATGATGATGATTATGATGATGACGACGACGACGAAGAAGAAGACGAGGACGACGATGATGATGATGATTTTTGCATTGCATGCCTGTGGCTTTCTTCTTTGCTGTGAAATTTTGAATGTGCTTCGCTTGTTGCCACTTCCCATATTTTGAAGCTTACATAACTAAATCTCGCCTTGTAAATACCCTTTTGTTAGCGCATTCAGATCACCAACAGATATTATTTAAACATGTCAAGAAATGTACTTTTTATTTGTGTGCAAGCTGAAAACGTTAACACGACAGCTGCATTTAATAAATTGAATAAATCGTGTGTATTCTTGCAAAGCCATCAAATTTGTATGTGCCATGTTTATGTTGGAATGACAATAACCTTATCCTTTGTTATTTGCAAAAAAAACATAGATAATTTACGTATAATTATTCGTGATGTTAATAAATCATGATGTTTTGAAAGCTTCTGTAATGGTTTTCTGAAGCCCAAAACATTGTCTAAGATGATTAATTAAAGGATTGAGGGGCATATTGACAACATAAGACTGGAATCTGCCACGCACATTATCTGGAAGCTTAATTTCTAGAGAACGCAATAAATATAAATAGTACAACTGCCCCTTTGAATTTTGAATTACAAAACACGATGACAGCTTTCGAATATAATTTGGAGTAGTTAGCGTCCTCAGTCACGCTTTAATATCTGGATATGCGTTCTACATTCATGTCCACAGCTTTGAAAGTCAAGCTTCACTGTCCCCGGGTACGTGTTCTTCGTAAACATTTCCACTCGGAAACCTCTCAGAACATCTTAGTTGTTTAGACATTTGGACAAAATTGCTTTTAAAATATTGCTTTAAAGTATTGCTTTTAAAGTATTGCTTTTAAAGTATTGCTGAAATTGATGCTAAGAGACTTCTTGGTGCTTTTTATTTGAATTTAGTCTGTATAAGCATAGTAAAATGATAAATGATTGTATTGTTGATTGAAATCAATGGGAAAAAACACCACAACAAATATTCTAATATCCTCTTTTGTCACGAACTTTTATTTGTCGAATTGGGAGAAAAAGAACAACATTCAAACATGATCAGCTTCCGTTAACTATCATTTTCAATATGAGCGTGTGCGACACGTACTTCAAGTTATAAATCTTGTATCAATCATGAAGTGTATCTATTTAAAGAGATATATGGCCGACCCGACCTGTAATCACATTTTTAAATATATACCTACAATCAGATAATAGTCTACTTTATACCAAGTTTATGATAAACCGTTCTCTAGCATCCAGCAGTTACAACTCTATCCCAAACCATTTCAAAGCAAACCATTTGTATATCTAATACAACTTGTAAAAAGCCGCTAGTTTGAAACTCCTCTGACTACTTCACCTTTCACCGCGTGGGTTTTGAGTCCCGTTCAGGGCAAAGAGTTAATTTGGGCAGGACTTCCAGTAGACTTGCGGTGTGCCGGTGGTTCTACCAGACATTTGTCTGTGTTCTTAGTCTACCAAAAAGCTGGACGTTGCTCTAATGGTCATAACTGGTCGCTAGAATGCACTTCAAAAGCAAAACAATACTTGCATGTCTGTTCCTAGACAGCAGCCACACCTGATTTCCAGTAAAGAATGGCCAGTAACGCTGTTGTCAGATATCTCTTTAAATGTCTCAACTACATATGATCAGATAAGAAAGTAACACCAATATCGTAGACTACAATATTATTGCTTTCCTGAAATGACGTAAACATCAAGGTCTGAGACTCTCGCCATTATCCATTCTTGTCCATTACTTGCCTTGTACATAAAGATTGTGATAGATAATGTTCAAGGGACCAAGTCGTTTAATGGCATCATTGAGACATCTCATTTTCTATCAAGAGCATACTATTCATGCTGAGATGCTCGAGTAAAACCTAATGCATGTTTAAACATACCTTACAATCACTGATTTAAGCCATGCCGTAATAATTCAATTATCGTTGGTTTATCAGATTGGATTCTATTGCCCAAAATGATCTAGCAGGAGAAGACAGCAAAAAAGAAAACTTGCAGAATGATGCCTTGCTATCTCCCATAGATGCTGATCACTACTGAACATCTAAATCCTCAAACCACGTTAACCATTTAAGCAATATTTATGTGCACAGTACTTATTTTTGCTGATTAGTACGTGTGTTTATAATAAAACTTTAACCTGTTCAACCATTCCGTCCCTGCTATACGGATCTGCTATATTGATCACAGAAACGTAAGTTCACATATATTGATATTTTCAGTTATTTATTTAGCTATTTTTTATCTCAAGGAAATAAGTTGGTATCTGTAACTGGGAACACACCTGTTTCGTTACACAATTATAATGAAATCTTCGCAATGTTTATACGCCATAAAACTCTTATTGCAATATTGCTCGCTTTTATTGGGAGGTTTATTAAACTAATCCTGACGTGAACTCATTTTTAATTTAGTTATTTAGTTAAATTTTTGGTATTTGTTTCAGAAATATGGTCATATCCTTACGTATCAGAACATCTTAAATGCATATTAACGACAATGGAATGTCTCGGACGTTTATATCAAAAAGTGTTCTGCAAATATACATTTAATTTAATAAATGAATTTCTCTTAGATGCAGAGTCAAACGTCGCTCAACCCAAACCCACATTAACTTTCACTGGGTGTCAAATAATACAGTCCCGAAACGGTAATTATTTACTTTAAAACATTGCGAGTTTCTGTCACTTTCAGAGAAAAATTACAATAATGTACCTTGTCCTAGTTTTTACTGTGTTGTTTGACCCAGTCAGCAGACAGATCATGGGTCGCTTACTAGTTAACAGATGGTGTCCCAAGCAACCTGTGACAAAGTGACCTGTCTAGGTAAAATTTATAAAAAAGCTTGACTGATAAGTTTTCAAGATAAGATTGATAAAACACTGACGCTGTATCGGTGAGTATTAACGACTCCAACATTTGATATCTAGAGTTGTAGGTAGTATTCGGTTGTTTTTTTTCATTATTTGGGGCATTTTTATCTTAGAAATGTGTCGTTCGAGAAAGTCTTGATGCTGCTGAATGAAACTCTAAAGAAAATATGGTAACTTGATATTACCCACGTGTTCGTTGAATAAGTTTATAGTTTTAATCACATAAAGAAATTTGATAAGTTACTTTTAATTTGCTATGCAATTATTTGCCAAGTTGGTACAGTTCATAGAATGTTCATACTTCTTATTGAGTAGACATTATGTTGAGTAAAATTGGATTCATTTTAATGAAAATATTGTGAAATCCCGATTATACTAGTAATGCAAGGGAGCATTTAGAATTGTCAGATACATGTATTAGAGACATGTTCATAAATGTTAAGAAATACTGCTTAAGATAAATTAGTCGCACCTACATCATACATTTCTTTCAGCTTTATCTTATTTGTCATATGTTCAGAATATAATAATTTTTCGATAGCAAACATTTTGTCTTCACTTGCATGTTTGCTGACAATGTTGGAGGTCAGCATGTTGTTTTTTTCAATTGACGGAAGGGGGTGGGGATGCGGGGGTGCAGGGGGATGGTTGGGGCAAAACAATTCTTATATTTCGCGTCATGTCAAATCTCGGAGGATCAATCAATGTTTTCTTTAAAGAGTACAATTACGAAAATTCTGTATCTGCGTCTCAAAAAGCCATATTTATGGTTTATTTGTTGCAACATTGTTGCAACACCCTTTACAGAATGGTGTCTGATCACTGACCAATGATACGGTTAAACCATAACTCGCCTTTGTCTCGATGATGACACCAATCACTATACGCCGCTCCGCTTCTAAACACATGAACTCCAGCCAACCCTATTATAACAGTAATTAGCCAATTACTGCTAAGTTATTAGGTTAATGATCACAACAAATACACCGGCTGTCATCTGTTCTTTGCAAAACAAGAATTGCATTTTAATCTAAGTCATTGTAGGATACGAATATAAATTTAGTTTTTCCATTATCTATAGGAAAGGAATAGCACCACACATGCCGTGAAAATTTAAAATGCTTCACCAGTCTTATAACCATCAAATCCATATTGTATACGTCTATTATATGTATGTCGATATAATTGACCAGTTGCTTACAGTTTATGCAGGTATTGGTTGTTCAAGTACATGTCTTCCGTCTAGATAATTTAACTTGTGAATATTTTAAAAAGAATATACATCTACTTTAACTTTTCTTGGCATGTTAAATTCATTTCTGATGTTGATTCTTATCAAAAAGTTCAGCTTATCATTAAAATTCCACAAATATAACCGGTTTTGCCGTTAGCATTTTTGCTTATGATACATACTATAAATCCCAGTTGTGTCATGTTTCCAATTTAATATTTTAACGATTAGCGAATCAGGGAAAGAAAAATTACAACCTTAAAACAGACATTCGTCATTAGATATGCTGCACCAAAAGCCTTCATCAAACAACACATTTCTAAGATAATGTTCAACAACAGTGAGAAGTCAAAGATCAAGCCTTACCTAATTTTAAATTAATAAGATCAAAATCAAAACAACGATCTTCATAAATCTAAATGTATCTCATTTGCTTGTGTAAGTGATGTAGTTATTCCAAGTTTGAATCGTCATCACCTGTATTCCTTATTTATTCAGTAATATTTGTATTTGCGGTAGGTAATTTATATCTAAGTAAACTTAAGCCCTTTCGATATGGATACTTTCACAGTTTTAGAGGTGCAGCTATACCCGACTATTGGAAATTCAAAAAGTCATAGCATGTCAGCCGTTGAACGGGTATATTATGCGATATTAAGCCCTCAACTGTCGAATAAATTGTTAAGGTATGCATGGTAAATATGCAGGATAATTATCGAGTCATGTAAATTAATGATCAATATGAAAAGAACGAGAAGTATGTCGGTATATCTTCTCGCATGATGATTGGAAAAAATGAAGTACATAGTACTAGCGTATGTGACAATGACAATGTCATCATAGTTTGAAATGGGTTATTTTATTTATTACAAAAATGTATAATTTATTATTTTTAGGAATGTCATTTTGCACCAAAGGAAGTAACGAATCATAACGTTTGTTATTTTTTCAATAAATTGCAAATATCCATTCGAAATTAAGAGATTTGTTCAAGACCACGATACTATTAAGATTTGAAAACCGTAAAAGTACTGAAACAGCTATTTATTATGCTTCTGAGGTTATTGGCTTTCCTCTTAATACCGCTACTCTGTCTGCAAATAGGCCCACGCTGATCAGAACCTGCTTATTAGTTTCACTTCAAAGACAGCTGATTGATGAGGAGAGGAAACATGAGCATTTTTAGTTAGATCATTCAATTATTTCCTCAAAGTAAGTATAGGTTTAGAGGAACATCACTGCAAAACTTATATGGTTTTGCTACTTTTGCATATACCTATATTATTATGTTCACTGAACATCTGATACAAATATAACGTACACAAGAGACATCATGTGACAATGATCAAGATTATAAGGTTTTAAACCCTCACCAGAACATTTCTTTACACTTGACCGTTTAGTTTAAGTTATTTGTCTTGTTGTTTGGTCAGATTGTTTAAAAAATTACTGTTGATCCTATATTTTTATACAATATTTCTGCTTCAGTACTGAATTTATTTGGGGAAAATACTTCAATTATTAATTTTTATTGTGTTATTCAACATAATATATAGGATGCAATTGAATACTCTAATATTTTGTTTGTGTCACGATATTTTTTGTATATTATGTGTACGGTAGATAGTTGCAATACCGTACAGTTCCTTTCCACTCTTAAAGGAGTGTCTTAACAAATGATCATCAATGTCTTATTTATTATCATATATAAAACAACACATTTTCAGGTTTCGTTATTGCAATTGAGAAGATTTCGTTGTGAGTGGCCTTCAAAATCCGTCAGAAAAGTTTATGTATTTTATGGGCGTTTATGTAATCTGTTCGTTTCCATTTAGCATTTTTATTTTCTAATTTAGCTAAAATACCATATAGTATTTGGTTGACAAATCAAATGAATGATATCTTTCTTCAACATTATCTGTTATTTTTATTTGTATCTTTTAAGAAATATGGCCTGTGTTAATATGAACCAGGAACGGCCCTGCTTGGAACGGCGGGGCTCATATGTTTCTTTTGCACAATTATCAATTCACATTAGTAAATACATAATAAATACAAATTTCCAGGAGAACACTTTGCAAATGACAATTATTAAAACATTGAGTTCTTCTTATTTCAATTTCAATTGTAAATATAATTGTTTTATAAAAGTATAATGTTTATATTAGTTATCTAATTTGCTTAATATACTAAATGACTCGATGTATTTTATATGTTTATGGGTCAGAGTCTTACGATTTTTAACAAGCTTCCTATATTGTTTGCACCTTTCAGCATATATACTTCGATTTATTTGATCTAACGATAAACAGAATCATAAAACGTGTAGACCAATATATCAGGAAAATTTGATTCGAGGGAACAGTTCAGACACTTTTTTCTTTTGAGTTGCACATTTTATCACGCTATATGTTAATAAGACAACTATTATATTGAAAGAATGACCTTGCTAATATTGTTTACTCTAACAGTAATGGCTCCGACATTGTCATGAGATGGTTGTGCATGTATTAACAAAGTAAAACTATTACCGTTTCAGAACAGTAGTCAATCCATATGCCGTTAATTAATAAATTATTATGTTTTATTTGTCACACTGCAGCAGTAAATGCAGCTATAAAAACAACAGCCGCTCCATCATAACTACCACTATTCATGGATAAAACAGCGAGAATCAGAAAGATAAACAAAAGTATTACCAGCTTATCAGAGCGCTCTGCTAATTCTTTTTCGCGTTTACTCTCTGGCACCTGATATGCAAGTAATTTACTGTCTGTGTCGCTAGTATTCTCGTCACGAATCATTCCATTTAGGATGGACAACAATGAATGCAATTTGATAAATTCCTACGACAAATAATTCGAGATATACTATAGAAATCGTTATCGTCGTAACAGTCATGTGAAAGCTTCGATATAACGTTAAAAGACGTAACGTTTAAAATTACCCTTACATGGACTTTGACTTGTACAAGTCTCAACTAAATAATGTCTATAAAACTGCAGCATTTAGTGGATATTAAAGATAATTCGTTTTCTGATTTGCATCAATACTTTAACTAAAGTAAAGTTGTTAAGACCATTTTACCAGATGTTTACTGATAATTCTATCAAGTAAGCGCCATCAGCCCAGTTCTATAAACAGGCTATTATTAATACAATTGAGTCAACCCCTGTCAAATTGATTGAATGATAAGTGAAGCGTTACTTTTAGTCAGGTCCATGTCATGTATCATCATCTTTTTATTAAGAAAATAACCTTAGTAAGAAGGAACATAAGCGTTAATAATACATAAAGTTCATTCTCTAATGTTGTTTCTTTTATGTCTTTTATAATGCAACTATCACAGAGAAAGCTTAATATATTGTCGTTTTTATTTCTTCTCTTTCATATTAATAACTTAACCGGATACTATATTTGTATATTGTATCTATAATACGATGATGTACGCGAGTACAAATCTAATTAAAAATATGTTCTGTTCTGTATTATCTAACCGAAACAACAACAACAACACATAGATGTGACAGTTCACGCAAAAAGAAATAACCAACTCTTATCCCCTTGAAACGGTCTGTCGCAAAAGGACCGACTGGGGCTTTTAAAACTGGCTTGTAGTTCGCACAAGTTCCATTTTTCAAGAACAGTGTAAATAAATATATCCCATTACAATGAGACAACAAATAGCAAGCACCTACATCGGGAGTCAAAACAGATCAGGAAAATAATAGACAAAGAAAATGACTCATTATGTAACAAAATACCAACATATGCCCAATTTGTACAGGGGATAAAAGCCTCGACAAAATAAATGTTACAAAGATATGAATCGTTTGAAGTAACTCAGCTTGAGCTATGTTATAATTCTGAATAAAAATGGAAAATTTAACTGAAAATACACAAAGGATACCATCGAGTTTTGGAAAACAATCAAAAGCAACAAATGTAACATTGTGTAGAGATAAATCAAATGTTTTGTTATAGCATTTCGAGGATTTACACGCAATAGGGATATTATGTAATAAAGACAATTAATCTTCGAAAGTTATACCTACTGTGCAAGTTCACGTAAAGGGCGTGGAGACAGCTCAAGTTGTCTCACCCTCATTGGGTTTGACTGGAGTGATGAGAAGACAGAATTCATCAGTTGTTGTTCAAATTATGGTTTTAAGATACCGTAGTTACGTTGTCTCAACGACCTGTCCGGTCATCGTGTAATTTATAAGCAAAGCAATTTCTTGACTGTTAAACGTTAAGTTGCAGGCAATTTAGTATAACGAATGATTCCCGGGTTGTATATAGTTTATAATGAGATCATAATAGCTGATTTTGTTTATCTTACATAAAATATTTCCGTAAAATGCAAGATTGCTTGTACGTTGTTACATAAATGTGTTAATACAGTTATTAGATTTTGTAGCGATAAAATCACAGCGATGAAAAAACGCCTTCTATAATTTGTGGAAACGAAATACTTGCTGTAACAATTCTGAAGTGGTAAGCTGGTTTCTAGTATTGAAAATCTTCTTTAGTATAAGTTCGTGCACACATTGTAAGTTGGTATATATAAATAAACTAGAAGGGGAGGTGAATCAGCATCAAGGAATAGATAATTCACAATACCGAAGTTAAAATCGTCTCTCTTGCTGCATTTAAATGCAAGGTTATTTTTATTAAGGGTAATTTCTTAAGGGTAAATCAGATGAATCATGTGAAGGAAGAAAGGATTATCTATAGTTAGAATATCGTCAGGCTAGCGTAACGTTGAAAGCCACTATAATGTGGCTTTGGTCAGAAGGGGACAACGATAACATAAAACCATGTTCAAAGCAGTATAAAACAAATCTGGTAAACAGTTGGTTTCCATATAAATACACATTAATCATTTTAATAAAGTATCCTGGAATTTCTATAAGTTTGCACAGTATGACACCTTTTACACAACCTACTTCTCATCCTACTTTTTGACAATGTAAGCTCGTGTAGGTGACATGTCCAATTGCCGCAATACGTGGTGTGTGATATATGAGAATACTAGATGGCATTTGATAGATGTGTAAATAAAACAACACAAGGGTAAAAGAGCCTAGTTATGGTATTTCATAAAGTCAGCAGTTTTGTTGAAAAATAATAATTATTGATGGTGACTTGTGTGATTTATCATAAACCCATCAACTGTTTGTCACAAACCAGACAGAATTTACAAAATAATATATTTTCAGAAAACATGACATCAGTGGTACATATACAAATTATGGTGTTTCCTTAGGATCTTGAAAGTAACTTTAAATAAATTAAGCTTGTTTCTACTGAAAGTTAAATATATCAGCTGCCACAGACACACACTCGTGTTTAGCCATACAGTCACGTCTGTTTGAGCACTTTATTCTTGTTTTTGTTCTTAGCACATTTGCCCCATAGCGAATGGAATCCCGCTAACACGACTCTCAACTGTTATTTCTTCAAATTTATAGACTGAAGAGTATGTATGGTGTATTATTATAAAGTAGATGTTTTGAGACTAAAACGATTGCCAAGTGTTATTAAACTCAGAGGTTTTGAACATATTTTACACTGTCTTCTAATATGAGAATATCCACTTTACTTGTCAAAGGTTTTACAATATACAGTCTTCAAAATCAGGTCTGCAGCTGTGTATTTCTTACGGGCTGTTTATAATATAAGTTACGATTTGACAAGTGACATCACAGAGTAGTAGGATATTAGCTTCCACACCTATAAAGCTTGGCTTTCATTTCCATTTTCGTTATTGCTTGTATTACATTATGTTTTTATTTTGCACATCGTACACGATTTTCTTTATTTTCCGTTTGTTTTGAATTGTAAGTATATTGTGTCTGTTTATGAAATCTTAACTACGTAGAGGAAATTAGAGACTAATCTAATAAAAGTGACGCTCCAATAATCAGATCATTTAATCTGGGATTGAGATTGGGATTAGCCGGCATTTTTGCCGATACTGTGCAGCGATATTTCTATCATTACAGCGCAGGGGCACTTATGAGGTGCCCAGGGACTGAACCCGACTGGTCCATTATACTGACACTGACAAGTCAGGTGTAATGCTGTCCCCTTAAATGTAGCACCGAGCGTTAGGAGGGAAGCCACTACTACCAACTTTAAAGTCTTTGGTCTGACCCGGCCGGGGTTTGAGCCAACGACCTCCCGATCCACAAGCCGACGCTCTACCAATTGAGCTATTGCGCCCGGTCCACTTAATCTGCTGATAAGGTGTATACATATGTACGATAAGAAAGGCTAATGCTTATGTCCAGCAATCCGACTGACTGACACAAGCACGATAAGGAGTATTCCTTTGTCCCATTTTTAACTTCATTTCAATGAAGCTGTCAGTCTTTCGTTGTCAATTAAAAGATGTTTGATACTTTTTGCTTGGTTATTGCAAAGAAAAGGTATACAATACAAACCCTATGTAAAACGATACAGATGATAACACAATTTTATTGCTTATTTGCCAAAAGATTTAATGCCAATTGTGTGACATTTCTAAAAATGTGATCAACATGAGGATATATTCAGTATTGGCTTATCCACTATAAACTTTGAAATAATTTGTAACATGTCTGCTCCTACTTAAGAGCAATAACGAACGTTTGCCTTAATACGTTCAGAGGTCTCACGAAAGTTTGTTGTTAAACATTGCATTATTGATAACAAATATGAATTCTGAACAGCCATTTCATTTTAATTTCAGAACATTTATGCAATCATGCCTATGGGAGAACTAAAATACGTACATTAAATTAATATGCTTTTATAATTGTTATAAAAAAGGCATATCCATATTGATTGAGTTATATTAGGCTATATTAGAATTTAATTTCAAGGTCAGTGTTTACTTTGCTTGCCATTTGAAAATTAGAATATTTGACAA
Organism: Sinonovacula constricta; assembly: GCA_007844125.1. Classification (NCBI taxonomy): domain Eukaryota; kingdom Metazoa; phylum Mollusca; class Bivalvia; order Cardiida; family Solecurtidae; genus Sinonovacula; species Sinonovacula constricta. The sequence goes on from CM017556.1 coordinate 61,469,801, forward strand.
AGACCTATGAGCATTTAAAACATATACCAAAATTTAAAAAGGGACAAGACAAAGGTACTTAAGGCAAAATGTTAAATAACAATTTTGTGATGAGTCATTTCACCGCAAAAAAAAAGAGCAAACCCAACAGTTACCGCATTGGAATGGTCAGTCGGCAAAAGGGATGCCCGCTCTAAAAGATCGTATATGTTATTGGAAAATACGCTGCACTCGAATTCATTTTTAAACAAAATTGACAGTTACTACTAATAAATATGAGTTGAGACTTTTCATTGTTATTGTGCCTCCACCTTGGCTAGGGCTGACAGAAATGGCAGTGACAAGAATCTAACACTGCTGGTAAACATGATATCTTTATATAAGTTTGAATGAATAGGCCCAATCAATCAATCAATCAATCAATGTTTATTTCCCCCCATTCCTGGAGATATGACAATGTACATACATTGTTCAGATGAACAATAGGAAATACAAAAAATAAATACAACAAATTTTTAAATTACCAATACATGAGCATTATTTCAGTTATTCAGGGTTATAAAGCCGTTGATAATCCAGTTTTTAGTAATTGGAATGAATACATATTAATAAACGGACAAAAAGAAATGAAGATACATTTCAAGAATAGGAGTAAAGCCAGAAATTATGAACAACACCTATATACATACATACAAAATAAAAGGAAGCAGTTATCTTGGGTGTCTAATTACGAACCCGCAGGCGTCAGTAACCAAATATCAAGTGTCTTCATTCACACATGCTCTTATATCTTCCGTTGCAATACATTAACTCAATAAATGGACACGTCTGTTCTGATCTACATGAATAAGGAAGCACTTGATACAATGACGCTTCGTTCTGGTCAATTTCGCATCAAGTTCGCATCAAGCTTGTGCCACAGTTCTCCTTACCGCCGTCGTGCAGCTGTACTTGCAACCGACCGTTATCACAGCCTGTCGTACAGTAGGACACAGAATTTTGAACAAATCAAAATCCTCGCAAGGCGAAACTCTGTTGCTCCACTTCTGCTTGTCTGCTGTATAAACGAGTCTTTTAATAGATTTTAATAATCATGATGCCATTTTTCAAAACAATTGGCTAAAGTCAACATTTTGTCTATGTATAGGAATGATGTTCTTATAATTTAATAATGCCGAAAATACGACACTTTCAACAGAACATTTTTGGACATGTCGCTTCATGTCTGAATAGCGAAATGGACACTCAAAACGTTTTCGAAATTTCAAATTAAAATCAAAGATGAATAGTGTCTAAATTATTGACTGCTCTTTTCTTTTGCATGTTGTATTGACTTAACATACACGGATAGCAACACATTATGTTATTGAAAACTATGGCCCTCAGAAAAACACATATACTATATAATTATATATAAAAGCTAAACGATAACGGGATGCATGTAATTAAAAGTCACGGTTCAGAACAACCCATGATGGATTAAATATGCCAGCGACCGACACTTGTAAGGTCGCCAGATATATTCCTCAAATTGTTTGTTTATTACAGTGAGTGTGGCATATAGTGTAAGGCCACAGGATTAGGAGCATTAAAACAAATGTTGTGTTCTCTCATAAATGTTAGTTTTACTTACCTTTGAAATTACACATTAAGTAAATAGCTGATGATAAGCATAAGCCAAAGGATAAAGACTCTTGCTCTTCTTAATTAGACAGAACAACCAATCCTATACATGTGATTTAGCTACATTCTTTCTAACAAACACATCTTAATGCGAATGTCATTACTTTTTGCGAATTCCCTTGTTTACATCAACAGTATTTCTATGTAAGTGTTACTAAATACTCGGAATCCATGTAATAAGATGTGTAGCCACTTTGTTTTATCATGGAAATCACTAGTTGTTTTTAGAAGATTTTGTAGAATAGTCCTTATTTATTGTCTGAGCAGATAGGGTAGCCATTTTTCTGTATGCAGTAAGTTTACTCTGCGGTCAGTTTAAATCTCTCTGCTAAAGGATGTGTATCGTTCTTAGAATTATGACCATCTAGAAAAAAAAGTTTTTTAATATTGTATTCTTTTTCAGTATGTGTTTAATTCATTGTTAAAAATACGTGTTACATCGCACTAAATCTTGTTCACATGAATTTCTTGTGCGTTCTTGTTTGCGCACAATTTTCTTGTTCATTCTATTCTGTACAAGATTTTCTGGTGAATGAACACGATTTTATTGTGCATGCACTATATTTTCTGGTGCAGTGGGATCAGTTTAAATAGCCATGATTTTCCTCAGTCGAGGATTCCAGCATTTTGTAGACGTCCATTTTATTCCATCGTATTTTATTTGTTTTTGTTTAATTGTTTGTTGTTGTTTATTTGAATTTGGGGGATAAGTGATACGTAAATTCAGGCGCATAAATATTTAAAAGTGGGAAATACACACATAACATATCATTTAATACATTATTGCTGTTATTGGAGTAACTATTATTTTTAAAGTTAGGGTCGAAGAAATAGGCAAATAAGATGACTTAGACTCTTACTGTTGTTAACGTAGGGTGAATTTATATATAATATGTGTTTATTGTGTGTTCATAAATGGTGGCCACGTGGTTTTATATGTGAGCGTAGAATTTTCGCAGCGTCTATTTGTTCGCGTGTTTAACGAAGAAATATCATTAAATAAGTGAATTGATATACGTATTACTATTTCGATAAATTGTTTAATAATTATTAAATCAATTATTTAGTTACACAAATACATCGTTTGTCGTTATATAATCTTCCTGAATAGAAATTAAGCTGGAGCCAATAAAACAACATCACGCCGGATGCCGCAACAATATTTCTTGTAACGATTGATATAAGCCTGAATTGTATTAATAAGCACAATTTCAGTAATGTATATTGATGCATATTTTAAATTATGAAAGTCAGCATTTCTTGCAGTTTTTAACATTCTTCTATCGTTTGATCTGTAAAATTTTAGAATTGAATTTTAAAAATAAATGATTGACAAATGATCAGTAGCTAATATTAAGCATTTTAAAACCTTTCAATGGTTATTGGCCTCGTGGACAAAAATATTTTAAGACACATATACAGTTCTAATTAAATAGGCAAAGGTCTGGTTCATAGTCTTCTATTCCTTTACGCTGATTGCATATTCAGCCGATTTTAAAATTTTGCTCACTGGTGATTGGATATGAGCCGATATGAGCGTTACAGATGGCGTTAGGATTTCATTTGCATGACCAAAATACACCTCGCAGATACCTAGTTTTACACGCTAGGTGGAGTAGAACAGTTCGTGTTAATTACTTGCTCAAAAGGTTCGAACCGCGGATCACGTGATCCAAAGTCGTGCGCCCTACCACTGGAATACCCGCTCTTAGCTTGAACTTTTTACTAGGTTAAATGTAGTTCAACGTAAAAATTACGTTAATTATTAATAAATTAAAATGAATAAAATATAAGAAATAATTTAAAATTTAAATTTTATTTATTTAAAAAAGCGTTAAAAAGGAAGATTAAACAAGTTTTCTCTTCTGATTGTATATTCACTTATTAAGCTTGTACATTTTGAATCCACTGTGAATATCTACTATTGCATGTTTGACAAACTATTGTCGATCAAGCATTTTATCGCTTTATATATTCTAAAGTTAAGAACGATGGTCAACGATTGAAATACCCTTTAGAAATTGTTTACACACACATCTTTTTATATGAAAAGGAACAACTTTTAACATAACAAAATAACAACCGTCAGAGAGACTCCAGCCAACGATTTTTAGATTTGTGTTCAAAAACGCCTACGAATCCGAAACCAATTTGTGGCAAAAAGGGAGAAAAGAAATAATGAAAACAATATGAAAGCAACATCAGAGTCTATTGAACTTTCTCTCATTTCCGCCGATTTTTCTGCGGTGGCGTCTCCAGCCAATCAATTTTGGGTTATTAATTTCGTTTCATCCCACGACAGTTGATGACTTGCTAGATGAAAAATTATCATATCGCGAGATTTGGTTTGTAGGTCAATGTGTTTAGAATAAGAGAAACTATACTGGTAATTTTGTATATACACGTATACGATGAAATGGTTAGAAAGTTTTAGATGCATGAGCTGTAAATTAGTTTGGCATTTTAAAGATAGAACACTCCCATTTACATATTAAACTTTCTCTGAAATCATGTGCATCTCCTAATTGGGAACGAAGATCGAATTCTACCTAACCATTTTTCGGTAAGACTACACTCGGCCTCTTTTTATCAATCTTAATGAAGTTTTCCTTTGCCGTAAATGGCCTACGCCCGGCAAGCACTTGTGCGGGCTAAACATTCGTATTTGGTCTAAGACCTTTCGTAATGTGCAAGAAATTGTGATTATGCATACTGTCCGTGAGTTGCGTTTTATTGAGAATAAATGGCGGAACACTCTCAATTGGGAATGCGAATGTACGATTTTTTAAACGCAAACGGAACACTACACACATGTTCATTGCAAGCTGCATCCTCGCAGGATTCACGCTGAACATGCACACAATAAAGGTAAACATCAAGGATTGCGACCCATATTTTATTTTGTCATTTCGACGACAGTTGCAAATTAAATTTAATCTACAAGAGCGTGTCTGCTTTCTATATTTGCATACATGACAATGGGGAATAATATGTTACCTGTTCCCGCCGACCTGATTGACATATTTGAGAATTCCCTTACATTTCTTATACGATAGATTAACAGGACGAAAAAATGAGCATGTCAGTATAAATATATCAATAATGTATGTTCTCAAGTAAAGCTTTATTGAAATACCAGGTAAGAGCTCTGTCAACTGGTTTTAACATCGAATTAAGCCGACTGAGTGTTCCTAGGCATCTTTCTTAAAATGTCTCGATATCTATTTATTGTATTAGCTCATTAACTATGAAACCTTAACATTTATCGCAATTTCATTAGTCTGATGTTTTTTTATATTATAGTATATTGCACAAAGTACATTGTCATAATTTCGTTTTCATCGAGGTAACAACAGGGAATATATGTGAAAGATATATTCACTTAATGAAGTTACGTGTATTACAGAATACCTAATAAAAAAAAGCCAACTTGTTCGTTCTACTGCCATAGTGGCAAGCGTTTAATTTTATAATTGATCAATACAATAAATCTTTCTGAAACCATGCGAAAACGGTGAATAAAAGTGACTGACGTAATTTTGGACATCGGTGAAGCAACTTATGTCGTCTTCATTCGTTATAAAGCAAGATTGCAAACGAGAAAAACAGTTCTTGATAGTTTCTGCCTTTTATTATACCTATGCTATGTAAAAATAATTATCCGTCACTTTATTATTTTAATACGATTTTCTTTTATTAATAGGTAAATAAAAACAGGTTCTATCCAAATTTCCACAGATATTTAAATTCAATCTACCTCTAGACAAAGGCAAACAGGGTAAATATAAATGTGATAAAAACACAGAGACGAAACATAACACACAAAACTTCAGTTACCGCCTCAGAACGGTCAGTCGGCAAAAGGACCGACTGGGTGCTTAAACGTGGTCTGTGGAGCGTTACAACCTGACACTTCCTGAAGGTTTTTCTATCAAACAAACAGTGTAAATAAAAACATCCCGTCAAAGTGTGACAACTAACAGTAAGCACCTGCATCGGGAGTTAAAACAGATACAATCAACTTATATAATACATAATATCTAGTAATAATATCAACATGTGTACAGTTTGTACGGTAGATAAAAGCTCGGCAACCTAAAAACTCCAAATGAGAGAGTAGTTTGAAATGAAACAGCCCAAGCGCTGATATATATAATAAGAACAATTCAATGATGTCATACAATGTCCTGACGTCATATGCCAAAAGTGTCAAACTGTAAATAACACGAAAGACATCATCGAATTTTAGAAAACAACCTACACCAATATAATAAAATGTATTATTTTTAAGAGTTAATAAGTTTTAAAAAAACATATCATAAAAGCCGAGGATTTATCCGCAGCTGGCATATCATATAATAAAGGTACAAATAATCCCGATGGTCAACCTATTGCGCAATCTCACGTAAAGTGCATGGAGACTGCTTAATTTGTCCCACCTATATAGGGCACGACTGGAGAGATGAAGAGGCAGGAAATCCAAGAGAAACTGTCCAATTATTGCTTTAAGTCACTATTTTAATATAGTCTCGAAGACCTGAACGGTCATCGTGTAATTTAAAAATAATGCAAGTTCTTGACTGTAAAAGGGTCAATTACAAGCAATGCAGTACAACAAAGGATTCCCGGGTTGTAACCGTCAGCAACAAATTTTGTGAAAAGTTTTGTAAAGCGGTCAGAAAAGTTATTGAGACCCTTGATTTTCTTAAACATGTATAAAAGATTTCTATAAAATGCAGGACGGATTATGCATTACTGCATAAGTGTTTTCATACTGCTATTTAACTTAGAAGCAATAAAATCATTGCGGGGAAACAATTTTGAAACACCTTTCTAAATTTGTGAAAACGAAAGCCTTGCTGAAACCTGAATATGGGGATTTCTTGTGTCTACTTGATTAACGCGTTTAATAATTTCATAAATTTCATTCGTGCTCATCTTTACTTAAGTTACATCGCTGTTTTACATATGACGGCATTCTCTCGCTGAGAGTACGCCATCTCTTGGAAATATTACTTTTTGACAGGTGCATGAAAATCTACTTGCTTGTTTATATGACATTAATAAGTATATGCGTTAAATAGACAGTTGTGTTCGTATTATCCGGTATTCATCAGTCGTTCTGAGCCTTTTAGTTGTCGAGGTATTATTACATACTGTAGACAGTTCAATGCCTTGGCTGTTAAGTACACTTGTCCAAGTGTTTACAGTTAATGCAAACGCATAGTGTGACTTGTGTTATTCTAATGTGGTATAAATTATACACTGTTTTACAGTCCGAATCCCCGTTACAAAATACGAGACTGGAGCGCTAGAAACCGGATTAAGCACCCTAGCAGGTCCTTTGGATCATTGAATATCCAAAGACGGTAACCGTTGTTGTTGTTTTTGTTTATGTAATGTCTAGTCTCACGGTTGTGTAATCTTAACATTTAAATGCACATATCAGTGTCTAATCATTGTTGGGATTTGATTTGAAGATATGCTGTAGTTATGATAGGGACATTGCCATTATTTTGTAGATATGGATTTGTCCAAGAAGGAAACATTTATGAAAATATTCTAAAAGCAGGACTTATTGGCCGACCATACTTTTTGCCTGATACTTCACCACCACACTTACCAACAACATGATAATTACTCTTAAAACCTTTAGAACACACCAAGATTATTAGGTTTACCTTGCGTTAAGGTTTGATTTTTTATTGATTTATTTACCAGAGATTTTGTTCCCGATGTTCGCGCATCAACCTTCAAGTAGTGGTATATGCACGCTATTCTGGTCCTTGGAATGCTTTTTTTTTTGCAAGTTTGAATATGCATTTCACATGTTATGTGCATCCTTATAATATGTACATTTAACTATTGTTAAAAATGTTGTTGTTTTTATAAATGGCATGCATGCCTTTTATACTGCACATAGAATGCATAATGTTGTCTGCACTAATGGGGAAATCAAAAGTCAAGCATTTTACAAAAACAATAATGGAGATAAATGCGGACAAAGTTTTTTTTCCGATTATTAGATAGACTGTGTCATTTAAGTTGCAAGCGGTTGTCATTGGAGTTTTAACTATTGTTATCATAGCATTGAATAATGTTAAATTTTTCCAACGATGCCTGTTTCTGCTTAGATTTTCAAAGATATAATACTAAGCATTTGGATATTTTCGGTTGAATAGATAAGATCCTAAATCGATGTGTACCGAATCATGATCAAACAAGAAAGATATGAGCATGTCATTCGTGATGTATTTGATCCTAGGGATGGTTTTCCTCCATTTTCCTGACCGTGGAGACTAACTATATTCAGAACCGGGTTCTTAATTTCTTTTCATCTTAAGTCTTTTGAATGATGAGAGAACTCAATCTCGGACATAGGATGTTTCATATTAAACCGGAGTAAATAATGAGTATTATGAGGAATGCTAAGATAGAAATACAATACCAAACGATATGGTATAAAGAACCATAGCTTTTATCTAGGGAAAAGGACTATCTTGATGTTGAAAGACACATGAACATTTAAAGTGATTCATAATATATGCACATATATTCTAAGCTTCATTGCCAATACACATGAGTATTAATTGTAAAACATTTCTAAAACCATTAGGTCGTGCATGTTTTAACTTCTTCGAAAGGAAAAATAATGCTTTCCGTGTTTGTTTGTTTTTCTGCTGACAAAGAAACTAAGACCGTGTAGGGAAAACTGTACATATATTTTTATATAAATGTTGTGCACGTCTATTGGCTCTATGTTAAACTTTCGACCATTTTATCATCCAAAAAACAGTGCTGGAGTAACTGTTATTTAAATAGATAATAAGTAACATTCTCCTGATTTAAAATCAAGCAGGCATTGGAAGTTTTAAAGATGGTTGTTTATCCAACATCAAATACATACTACAAATGTGTACTTTTGGGTTTTGTGGATGGCTTATATGTATTTGAGTCTTAGTTATTGACAAATATTTTCACTGTTTCAGTGGTGTGACTGTGAAGACCATGCCAACGAGCTCATTTCATCGTATTATATTCTGTTGGTACACGCTATATAGGTTTCGATTATTTAGTACATCATTTAATATGTTTGAATTATTTTGTGTTTTGCCGACATTCATTATCTCCTGAGATTTCCTTTTAATTGCATTTGTTGTATATTTGTAACAGAACAAAGCACAATTTATTAGCATAGAACATATATGTTCATAGCCACCAACAATGAATATAATATAAGCTCACAAATTGTGTGGGACATAAAATATGATTAACAAGAGAAATAAGCTGTTGAGTTAAATAATAATATTATTTTGCATATAGATACCAATTAAATAAACATAAAAGCAAAATACTGATGTAATTTTCCAGCGAATTCGTTAGCTTAAATGCGTTATTGATAAATTTTGCCAAATTGTTAGACGGTTTGCATTACATGTTGACATTATAGTTTTGAATTCTAACAGAGTTGGCTTGCAACAGTAGTATCTGGTGTTCTTATTAGGAGATTTTTTTTTGGACAAATTAACAAAAAGTGGTACTCTGAATCTACTTCATTCATGTTACAATTTGGACATTTTCGGTCATTTCTTGGTATGTTATGAAGTCTGTAAGTTTCTGTAGCTAAATCATGTGATGATAGACGAAATTTGGAAAGGGTGATTCTATATTTATTAACATGGATGCTATTCAGGTAATTTTCCATTTTAAACTCTTGGTTGTATTTCCTGTATGTTTCAAGACTATTTGAGTTGCTTATCTTATCGTGCAATGTTTGAATAAATTGATCAATAAGTTTGTGTTCTATTATTAAAATCTTCTGTTTGTTTTTATTAATCCATACATCTTTCATTCCTAGCTCATGCAAAAACAACTTAAAACCCAATTTAAACCAGTTTAATGTTTGTAATTGTCAGCGTCGCTGCGTAGTAAATTATAAGTAATTTTTACTACGGAAATATTTTTGCCTTGTAAAATTTTATAACAATATTTAAGAAGCATACTTTACTTGTAATAATCATAGGATACCTGCCAGATTCTCCAAAAGATTTGTACTTTTCTTGACTAATATTATCTTACAATGTATTTGTCCAGTCTATTACAATTAAAATAACCAAAGACTTCTGCTCCATAATTTAAAATTAATGCCACTAAACTATGAAAAAATACACATTTATCTTTTGTTGACATTTTAACTTGGTTATATTACTATAAATTGGTTATGTATTATAAATAACCTTTTATCCGCGATAAGTCGTTTAGTTCTGGTCCATTTTCTTTTTTTTAAATAAGGTTTCTCAGAGATACTTAACATTTTGAACTATATCTAATGTGTAATTATTTTGTCTGAAGTCATATTGTGTTTGTCGTCCGCTTTCAAAAATCATTATTTACGTCTTTTTAACTGTCAAATTTCAGGTATTGCAGTATAGTTCTTTTAATAAGGATTGGAGATCCTGTATTTTATGGGCAAATGGGGCAGCGTCATCCAACAATAATATAAATAACTGTTGCTGCTTAATGGCAAATTAATGATCAATATTTTTTTTAAACTTGATAAAATATTATTCATGAAAAATAAAATTAGTAAAGTGGAGCATTGATCACCTTGTTTTATTCCAATATTTGATTCGCAAAAATCGGAAACTTCCGAATGGCATTTAATACACGCCTTTACAACGTTGTACATATTTTTTATCGATTAGATAAACTTAGACCAAATGTTATTCTTTATGGGTTTATGAAAAGATAGCTGGGACGCCCGTGGTGTAGTGGTAGAATCACAGATTTGTAACTCCTTTGACTGCTTAGCCTCTCACCGCGTGTGTTCCAGTCCCATTCGGGGCGAAGAACTTAATGTGAGAAGGTCTACCAGCTGACTTGTAGTGCACTTGTGGTTCTACGCAGACATCTGTCTGGGGTCTTCCTCCATCAGAAAGATGGACGTTGCTATAATGATCATGAATGGTCGCTACAATGTATGTCAAAACAAAAAAAGAAAAAAAGATAGCTACGGTTTATTTTATCGTGACATTTCTCCACAAGTCCACTAAGGCACAGTATACTTTCTTGTTATTTGTTAGAAAATTTGCGATTATTGAATACATTGTATATGACAAAGATACAAACTATTGGTGATTTACCAATTTGGAAACCAATTCATTTTTTATCATGCTTAATAATCAATTTTATATTTATATATTTTGGAATAAGATATTTATTAGAATTATTCGCCTATCGTTTTTAGGGTCTTCCTTGTCACCGCCTTTAAAAAAGGGGGATATAGCACCTTCAAAAAAACATTCTGGATACTTTCCATTTGAGGGGTGTCGCAAAGTCGCAAAGAAATGGTGACAATTCATCAAATGCGTATTTGTATACTTCCGCGGGTATTTGGCCAATGCCACAACTTTTATTGTTATTTTGTGAAAATACGCCATCTCTTAATTCAGTATAAGTGATTTCTGCGTCAAGGTCTCCATCTTGTATAATGTCATCGTTGATTATTTATTGGTGAAGATCGACGTTTTCTTTAGAGCTATATAATGATCTAAAATGGTTTTGTAAATATATTGTACTTATGGTTGTTGGTATGTGTAATCGTTTTTTATATTGCATTTTTATTTTGTTTTCCAGAATTTTCTGGGTTAAGCTTTTGCTAATTTTGCCAAGGTGTTTTTTTTTATCAAATATTTATATATTTTTGTGCGTTTAATTTTACAGCAATTATACTTTGTTCTCATATATTCACATCTCTCATTACTATTCGATTAATTCTTCAAAAATACGTTTCTTGCATTTTTAAACTGTTTGTGTGTGTCACAGCGCTCGTGATGAAACCATGGTTTCCTAGTGTTGCTTGCATTTCTTCGAATTTATAAGTAGCATATTTTCCCCAAATATTGGTCATGTGCGTCCTACAACAATTCAGGTAAAATACCTGGCAGGGGAGTTGATATCGATGTTAAAGTCAATGGAATCTTCAGTGTTCTGTATTTATAATATATTTTTAACTCATCGATTTTTATGTCTCAAATTTGGGATTTGGGGATTTACCGGCATTTTTGCCGATACTGTGCTGCGACATTTCTATCATTATAGCACAGGGGCACTTATTAGGTGCCCAGGTACTAAACCCGGCCGGTCCATTATACTGATGAGTCAGGCGTAATGCTGTCCCCTTAGCTCCGAGCATTAGGAGGGAAGCCAATACTACCAACTTTAAAGTCTTTGGTTTGAACCGGCTGGGCTTTGAACCCGCGACCTCCCGATCCGCAAGCCGACGCTCTACCAATTGTGCGGCCGGCCTGTCTCAGATTTTACTACAGCACGCTCATTTGATTGGTTATCATTAGTAATCGAGAGGTTGTATGATTGTCACTGGACTGATAATTCAAGACTACAGAGGTCGGAAAACTCATTAGGTATTCAATTTCAAAAGACAGTATGTATTGTATGTCATCCTGATCTAGTAAAAATAGTCAACAACACTTGATCCATTGAGTGAATAAAAAGTGAAATTGCCTATATTTGCATCTTTATCGACCATTAGCAATTCTCATCGACGTACTGCGACACATTTCCTTGTATCTTTTACTTTATAGTGTATCAATTGTCTATCACGTGATCATTCGAAAAGCGGTTGGTATTTCCATGTCGTCCGAAACTAAATATTCGCTATTTAAATTTAAGTATTCTTCACATGAAACAAAATCTTTACAATTCGATGTTCTACTGTTAAAATCTCCTAATATAAAACATTTTCCTTGAGGTTTATATCTTTCTATCTCTGATTCTAATTCTTCGAAAAAATCGAAGTTCCTAATAACATATGAGTTGTATGGTGGAATATATACATTGCATATAAATACATATTCCTTAAAAGTAATAGCATCCGGGGTTTTCTCAGCAACTTAAGTATAGTTGGATAAAGATTCTTTATAGTAAATTGAAAAACCGCCGCCAAAAGGGCCACGGTTTACATTATAAAATATGTTACCAAATATATGAATTGACTTATAATTATTAATGTCAAGGTTTGCAAAAGTATTCTTTGAAATATATGTATTTGTAAGAAATATAATATCATATTGTTGTATGAATTGCATAAAGTCCGGGTCATTTATTTTCCATTCCCGTTTACATTCCATGATTCAATAGTCATACACTTCTCACGACTGTGCTCTATATTGGTGATAACGTCACACACATTGCCGTTAACGTACCTCTTCTTTGGTACATTGTTAATAAACAGTTTGTTTCCCAAGATTCTTGTTTGGTTTCCCTTTTCCTGTTCTTGTTTTGCTATTGGGAATACTTCTCGGCGTGCGTCTTTGTATTCTGGTGGAGTCTGCGGTCCTCTTCCCAGTTGGTTTGTCAGTTTAGTTCTAATAATCTGGTCTAGTGTTTTGGATCTGATCTGTTCTTGGTCGTTGTAACTATGGAATTTTACTACAATTAGGCGTGACTTGCGTGCATTTCGACCTCTTAGTCTATGTGTCCTATCGAATGTCATACATGTACTAGATAGGTCGATTTCAGGCTGGGTACGTATATGGTCGTATACAAGGCAGTCACAATATTCCGTTTTTTATGGCCCCTCTTGTACACCATAGAAGACCAGATTCTTGCGCATTGAGTCCAATACTGCGTCTACATGATTCGAACACTTTTTAGTCAGATGTTTTATGTGACATCGAGCGTCTTTAAAATCTTGAGTTTGCTTATTTGTTTGGCTACTGAAGAAAGTGCATGATGTTTCGATGTCATTAATTTTAGTGTCTAGGCTTGATACCCTTGTTTCCACTTCAGATACTTGGAATTTTATTTTATTAACGTTCGTTTCTGTGCTATCTAGTTTTGGTTAGGCCTGTTTGGTGATTTTGATATCTGCAATTAATGTGGATGCGCAAGCAGGTGGTTGGTTAAATAATGGTTGATGAGTCTGAATATTACCAGGGGTTGAATACATTGCTTCTGGCTCTGAAAAGCCGTATGACATCTGTTGAGGGAAATTAAAAACAGGCAGTGTTGATGAGATCATAATAGCGGACACAAACTCAGCACTGTGTAGGCCCAACGTGTTAGCTGGATTGTTTTGGTCCGTGCTCTTCCCGCTCTGCTGACAACTGGTCGGAAACTCAGTTACTGTGTACATGTGGCTATATCGTTCAAATCTGGTGACTTACTTGCCTATCTTTTCATACTTTCTCTGTTTTTAGACAACTTATCATATGGAGACATGTATGCTGTCCACTGTTCACAATTTTTACAACACATACGAGTACAATAAAAAGTGTACCATGAATAATATAGATTTAAAATCCACATTTCGTCTGAGACAAAGAAACACGTCCACACTCCAAACGCATGCCCATACACCATTATCAATAGCCAACGCGGTTGTGGGCGGAGATTACAATATGTGAGGATAAAATAGTAAGTAAGGGACATAATCTTGGTGAGCAGGCAGATGTGCATGTTTAGAGTTATCGTTTACTTCAATCTGCTTTTATCTCTATTGTGTTGTTGTTATATTATGTACGGTATTTTATAGCAAACTTAAACCGATATGATATTAAGGCATGCACACTATTTTAAAATAAAATATCTATGTACTTATTATTTGTAGTATTACATGCATGCATAATAAGTAATACAAACTAGAGTAAAAGCTACGAATAAATATGCATATTTATTGAAGTTTTATTGAAATTAAAACATAAGCAGCAAAAAAAGATCATTTTGTATTCGAAATGTTTAACTTGACAATACAGTTCCCAATAACAATTATCTCAGTCTTACTCATTTAAGTTGCATTGAAATATGCCGTGTTACCATTGAAATTCTTTTAAGAAACATGCATTTCGCCATAAGAGGTCATTTGCACATAGAACATAGAACCGTTTAACATAAAGCTTGATTTGATTGAACATTTAAAAAAAAATCTTCCTATTTCTTCGTATTTATACGCTAGTAAAGTGCCGATAATTTCCTGTAGATAATAAAAGTTTGCTTTTCGCAAACAAAATTGTTTTGGTCATGAAAGAGATCATTGCGACAGTCGCCTATGAACATTGCATGTACTCAGTCGGTAGAGCAGTGATTTAGAATTCGTATTATTCAAGGTCAGAATAAATTAAAGTCAAGAATTGTCTGTCTTTGCTGCATTCAGAAGTCTCTCCTTTTACTTGCTTATATTATTGCATGCATAGTTACAGCAACTTAATCAATCGGGAGGTTTCTTATACTTATTTTGTAGAAAAGTAAAACAATGTATATCTTATGTGTAAATATGGACAAATGACTTTCTTGTTTCAAAGCCAGTTAGTTTACAATTAGTAATCATTAGCAATTGTGTAAGGCACATTGTTAGATGAGTAATAAATAGTAAAAAACTCTTTTCAACAGAGCTTGTTTGATTTTTTGTTACACAATTATGGCCATGTGTATGACATAAATGTTATTGTTTATGGAAAAAAAAACAAGTGTCTGTGTAGAACTATCAACGAACCACATATCAATTAAAAGATCTGCACACATGACCGCACCGAACAGGACTCAGACCTACTGTTAGGGGCTACGGAGTTACATTTCAGCAACACTAAATGTTCGACTACGTGCGGTACTTACCAGAGCTCGAATATGTATCACTGAATTACTTCTTTGTTATCAAAACGAGATTCTAAACCTGTATGTTGAGAATGATGAGAAAATTGAAAATAAATTAATATATCACTCATGATCAGAACAGTTGACCTTCTTCCTCTATATTCACACCCATACATGTATGTTATGCAGTAAAGAGTTAGTATTTCTGTTCACCTTAGGTCCCTTGACGAAGCGGAGGAGAAAACATGGAATTTAACAGTTATGGGCATTTGATGTTTTATTTATGTAAAATGTTAACGTAGTAAACATTAAGTACCTGTATAAGACAGGTAAATATTGTGATGCACCAAAAAGGGCATTCAGTGAACTTAAACTACAGACAAAATGTGTCCAGTGTGATGACAAGAAAACAACATCAGACCCATTCAAATCACACTGACACTCTGCACCTTCCTCACACCTGTTATATTTCGCTATGCTATAGTAGCCACTGTCGTTTTGAAAAGCATGTAAATCGTTTTCGCTAAGGATTGTAAGTCTGTCAGTTATATATACAGTCAAGGAGACATACCATACCATAATATGCAGGGTGGATGAATGTGCTTTGAGTTGTCGTTTACATTGCTATGCCTCTTTCTATCAAGAAGAGTTTCGTATGCAAATCGTGCTTTACAAACCGTGAATCTTTTATAGAATGCACATTAATCTAACATTTACTCTATTACTTTTTATGTGAAGAAGAACCTGAAGTATTTCTTTAAAAAGTATATAAACAAGAAATTTATCATATAATTTTAAACTAAACTTAAGCAGCTATTAAAATATCATGTTTTGTTAATGATCAGATATTATTTTGCAACTGTATTTAAAAGTCTGTACTTTGATAATACAGTTTGCATCAACAGCATTTAAATATTGTTTCATTTAATCCTTTCATTTTATTACATCGCTTTCTTGAAGACAAGTCTAGTGATTGAAGATTCGCTTAACATAGAGTTTGAGTTAACTAAGTTCAAACAAAGTTATTCAGCTTAAATGGGTAATGTTTTGAACATTTCATACATAACATTTCTTATATTTTTAGATATATAATTCTTTAAATATGGCAAGCAAAAACCTATTGATGTTGGATATTATCCTGGCATTCTGGTATGAGGCATGCTAAAGGTCAATACTTTTTAGAGTAAATGAGTGGTAAAACGACCTTGTAGAAAGGCGTTTTTAACTTAAGCTCAGCAGATAAGATAGATTAGATATTGTTTCAATCATAAACATATCCAATTATATATATATACAATTTCAAATAAATCGCAGTTCGATCAACAGAAGATAGAAAGAAGATTCAAAAATATATAAGTAGTATGTATACACGCACTTCTCGATGAAGATATGTGTTATTGCATGTTGAACGGTAGACTAACAACGACATTATTAAAATTCTATACAGAGGTAAACACAGTAACAGGTACAGCAGAATAACTGTCAAAACGGACTAGTTGTTTTTCCCAGGATGGTTTGATTAATTATCAAAACTTATCAAAGTTAAAATATTTGGACAATTTTATCTTATAACACGCCTGTGTATTGAGAAATATTTCAAATATTTATTTTTACTAATATTTCTGGAGACTTTTGCAGACACTTCTTTTACTGACCTGTGATCAATGTGTCTATCGAAAATAGTTTTTTTTACCGCCAAGCGATGCCACTAACCATTTGTCTGTCAACCACTTACACACACGTAATATACACGCATTATTATTTTTCAGTATAAAAGAAGATTCCAACGTTTGCCCAAGGGATTACTAAAAATGATCATGCGCGAGCAACTTATGAGTGCTTCTGTTTAACTGGTAGATCAGAGTAACGGATTGACAGAAAAGATTCACTCATGAATTCATGCAATTACAGTAAAATGTTATGTTTTTATTTAAGATCGACAATTAGCTTAAATAATGTGATAGGAGGGCAATGTGCATTTTATCTCCGTTGAGTGTTCTTTTAAGTTTAAGACAGCCGCCTTCCATTATTTGTAAAACATAAGGATTGTAATTTAATTTGCAAAAGTGAAAGTCCTATTTGAATTTTAGAAACATTATTGTCTAATAACGTACATGTAGCTCTGTTCATATGTTTAAGCGGCTTAGTTAACGATGCGTCACAAACTTATCGCTACATATGCTGTATGTTTGATACTTTATAATAGAGAACAACAGTAAATTGAATTACCGTTAACTGCATAACCGGAATTGTGATTTTGTAAACATTTTGATCCTTTATGTGATAGGTAGAATTAAAATCTGACTCTTTACTGGATTTAATAAGTAGTTTTACGCTTTATAAATATTCTACAAAGGTTTTATGGAAATAAGCAATATTTGAACATGATCCTGATTCGAAATGGGCATGACTAAAACACCATACCTACATGTACAATGTAACACGATCTATCTGTCCATGGGCTTGATGAAAATTATGTTGTTGTTGAAGATGATAATGATGGCGAAGCTGATGCTGCTGCTGCTGCTGATGATGATGATGATGATGGTGGTGGTGGTCGCGGTGGTAGTGGTGGTGAAGGTGATTGTGAGTATGATAATGATTTTGATACATGAGCATGGTAGTTTACGGTAACTACAAAGTTATTTCACAACTTTCTTGTCCCGTGTAAAAATAACTGTGGGAAAATATGTGTTTACATTTGAAACAAATATCGACTCTCGAAGTCACCCGCTATCAATAGGAAGATTAGGCAGGCCTTGATTACCTTATATGCATTAACTACAGTCCGCGTTTCTCTATTGCAAATAGCGGTGCACATTGTTTATTTATTACAGTGTTTTATACTGCTCATCATTTGTTAAAACATATACATATCAGCTGCACCCCATACCAAAAGGAAATTAAATATGACTGTATCTCGTATGCAATAATGATATAAATTTCCACATAAAAACTTCCTTATCGTGACGAAAGTTCATACTCGCCATAGGTAAACGTTTGCATTAGATAACAACAACAAAAAATAGTCCGTACCGTAAAAACCATACAAGAACCATATTGCAGAACAAATAACAGGGCTAAAAATGAATATCGTCCTAAAACTTAGGATGTCTCCATCAAAACATAAATTATAGTTACTCTGTGGAAGTATCATGGACATATACGTAGAGTAGTTTAGAGAATGTAATTGTGTGATATTACTGAAATACTGCACACCTTGTAAACATAATTTACGTTGAATATTACTAATGCAATGTTACAATGTCCTTGACAATAATTTCTCGTTTCGATATAAAACTAACAAGTACGAGATTTCGTAACATAATGCGGTATTGAAATAATAGCGCTCAGAAGCGCGGTTTTCGGCGTTGTGAGCTTTACCCTGTAAGCGCATACAGGTGTGCAAACAACGGTCAACATAATTCCGCAGTAAATCTAATATACAGCGTATTGGGAATTGTAAACCAGGCAAGTCTTCAGCTGCAAATGAACACCTCTTCTAAAAAAATCGAGATTATACATTAGAACGGCAGCTTAATCATCCGATAAAAGAAAACATTTTATTAAATATCCAATAATTCCTAAGTGATTTTGCATTTTATCTTAAGTCATGTCTTAAATAAATATTCCATGATGCTACAAACGACAACGCCCAAACCTTGGGAGTGACGGTCTTCACAGTTTGAAATACATCTGTACTTGCCAGTTTTTCATATTTGGTATACAAATGGAAATAGGATGACTTAATGAGGAATTTATGTACATACCTATTTCTTCCTGTCTGCATGATTTGCATCTACTTAGTTCACTGAAATAAGTATAAGATTCATTAAAAACTAACCGTTTTACTAATTACGCTTAAATAACATGCACGCAAATAACATTTATTATCTAGTTGACTTTTGCACCTCTGCACGCCTCCCAGCATTCGTTTTTCTGTGCCTCCGGCAGATGTTACATGTACTGTGGAGAGGTTGGGCACTATACGCCTGTCTGCCGACATTTCAATAAGGCCGCGTTCGCTCTTGTCTGTTTGCTTTACTGTGTTAATCATAACATGCTCGTAGCTCCGCTTAAGTTTGACATTATATAAATAACGTCAAATATAATATGAATCCGCCGTTGACTACGTTCTAAACTCCAGACGGGACATGGACGATTGTCTCTTTGTGCTTGACGTGGAACTTGAATCATGTGGGAATTATTGTCTTTAAAAAAGATTCATATTAGCAAATAGCATTACGACTGCAGATTGTCACCCAATATGAGAATATGTGCATGAATCAGTTGTCGGTGCTTCTATGATATTGTCCTTAAATCTGTCTCGATATAGTCATACTTAGGTCGATCTATTTTAGTTGTCATCAATTGCATGGGCTTAGGTTGGTTGTTCATGTTATTGGTAAAGTGAGAGTATGCATCCCCAACTCAAAATGTATTGTGCGATAAAAACGTTCTAAAGAAGCAAAGACGTTTTATAAGAGACAGGTAAAAATCTAAGATGATATCAAGAATACAATCTATTTTGTTAATGTTAAATTTGAGAAAATGTTAACAAAGGCTAAATCTCCATGACCTTTTCCCAAAATAGCGATTGACATTCACCAAATCGTCGCAAAACATCGACGTCTTCTTTACGTTCAAAGTTTTACCGTGTTGCAAAATCATTGTAACACAAGCTCTGTCAATTTAAAATATGTTTTAAACTAGTGCATGAAACTTCATCCAATAAGGATATATGACAAAGTCATATAAGCATTGGAACATATATCAAAATTCGAAAAAGCGCCGGATAAAGGATAATTAGCATGCAAGCTAAATGTAAAAGTAAGTACAGTTCTGTGAATAATCATTAAACCAAACAAAACATGAAAACCCAACGGTTACTGCTTTTGAACATTCAGTCGGCAAAAGGGATCTACTGGGGTGATGTAACTGGTTTTACAAAGCTCTAACCTACCTTATTGAGGGGTTTCTCAAATGCAAGCAATGGAAGAAAACCGATTTATTTCTATGAAAATATGTTCAAGCGCAAACGTATTTTTAGTTAACCTATTACGTCATTAAAATAAAGATGTGACGTAATTAAAACTGTCCACATTGTATTTAGGAGGGAGAAGCATTATGTATATAAGAACAAAACACATTTCTTGATAGTTTTTTATTCAAAGAAGTTTAAATGACATAGGATGCTGTTCATATGTAGATGGAATTGAGAAACCGAAGTCCAATACTCATCAAAGGATAATACACGTAACAATCCTTAGAGGATGATAGCATTCACGCAGGAGAAATGTTTTACGACCAGCCACCCTAGACAGACAGCATTGTTGTAATTAGTATAAAGGACAAATGACAAAATCCGTTTAGCATTGCAACATATACCAACATTCGAAAAGGCACAAGATAAAGGTATCGTCATTAAAGCTAAATGTAAAAATAAGAACAAATCTATGATTAATCATTAAACAAAACGAGCAAACCCAACAATTACCGCCTTTGAACGGTCAGTCGAGTCAACAAAATGGACCGACTGGTGTGTTTTTGCAATAAATATTGGTTAACCATACAAGACACATTGGCGAACATTTATGACATAAAAATTGAAAAATATCACCGGTGAACACCATTTGTCGTCATGTATCACGTGGCTCATACATATAAAATATTTAGCTTTAGCAATCACTGTTGCTTCATATAGATAATTTTGTGGGATTTACAAAACGCTTTGTATTTTAACACTATGATACTAGACTTCTACTTATGAAGATGATGATGATGATGATGATGATGATGATGATGATGATGATTATGATGGTGATGATGTGTTGAATTTCTTTTTTATTCGCAGTAAAATATTTTCTCATTAATAACGCAATAACAACGACAAAATGAGCATGTAATCAACTATACAATAAATATATGGCTCCTTTTTTCTGAAGGCAAACATGATGCACGAGTATATTACTATTATGAAGTTTAAATTATGCATGTATTTGTTAAAGCATGTATATTCAGTTGCAATAAACCTCAACGACATAGCCATATGACTTTATTTACTTGAAACTGTGAACACATATAAAACCTTGACATAACATCAGCATGCCGATACTGGCTTAAATATTTGCACAAGATAACGTTATAAACAAAATAAATTAAATGAATTTCCTTCTCCGTAAAACTCGCAAAAGAAGAAAATTTACATAAAAGTATTAAGGAAAGGACTAACCCATCAAAATATTTAAACAATATTACACATGTTTACAGCAAAGAAATCGTCAAAATAAACAATGATGCCACTATCCATATATCCAATATTACAGTTGTCTTACCCATGTGCAGATACATAATGTTTGTAAAGAGTAAATAAATACTTTTTATTCCAAACGAAGTGTAGGACTATCGGCTCTCTGAACTTTCGCGATTTTACTGTTCATAAGAGGCAAATATTTCAAGGTCGTACGATAATCTAAACATATACTGAAGTTGGAACAAATGCTAGGGGTGTAAGACATACAAGTTAAATGTAAACAAGACACAGAAAACCGAGCCCTGACAGGATATGTAACATAAAGAATGACACCCAAAAATGTAAATCCTTAGAACAACAAAATGAATGGTTCAACATTTAATATGGCAATTATCCAAATTAGCCATTGCAGCACATTGTTATTTAAAAATTATTATGCATTTATTTTTAATGCTTTTCATGTATGTAATAAAAGGGGTCAATTTGTGTGGGACTATTCTCCACGTTGTTTGTTGTGGTATTATCTATAAAACCAGACTTCACATAACATGTACGTACATTGCCATCCCCGCGGTTATCTTTCTGTATCTTCAGTATTTCATTCTCTGTGTATTTCGGATTATACTATCACTTTTAATTTCTCGCTTTACTTTAATAAAAGAAGCATAGTTGTAACTCAAAACTGAAGGACACATTTCAAAACAACAAATAAATATGACATCAAACAGCCTGATAAACTTGGATATATCAATAGATTATTAGCAGCACACACTATTTGAAAGTGCTAGAAGATGAAATCTAACATCGCAAAATCGAATTTCACTATTTGTTTTTTATGGCATTCCAAGATTTAAACTACCTCACTTGATCTGTCGGTTTGTAATATTTATTCGGACAAAGACAACAATTCATACAAATGTTTTGGTTTCTTCGTATGTTCACCTCTCTTTCAGAAACAAGTCTGTGCCCTAACTACCATCGATTTTTATTTCACAAACGGTTAAAGACGTGACCTTGAAAATCAACAATAATTGCCCCAAGATTATAAAATGACGAGCTAACAAACGGTAAAAACATACCGACCAATCACATGACATGATCTCCTTCCTTCGGAAAAATTACACTTGTTAGATCATTTGATTTTATGTATAGATCAACAATTTTACTTACTTGCCTAGTATAGAATGTCTTAATTGCTTTATTTAGAAACAACACCAATAAAACTGTAATACAATATATAAAAATGGTGATATTAAAACTCACCTATCACTAAAAGCCAGCTAAACACAAGCAAATACATGTTGTAGTGTACGTTTCTCAAAGTTAACTGTTTCTATCAAACAAATGAGCAACTTTATTTTGCCAACATTCCCGTTCCAAGGCGGTAACTGTCGGATTTGTTCTTATTGTTGAATGACACATCACGGATTTCTTCTCACATTTACATTTGGCGCGCATGTGAATACCTTAGTCCTGTTTCTTTTCAATTTTTGTATATGTTGCAATGCTTATAGGACTTTGTCTTATATATTCTTTTTCATGATTACAACAATGTTACTTATGCAGTGTGGCGGTTGTAAAAAAATCTCCCCGTGCATGTAATCTATGTTGTCATTTAATTCACTCTATAAGGAGTGTTACGTGTATTTCCTTTGATGGACACTGGACTTTGGTTCCTCAATTACATCTCCGCATGAACAGGATGCTACAAGCATTTACTCTTCTCTGGTAGTTTTTTTCAGTACAAATATATACATACAGTTGCTACGTTTTAAAATATTTATTCTACACGGGGTCAAATATTCTTATAACTGAGTCGGTCAATTAGCCAACATTTGTTAATGGGCCATGAAACACCACCACAACACCCCACCACGCAGCGGCACACCACACCACACCACATATGATACCACACAACGCCTTGCCCTAGCAAAAGATACTTAACCATTAAACACCACACCATACCGTACCTCACTAGACCATACGATGAAAAACAAAACACCACAACAAACCATACCGACAAATACCGTAGCACACCTCACCACACAAAACCACATCGCACCCCACCCAACCTCACCACGTTGCACAATACAATACACACCACAGCGTACTGTACATTGCCATATTATGTCACACATTGTAAACCCCAATTCACCACTCTAAACCATACTATGACCGGACAGGTCGTTGAGACTATATGAAAACACTGACTTAAAGCCATAATTGGACAGTTACTGTTGGAATTCTTGTCTCTTCATCTCTCCAGTCGTGCCCTATATTGGTGAGACAACTTGAGCAGTCTCTATAAAATTTACGTGAGATTGCACAGTAGGTATAACATCGGGATTTTTAGTACCTTTCTTATATATAATATGCCAACTGCGGATAAATCCTCGGCTTTTTATGAACTGTTTTTTTTAACTTATTAGCTCTTAACAATACTGCATTTTATTTTGTTGGTAGGTTGTTTTCTAATATTCGATGTTTTCGTTCGTATTTTTTAAATTTCACTTTTGACACTTTTGGCATATGATGTCATGGCATTATATGCCATATTTAAATTGATCTTATTATATATCAGCGCTTGGGCTGTTTTATTTGTTTTTATAACATATAAGCGCTTGGGCTGTTTTATTTCAAACTAATCTCTCGTTTCGAATTTTTATTTTTACGTTGTCAAGGCTTTTATCTACTGTACATACTGTAAATGTTTTTATAGTTTATTTTATTACTAGTTATTATGTATGTATATAAGTTCATTGTATCTGTTTTAACTCCCGATGCGGGTATTTACTGTTAGTTGTTTCACTTTGACGGGATATTGTTATTTACACTGTTTGTTTGCTAGAAAAACCTTCAGGAATTGCGAGGTTGGAGCGCTCCACAAACCAGGTTTAAGCACCCCAGTCGGCCCTTTTGCCGATTGACCGTTCCAAGGCGGTAACTGATTTTTCTTCTTTATGTGTGTTATGTCTCGTCTCTGTGTTTTTGTCACATTTACATTTACCTTGTGTGCATTTGTGTACTGGTAGATAACATTAAAATATCTGTGGACATTTTGATAGGACCTTTTCTTATTTACCTTTTCTTTATATATAAACCATTTGAAAACAAATACGTATTTTATTGTGAATATTTTTCTAACGATATTCACAGTAGCTTGTATTTTTAATTAACAATGATATCGTTTTAAAAAAAATATCCGTCGTCTCAGTTTTAGATTTAAAATGTTACATGCAATATTATTTCAATTATATCCTCGATATGTTTCGGTCATCTGAAGGAAATGTTGTTACATGTACATTGTTTTGCATTTGATGCCAATGCATTATACAAGGTTATCGTCAGTTTAAATGACTACTACTGTATATTTAGCGCTTACTTTTGTTTATGCGCGGACCTTGTTAACAAACCGGGTGACATTTACTTATTGTATATGTTACCAGTTAAATTATGAAAATGAGATATTACATCAATATGACATCTGTCACTAATGATTTGATAATTATCTGTCAGTGTCCATAAAACGGATGCACACCTATAAGTACAAGCCGAAGCTTGGCATAGATGTAACAATGGGCATCAATAAACCCCGAACAATGTCATAAAGAGAATTGCTAGAGCTGCTCTCTTTGCACCCGAAAAGTCATCACAACATCAGCCCAAACATGCCGTCAGCTTTCAAAACACGTACAAATCGGCTGCATTATTTATACAGTTTTTCAACGAGGTTTATTTCACGTGTGGTCCTGGAAGCATCCTTGTTGCCTTGAAACACCAATTCTTTTTTCTAATACAATATCGAAAAATTATTTTTGTTGATTTTTTAACTTTAGGTTATGATAAACTAATTGCTTTTTATGTTCAAATCTTAAAAGAACTCGCTTCAAAAACTGCAAAACTCTTCTAGGTATGAATTTTATCTTGCCATACATACTGACGAGCGGCCGCGGCACACAAGATTATTAATAATATAGCTTTATTGGGTGACTGTATCATTATCTGAAACCGGTGAAATCATTTCTTTAATCTTCAATGTATAATTACTGTCATCTAATCGTTTGTTATGTCCTTTATTTTGAAATGCATCGCAGTTACAAAGTATCGTCATTTTAGCGACGTATAAATCTTTTGGAGGAGTAAGACGTCAGATGTCATCACCGCTGGTCAAAACACATCGACACACCGCATGTCATTAAGACGTTTGTCACAATCTGGTCTCTGACGGGCTAGAGCGACTCTACCACTTTCACTTACAGGATTAACGATTAATGAGCTGCTTGTAATTGTAGGTAAGGGTATGTTATATAGGACTGTATCTGTGTGTGCTTTTGAATTTCTTGAATGGACGCAAACATATTGTATGTGTTTATAAGATATTTAAGTGTTGATTCAGCACTGTATAAATTTATTCTTTTAAAATATAAATCTACGAACTTTTCTTATGAATAGAAACACCAGCAGTTGTATACTTTTAATAGAACAATAGATTTCTGTTAGAAAGTGATTTGCTTGTTTTTGCTGGTGACACATTTTATTAAATAATATTAAATTACACACCAACCACTCTTTTATTGACAATTAACATCGTTAAACTACATTTGACCTATGTTGTATCTCAGCAAAACCATACACAGTGCTGGTATTTAAGGTTAATGAACAGACAATTAAGTAAAAACAAACTCAACATGTGTCCATATAATAACGAACGATTTTAAGCCTTGTTTTTGTTATTTTTTTGAAACAGTGAATATTAAAATGTATTGCATAAAATGTCGTTGTATTGTGCTTTGTAAATGCCCGTAATTGAATCTTTGATAAAAAAGTCCTACTAAAATAGTTTTCTTATTTCGGCTAAAATGTAGCTTTTAGCCATAATCATCCTTTATGGAAATGCCTGATAGAACGAACCTTTGTTAAGACGACAGAAACAGTAAAGCATTCTGTTTACAGTCCAAGCTGCATAAAATGTCGTTGCCAGTACAAAATCTACCGACAAAGTATGGCTCAATTATACAAATATTACGTGTATGCTCATGAATTATGAACTATGATACATCAAGGATTATTATTATTATTATTATTATTATTATTATTTTTATTATTATTATTATTATTATTATTATTATTATTATTATTATTAAGGAGACTTAGCTGAAGGAACAAAAATAATAAAACATTGAAAAATGAGACATTTACAAGCCAGGATTGTGTTCCCCTTGGAAAAGGATTTTTCTGGCTGCGCTAAAATGAACGGAAGGGAATTTGCCTGGGAAGGATTATACTTATTCCATACAATTTACGAAAATATTCCTCGGTTGAACATTCTGGTGGACTTAGGAAATAGATTTTGCGTGAATCAACATTTAACAAAAACAAATATACTTAGAAGGGACACAAATGCCCACTACAATTTATGCAATGTTGTTGGGTTGTTTCCCTTATTTAGCTTATCTATTTCATCCGCGCGTACTTCCTGTTTTTTCCCCTAAATATATCAACAACCGACGAAATTGCATATTTTCATTAAAGTTTAATGCCTAGGTCATTAATAACTTCAAATTTAACTAAAATAACAACGTATCACAACATGTCTTGGTCAATAAAACGAAACCGACTAAATTGCTGACTTTTATTACAGTTAAATGCCTAGGTTATTAATATCTTCAAATTTAACTCAAAGAGATTTGAGTATCAATTTGTTTAAGTTTTATTAACATAATCTTAAAGAAAAATGCTTCGATATTTTCATCGTTAAAACATATCTGAGAATAAGCAGCATTCAAGTAGTTAAATACATGTATTCTTTGATTGGCGTAATACACATGTGCAGACCTTACAAGAAGATTTATCTGACACAACTACTAAGTCCGGGCCACTGTTGTTAGGCAACAATATGAGGTTTGAAGCGTTAACATCGCAAGCACATCCAGTGCCTATAAATGACGTATTCAACGGACTGATGTAGTGCTCAAGATATGAAGAAGTTGCATATATCTGTAATGAAGTCAGTACGACTAATATAACACAAGTAGTTTTCTTTTGCACCAGGCCGAATTGAAAAAAAAAACAAAAAAAAAAAACACACACACAAAAATAAGACAAATAAATAAATAATCGATGAAAATGCATATTAAACAGAATGAACAGTTGATTTCATTTCACAACTTACATAATTAAACATAATACAACTGTGCGTTTTAACATTTGCTTACTTATGCCATATACGAGTAGTTAAAATAGGTTATACAAGTCAGTTTAAAACAACTTTCAACATTCTTAGTTGAAATAGGCATGAATAATGTAATGGAAGGATGCATTAATAGCATCATTAAAATACTAAAAAATACTAGTATGCGAGATTAACTAAAAATATAATCCAGTCGAAAACAAACGAAAATGTTAAGTAATCATCAGTAAAATATTGATGCTTTATTGTTGACATAGTTTTAATTTTAATGGTACAATGATAATAAAAGGAATAAGAGTTGTAGTCCTTGGTTTATCATTTGCTTCGTGCAATTTGCAAAGAAATTTGTTTTATAAATGTTATCCAAAATTTAAATGGTTCAATATTGGCATCATTAGACGATATCTGAATAATGGCTGCATACATGTAATCCAAGTATTATGGAATTTTCCTAATCCACATGTTCACACCTTACCTGTACACATATTTGATACCACTACCAGGTACAAATCACTGCTGTTAGGCAACAATGTATATTTTTGAGCGGTTACATTAAGCATACATCTCGTGGCTATAAACGACGCATTCAGCGGGCTAATGTATTCCTCAGGAACATTAACTGGTGTCATCCTGATACAGCATTCATTGTTTACATTCTCGAAAGTACAGTCGTTGGCCCAGTATACCGTGATGTTGGTTATTGTTGCACCACAGCATGAAATATCGTTGTAGAGTTGAATTAATCGTAATGGAGTCACTAGGCCGAATTAAAAAAACGCGCTGAAAATGCATATGTAACAGAATCTCACAATAATATCACAATTCGGCATCTATCGTAGTTTGGCCATTACTTAGCACATGACTCTCTTTCGACAGATCACATTACCTATGTTCACTTAAGGTTATATGTTACTAGCGCAACATTAAAAATATACCCTACACCGGTATTAATATGCATCGTTGTAGAATATCT
Organism: Sinonovacula constricta; assembly: GCA_007844125.1. Classification (NCBI taxonomy): domain Eukaryota; kingdom Metazoa; phylum Mollusca; class Bivalvia; order Cardiida; family Solecurtidae; genus Sinonovacula; species Sinonovacula constricta. The sequence continues at coordinate 61,498,490 of CM017556.1, forward strand.
TCAAAAAGAAAAAAAAGGCTCAAACAAATGTCGTTTATTAGTCCTGCCCATTAAAGCGGTGCTGTCGCTGTAATTGACAATATACGGCTGGTCAGGGTGTAAAAGCAATGGCATACAATGAGATCTGAAGTCGAGCTTCATTAAAACACTGCATTACTGAAACCATCGAAATTCATTCATGCTTAACTATATTAACAAAGGTTTATATATCGTTGCATTAAAATGAAATTTGACAATGCCATTTTTCACAGAATTTGACCAAGTTCATATCTGCATTGTAAAATGCAACTATTTTAATTACTGATGCAAGGCAGCTCAGTGGGCAGAACTCTTCAAGGGAATTGCGTTGGCACTGACTTGAGAATGAGATGCATATGAGAAAAAAAGAAATATTCAACATTCCTTTATTCAATATCAGATATAATGTACGAGTCTCTATTTTTTGTATAAATGATTGTTTTTGTTTTATGGAATAAGATTCATTACAGACAACAGAAGAAGATTGAGATCTTAAGTATATCTTTTACATTTATTGATGTATTATTAAACTGATTTCGTTATTATATATCATGTATGGTGAACGTTTGCATCCAGGAAATAATCACACAATCTTACATTTTCAAGATCGTGTATTTTTACCTCACTTTCGTTTACTTGTATTGGACAATACCGGTTTGATTTGCTACGAACAAACAATTGACTTAAGATAAAAAGAATTGGACGTTATATGTTAAATGCTTTAAATAACATCGCTATCGTGTTTTTTGGCGAATAAATAAAATATATAGCCACAGTTTAATTGAATGTTAATGTTTTTAGAGTCATAAACTTGCAATGAATTTATTACACAAAAAAAGTGTTTGAAATTTAGCCCGTCGCCTTCGTGTAATTCTTACGTTTTAGCAATTCATTTTGTAGAGGCATACAATTGTTCGTCCGTTGCGAAAATGAAACACTAGCTTTGGCGCTTCATTCAGTAAGCCGCAAAACCTCTACTTGTCGTACAACGCCACTTCTATTTTCTGTATTGTGTCCAATCGTGTGTCTTCGTGAACTGCCAGAACTAATTTATGTGCAAACTGTCGAACTCAATCTCTTAATACGGTATGTCATCCATTCCCTCCTACATGGTAAGAGTCTCTCTTTCTGTAGACTGTCATAAGCAACCCATCTATACACTGTTACAATCTTTCTCTCTCCTTTATCTCTGTGACACAATCACGCATCAATGTCATAATTGTTAACATATTCACTTCTCACCGTGCACTGTCCCGGAACGTGTCACATATATGAACTCCACTTTATCTCAATCCTAAGTGAGAAAAACACATTATCTGGCGATGTATGTCACCCCTCACCTCCATGCCTAGCATGTGTCAACTGTTTCGTGATAATTGTTAGTCGTCTTTAAGTTAACATACTAAGGTTAAAATTAAAAAGTAATGTGGCATTGCAACATATACCATAATTTGAAGAAGCACAGGACAAAGGTTTTCGCATGCAAGACAAATATAAACGTAAATACAAATCTTTGATGAGTCATTAACAGAAAAGAGCAACCCTGCAGTTAATGCCATGGAACGGTCAGTAGGCAAAATGGACAAACTGGGGTATGGTTTTACTGAGCTCTAAGCTTTTATTCCTAAAGGGTATCTAAAATGGAGACATTAAAGAGAAGGCCGATTTATTTGAATACCAATGTTCAAGCGCTGACGTTTTCTTAGATAAGTTATCACTTTAAAATGGTGATGTAATTAATGAATAATGAGCGTATGGTAATTTAAAGAAAGAGAAGAGTAATTGCTTTTTGAAGAACTACAAAAAAAAAACGTTGACAATCCTTATAGGAAGAAATAAAATGAGATTATAGATTTCATGCGAGAATCATTTTTATGACCGCCACACTGCACAGGTGACATTGTTATAATCATGAATAAGGTAATTTGATAGAGTCCTATGCACATTGCAAAATTTTAAGATGCACAGGACAGAGGTTTACATGCATGTTAGAAGTGTTTATAGTGTTCCTGAGACGACTGGCATCCGATAATCTCTATATCTAAGTCTAGCGCATATTTATTTGTTTATTCAATGTTGTTGTTTTTTACTCAATAGCAAAAATCTTATCAATGATAATAATATTTGTGTCGTTCTAATGTTAGTAAGTTGTTACTTTTGGATGCTCTATATAGTTGTGTTTCGTCTCAGTGTTTTGTCAATTTTACATTTAGGTTCGTGTTATATATTTAAGAACAAGATTTTAATTTTGTGCGATCTAACGCTCAATATAGCCGAGCAAGAAACCATGGCATATTGGGCATTAGATCATGCAAAATTAAAATCTATTTCCATTCTAACACGTACTACAGGAAATTTTGACTTAAAAGGGACACAAGTGCGAACAATTTACGCAATGTTGTTGGGTTGTTTCCCCTGTTCTATTTCACCCCCGCGTACTTCAGGATTATATACATATTATTATATTATAATACTTATGTTATCAGTAAACAAAACCGTTATTTTCCAAGACAGGGTAAAGTTTCCAGTGAAGGTCATGTAAACGAAAATAACTTACGTCCGCTGGGTCGACAATACGATGTCAGACTGAAACTATAGAAAATATTGTAAATGTAATTTGGTCATTTTTTCTTTATTTAACTCTGTTTTTACGTAATATTGCCCCTTTAAATAAGCATCATAAAAACGAGCATTTAAACATGCCTCAAACTTAAACATTTTTATAGTATCGAACTATCCCATGTAGGTCACAAATGCAGGTGACATAAGCACTATATCTCACAGACCCTGTCAAATGTTTGTATATTGTTTATGAAGCAGTTTCCATATCCTTTATGTTATGTTACTGAACTATTTTTTTCTTATCATATTGTTTATATGAGATGTTGAATTCCATCCAACGGTTCAGGAGGTCGCTGTAAAAAGAGTTAATGAATTACTATAGACAATAATGCAATGTCATTTATTTATCGGAGGTGAATGATGGGAAAATAATTATTTCTTCATTTTTAATCCCTGAGAAAAATAACCGTATGTCATTATCAAATTGTTCTCTTCGATGAATGGCTAAAGCGTCCGAACAATGCACCTGAGCGATAACTAGGTTAACAGAATGTCATCTCGTCTGTTTACATGTCTCGCCGGTACTGCTTGGTAAATAACAAAAGAAACATTTTTAACGGAAAACAAGTTCTTATCACTGAAAATTCAAATTGTATGAACTGTGTTTAATTGAAAGTCCATTCTTTTCGGTCACGTGGCCAAGAAGGAAGCAAAATGAAAACACGAATTTTATCTCTATTATAACTGCATTAAATTCCGTCCAACATTTCTTTTATGTGTTCTTCATCTATCCTTCTAACCTTACATTGTTTTATATTTTTCACATTTACAAATTACACAGTTACCATCGAAGTAACGATAGGAAGTAATTTCTTAAACTGTTCATTAAAAGGATTTGGTCCAGGAATTTTGATTGATTTAAGCGAATCATTTATTTGAAGAAAAAACTTTTTTTATGTTGTGGCCTAGATTATAGCGCGCTGAACTATCAATCCCCAATTCGAACTATAATAAAATGATTTTATGGTTTTAGTATTTAATATTGATATTTCAGTTGAAATGCTGATTTTTTTAAACTTCGTGGTAATGGTGGTGAGATGTAGGGGCTTATTAAACATTTTAAAATTACCATTTTAGTCTGACTTTGCAGTATTCATAGACGGTAAGTAAGCGCCTAGTCTGTGAATATACCAGTAGCCAAAGCTAAGGTAGTGTATTTTATCCCAGTTGGTGTCTGCGTAGTTCTATATTCTATACTTGACGAAGGGCAAACGTGAAATTTACATGTATATTATAGGTTGTGTGTGTGTGTGTTTGTGTGCGTGTGTGTGTGTGATGGTGCGTGTGTGTGTGTGTGAGTGTGTGTTTGTGTGAGTGTGGGTGTGGGTGTGTGAGTGTGTGTGTGTGTGTGTGTTAGTGCGTGTGATTGTGTGTGTGAGTGTGTGTGTGAATGAGTGTGTGTGAGTGTGTGTGTGTGTGTTTGTGTGACTGTGCGTGTGTGTGCGTGTGTGTGTGTGTGTTTGAGCGTGCGCTCATTCAGATTTTATAACTATACTAGATGCATGAAGATCCTTACAATTTGAATATTATGTGTCTTTAACATTTGAAATAGCTAGTTTATCTTTATTTAGTATTTGTTTATATTTTCTAATGGTGTGGCCAAGATGATAGCTTGCTCGATCCACTGTCGCCCAGTTCTAAATCTAATTATGCTTTTTATGTTTTTAGTTTTATTCTTGATATTTTAGTTCAAATACTGATTTTGTTAGTTCTGTTTCATTTTACGTTTCTTTTGCCTTTCTCAGTTTGTAATATCGAGGTAATTGGTGAAATGAAAACAAACAACAATTGAACAGGACCTTAAATTTATAAGTGGTGAAGAGGAAATATGTGAAGATCAAAACTTGAACCATCATCTAGTCCTTTGCAACCTCGATCGACGGGTACCTAATGAGCCATGCTAGTAAGTCTGTAGTTTTTGACAAATTATTAATTTACAAACATTTAACATTTTACTTTTATATTTATCTCAGGGAGTTGTCACCAAAACCGCCAAAATGCGTCCAAATAGTCAAATGAGAGAATAAGAGTCATAGAGTAATAGAAAGTAAAAACTGGTAACAAAATCAGGTTTCTATCATAAACTTGACCTTAACATCCAAGTTTGTATTCGGTATTTATTTGATTTTACTTTATTTCAATGAAGAATAAAAGGTTACCAACTTCAATCAATAATTTAATGGCTTGCAATTAAAAAACTATCTCAAAATTTAGGAAGTGTATTGAGCAATTATATAACTTACATAGCGCAATGTGTAATATGTGTTAATACATTTGAGTTTATATTTTTTGCTTTTGTATCAATTGTACATAATTGATTTAAGGTTTAAGGATTATCCACTTGCAGAAAAATATATCGAGTATATAATAATAAAACGGCAGTTTTGTGTAAGCATTTCTATTTGTAATTAAGTTATATCGGGTAAGACTGAAGACGTTTAAATTTTAATTACACCCACGTAGACACAAACACGTAATTTAAGAGTCGGTTTATGAGGAAATAAAACATCATCTGTCAATTTTACCAAATGAAAAACAGAATTATAAACAATTATTGCAATATAAGGTTGTGTCATGTTTGACATTGTCCACTGTATTTACATGGAAGTATTTTATCAAGAAGAACACTTTTTTTCGATCTTTTTGTAAAGTCTTATAGTGCGTTAGGACATTGAATTGCATAATATACAGAGTGTGAGAGAGAATAAGAAAGGAACTAAAAAAGAGCTAGTCATAAAGTACAAAAAATATTATATCCCAAGTGTTATGTACAAAAACATCGTTGCTTAATACTATTTAAATTTCATGTCATCGTTTTCTCATATATATACTGCTTACATATCAAGATCCTATTTAACACCGGTTACTCTCTCCTTTTTGATGTTTGGAATTTACGCAAAAGCAATAACACAGTTCGCACTAAATTAAGAAAATATCATTTTCGTTTGTCACAGTTGTTAAAGTACAAAACTTCATTCATAAATAGATGTTATAAGTACTAAATAACAGCTTATAACTGCTTTTAAACAATAATTGAGCTTACTCTTGCATTGCTTTTTTTAAGTGTGTGTTATTCTCATAGGCAGTCCGTACGGCATCAAGTTGGAGATATGTTCTGTTTATTTTTTTCATTGATATTAAACATTGACCAAAGTAAGCTGAAATGTTTTATTTGAATTTTTAACGTCTAGCATGAATGTATTTATTAGTTGTTGTTTTTTTCAGATATGTTATGTTGCGCCTATAACTCAAAGTCTGTTTATTCGTAGTTTCCACAATATTTATTATATTCTCTAGCGCGACTTCCGGATACTTTTTACCAACATACGATGTCTTAGTGCCTCAGTAGCCCCAAGCAACCTCGGAATATTCTCCGTCATTGGTGTTACGTAGATGCTGTTCATACGTCGGCGGTACCACGTTGACGTACGTGCCGCTTGCAGGCGGCGTCTGAACATGGTCGTTGTTCGATTGTGGACTCATGTCACCAGATGGCGGAACCATTGTTGCCTCACTATTGTTTACTCGTCTCCTATGTCAGAAGAAAACACGTTGTTAAAATGTTGCATCTTGAATGGCCTTGCATCAGTAAATATTATATAATTTCAGGTGCGTTTTGGCAATCAAAAGTTTTTACCTGTGCAGATATATTCCGAAGACGATGGCGACCATTGAGAGGACGATTAGGGTACATGTGATGGAAACTGGCAGGGCTGTGTTTTCATTGCACTCTGCATCGAAAGGCAGCACTTGTTACATGTACGAAGTAGATATTTTTAAATTATGCTTGTTAATATTCTTGATACTAAAAGCAACATCCGACATTTAGTAAATGTACATTCAATTGATCACAATATTATTAAACAACAGTACAATTATCAAAAAATCACTGTTTTAAATTTATAGCTAACTAGTTCAGTGCTTTTAAAATTATAAGGTTCATTTAATTAGTGTTTTAGACAAGTACATTTTCTATCACATAACATAGATAGTTCATCAAATGAATCAATGTTCGCATTTCATCTGCATCTGCATCATCAATATCAGTAGTAGTAGTAATTGTTGTTGTTGCTGTTGTTTGCGAATGCTTGAAGTTATTGTTGTGGCTATTCATGTTGCTTATATTTGTTTTGTGATGTTCTTGCTGCAGTAATAGCGAAAGTACTTTTACGTCTCTTGGCGGTATTAGCAATATTATTAGTTTTAGAAGTAATAATAATAATAATAATAATAATAATAATAATAATAATAATAATAATAATAATAATAATAATAATAATAGTAGTAGTAGTAGTAGTAGTAGTAGTAGTAGTAGAAGTAGTAGTAGTAGTAGTTGTAGTAGTAGTAGTAGTAGCAAAAGAATAATAGTAGCTAGTTTTAGTTATCATACTAGTACTTCTAGTACGGGTGAATGTGGAATGTTGTGTGAGTCCGTCTATTCGTAAGTCCTCCAAGACCAGAAACCTTAAGTTACAATTGGAAAATGCTATAAACTTTTTTAATACAGAGACGATGTTTCCGTGGCGTCATTTTACATCAGATCATAGATAAAGCAATATGTTGCTTAGACTACCTGCTCTGTAACAGTGCTTCATGGTTGCTTGTTCAAAATCAAAACAATGACATGCATGTGCTCTCAAAGCGAAGAATGCAGATAGTTCAATTATGAAAATTTTATTCTGCTGTTTTCATACTTGTCTCGACATGTTTTAGCTGCGTTGTGACGTCAGTCTGCATCATGGATGTATCTACAACAAATAACACGTTTATGCGTTTAATCGTATTTCTTATATGCATACCTTATTCGGTGTTTGGGCAGTATCGAATAAGAAAAGTAAAAAGAAACATGTTTTCCTTAGTTATTCAATTTGCGATAGGGTAGCGAGATCATGTTACGGTCATGCAAAGAGCAGACAGTAATATATAAGTAACAAACATAACATCCAAGTAATATGTTACGTGTATTACGCAAGTTAAATGAAACAATAGTAACGGACAGTACGTAGTTAATTCACCAAGTTGCCTACTAAGGTGCTTTTAGCTTTATCTTTGAACCTTTTGAAACTGTTTCCTAAGTGACAATGACTTTTAAGCTAGTAGCGGTATTTTTAATAGAATGTATACTATTATGTCTATTTAAACTGTGCTATTTTTTGCGAAAGTAAGTCGTAGAGATCGGACATAATGAAATAATGCGAACTGAAACAACACGTTGAATGTACATACAATTTAATAAACAGTTACTTACATTTGTCACAAGGGTGAATTTGTAATAAGGCGTCATTATGCGCTTGGTTTAAATGTGTTTAATACACAAATATAGAACTGCATCCAGGGATATAACATAGTCTGTCATTTGAAGTTTGTTACCTCAATTCCAACTAATCTAGTACTTTGCGTAACATTTCGAATAACAATGTTACCATTACCGTCATATATCTCTTCTCAGATATTGTAGTGCCTCACTTTTTATTACGATGAACACAAAACATGGGGCACAAAACATCCAATTATCCCTACACCCGGATGTCCAGTATTGGGACTACATGTACCCTTGCATGTGCTTGAGTGATTGCAATTGATCTGTATTTCTTCCGTATTAATGACTTGGGTACGTCGCGACCAGGTATGAAATGGGAGGTTAATTTACATTTTGCGATCACTAATGGTTGTTCGCATTTCGTGTAATGTTTCGTCTCATAGTTATTGTCAGTTCACAATTTAGCTTGCTATCTGTACATTTTTTCTATTTTTTTAAATTTGATACATTTTTTATTGGTTACAGGACTTCGACATGTCTCTGTAATAAATATCGTCGGATATAAATGCTCACAAAAAGTTAAGATTGTTTTAGATTTTTCACAACAAAAAGTTATTATAAACAACCGAAAAATCATACGAAATATTAAAAAGGGTAATTCAGTTTATTTAAGATGTTATTTTACAAAACACTATTAAGCAACGATGAAATCGTCGATACCTTTTCGCAAACATTCCCTACCTTTTATAAATATATTATATTGAACAGTGTAAATGATCTATGCATGAAAACAAATTAGCTTTTATAGAAAGACGCGTTGTTATCTTTAAGATGTAGTAAATCGTCCTGATTTCCCAGTTAACAAACACGACGATTTGCGATCACTCACCCAGTACTTATGGTTGCTTCCACCAAACACCTGTCAAAATATTTTAATGAAAGTAAAATAAACTAAAGTTTTTTCCGTCTTTAGGTTAGACACATCTTTTGGCAACGTGCTTACGGTTTGATTTAACATCTTCAAACATGGTTTGTGATTTATTTGGGTGTAATTAATAAATAGATAAAAAGGTTCCTATCAAATTTTCCACATATATTTAAATTTTACCTACCTATAGACAAAGGCAAACAAGTTAAATCTCAATGTTACAAAAACACAGAGACGAGACATAACACACAAAAAGAAAAAAAAACTATCAGTTACAGCCTTGGAACGGTCAGTCGGCAAATCTGGTGCACTTTCTATAAGCCGCACATGGCAAAAAAGCAACACGATGGGAGTTTGACAAAATCATTTGATAAGCAACTATTCTAGTTTTGTGTGTGTACGTATGTATATCATGTTTTGTAGAAACATTGATTATTATAAAGGAAAACCTTTTATGCCTTATGGTATAGACGTCGGATATGAGGCCCGCGGTTTTAATCGACGATCTACCACATGTTAGTCTGGCAAAACTCCTAAATTGCTCAGTGTAGAGACTACCTGTGTACAAGCTTTACCCAAGAAGTGGCTAGTCTATAGAAAATACTATTAGTTGAAAAATACACCAAGAGACTTTATAAGCAAAAATGTTTGTTGTTTATTAAACATTAATAAATTTAACCTTTTTTGTTTTGTTTTCAATATTAATAGATTGACAGTTAAAAGCTTATCTGTTAATAAACACCTGTCGATATAACTTGTATACTGCAGAAGATATCAGTTGGTGGCTACGTAGTTTTCGTAGCTGATATTTATTAACTGTGTAATTAAAAGCTTAAGGATTATTTTAAGACGCATATTATTGCTTGTGTATATATGGGTCTTAAATAGGCTTTAAAAGGCATTAAACATTGGGATGCGTTATTTTCTTGTTGCACACTGTCAATGTAAAAATAACATTTTAAATAATTTTCATAATATTTACTCAATTGTTCAGAGTAGTTAATGTTTTATTTAGACACTATATGGCTTATATGGTTCCTGAATGTACCACGCTCACTAAACAACAATTAGTTTGTTAAGACACAAAAGGAAGCAAAATCCAAGTGGCAGAGGGACGCGTTCACTACGTAACATTTTATGTGACTTTTAAGTCCAGCCGTCAAGACTCTTGATAAAGCAAAGTACAAGACAATGCAATGTACCTATTATTAAAATATGGAGCCCCATATGGAACATTAAACAAAGCAGGAAGATGTCTTTAACATAAGGGTAAGATGATAATATGTCAATAAATTGGAGTTTTGTACTTGCACATGTGTGAGCATGTAGGAAAGACAATTAGGAATATCATTATTTACGAATTAAAAGCGGAGCTTTTTGTGTTCAATGATGTTTGTGAATTTGCGATGAACAGTCTCAGAAAGCGGGTTTGAATACATTATATAAGAAGACTTGAAATCTTGTAGCAGGTCAAGTAACGTTTATGCAGGTTAATCGAAAAATGTGATGTCCTACCCTTTTTGTTTATCATGTTTTAAAAAAAAATACTAGTAATAACATATACTGAATAGTAAGAGCGAATGCAACCTATAAAATCGTACGAGCAATAAATTAAGTAACATTTAACTGACACTTCTTCGATGGTTGTAGAAGAAATATGAATAAAGCTGGCAGGGTAAAGGATTACATTATTTATAAAATCCTTCATTACCGCTTGTTAGTTGTTAATCGACTTGCCCTCAGTGTGTTTACTACCAGAAAACAGACAGACGTCGATTTTTGTTTTGTAAATAAATTCAATGATATACTCACGAGATGCATCTTAAAACAAAACGCATTCGTTTGCAGACTTTTGTAGACATGCGCCTCTTTTTAAAGGATTCTAAAACCGTTTCCGTTCTGTTCTTCTGTAGAATATTCTATATAGATATACGATCTCTAAACGTCACTATTACAGTCATCATTCGGCTTTTGCTTTAATGGAGAGATATGTGGTTGGATTTCCGGCTTCAACGTTAATTTGTTCTTGTTGATTTTCGATTTGCTTGCATATTATCTTTGAATTTGTGCTAGTAGTGCATACTTTTCAATAGGTGCATAAAATGTAAAGATTAATTTAATGCATAATTTGAAAAACAAAAGATAAAATGATGCTTATGAGTTTGTTAAGCGAGCTACAAAAAATTTTCATTCCAATACAATTTGACCAATTAATTAACAAATAGGTGGAATATAATATTTGAGAACTATTTTAAGTAATAAGTTACAATAAGTACATAGTTCTGCCTTGTCATTATTTAACATTCAAAGTTTAAAAGAAATAATTTTTAATTAGAAATTTTCAACAGACCCAACATTATTTGCCGTATCATAAGACAGAAATGCTACAAAGCATTTCGACAAACAATCATACCATCAATGAATATCTTAAAATGTATCAAATTATCATGAAAAAAAGTTACAACGTAAAATGTTATTGTATTTCACTAGTTTAAGTTGCTAAATACCATTTCAAATCTATACGCATATATTTATTTAACAGCATGATGTCAATTATAAATCATTCAGCATAAACACATTTCAAAATATTTTATTGCATAGCCAACCTAAACAAAATAATTGCAATGAAATAATAACAAGCGATACAACTTAACGACTTTCCCATCCCGTTTTGTTCTATTTAATACAAATACACTGAAAATGAAAGCGTCTGTTAAAACTGTCATAATCATACTCTAGGCTATAGGGACGTTTGGAATAAAAGTATGACGAAAGAATAACTAAAGCACAATAAACAAGCATTTATTTGATGCGGCTGATCAGTTAGGCATGCATTTGACTGCCCTTAGAGGGCAGAGGGTCTAATGACACAGACACCCCTAATGCTATTTTCAACATTTGTGTTATGTGTTCTTTCGTTTTCACATGCTTTCATATTTATGTTATTTCTATCAGCAAACAACCATTAACCATATTTCTTTTATAAACTACCCATTTAAAATTGTAACGTTTAAAGTAAAACCGAACCCAAGTTAAACTGGTTTAAATTATTTGAAGTCAAAGTGGGAGCCTAAATTTACGTCGTATTGCTGTTGTGTTAACAAATACTTATTAATTGTAGTGCACTCAACCGCTCAACATTAACAAAAACACGTCTTACATAAGCAGTTGTATGACACCACGACCAATTTCAGACCGGTACTGGTAGGCAGCGATGTGAAATAAGGGGTTACATCACGGAAGCAGTTGCTTGAGTGGAACGATTGTTTTAACGTCTCTATGTCTATCAGTGACACATTAATAGGTAAGGTCCTTCTACAACAGCTCTTGCTACGTCAACAGTTATGGATATTATCACAGTCATCCTCAGGGTACCCTCTGTACACAGACACCGTGATGTCAGTCAGGTGTTCAGGACAACATGGAACGTCCTCGCGAGGGTAACCACAGAAACCTACATCAACATTACTTCGCTTGATATAGCACATCTCATTCTCTTCGGCAACGCAACGTGGAGGACCCATAACGAAAACTGAAACATTTTTGTAATGTGACTTTTTAAAAGAACCTTCTTTGTAATCTATAGGTAAGACTTAAAATTCGGCTATACCTTACGTAAGTTTAGATAGTGTTATCAGTAGTGTAACCCTTTGTCCAGCCGTTCGTAAAAAATAAGTCCTTATACAGAAAGATGATAGCTATCAACAAGCACCATATGTATTTATCCGTGTTATCGTTTTGTCCAATACAGGCATGAATGATTCGGAAAACAAAGTCAACACGCTAAATATCGGTCCCGAAAAACAAAACTGCTATGAACCTATTAAGTTAAAATGAAAATTGAAATTTAGTTTACTATTTGTGTAGTATTATCATTCAATTTTGTGCCATTTATTTGTCTTCTGTGGAATATAATGCCCACTGCTGAGATAATACCACATTCTATTTTATGTATATTTTACGCGGTCGCCTCGTGCCGAAGTTTCTAAAGACTCCTTGGCAAATGATTTGTTTTTTTTATTTTTTATAATTAAACGGATCACGTGTAATTGTATATTGATGTTATTGTCACCACTATTCACAAGTTGTGTCAAACAAGACCTCGAAACTTTACCAGATGATATTTCAGTTAAATAATACAAATTGCTTCAGTGTATTGATAAGTAATAAAGTACTTTACTCAAACAACTGACATATGGTCGCAGAAGACCTAAGAGAACAATAAGGTAAATGCCACATTTTAAGACGTCGACGTTTTTGATAAAACATTGCCAAGCACTTTTCTTTATTTACAGCGATTTCGTAATAAATGTGCGTATTGCACTGTAGGACCATGCATTATGCATGTTTTTTTTCATATCCATTCTTTGTGTAATGAGGTTGTCCTTTTGTTTTAGGCGCTTATTTTCAAAAATGGCATAGGTATAACGAGGTATAACGAAGTATGATATACATAACTTGCGGGCGGTGTCAAACAGAGGGGTTTTGGTCAATTACTTCAGTTCGGATAAACCAATCTTGCTGAAACTTAGGTTATAGCAAGGGTGCATGAACACCTAGCTAGGGATTGAATTTGGGGCCAGTCGGGTCAAGGTCAATGTCACTGTTACGAAAACTAGAAAAAAACAGGTTTCTTGTCAATAACTTTAGTTTGGATTAACCAATCTTGCTAAAACTTTGGCTATAGCTAGGCTTTTATGAAGACCCACCACCTCGGATTCAATGTGGGGCCAGTCGGATCAAGGTCAAGGTCACACATTCTAGAATGGAACAACAGTTTCCAGTCAATAATTTCAGTTCGAATAAATAAATATTGCTGAAACTTTGGATAGATCAACCTTGTATGAAGATCTAGCTTGAAGCTGGATTTGGGGCCAGTCGGGTCAAGGTCAAGATCACTGTTACTTAAAATAGAAAACAGTCACCTAATAATAATTTGTGTTGAATTGTTAAATCGTTGCAAACCGTTTCATGGCATAGCCACGTTTCTTGTTCAAAAGTCCATTAAACGAATAAAACGTTTCTAAAATTAAATTACTTTGACAAGATGTTGACGTAATGTCATGGCGGATGAAGCTCTGCTTCGGCATGAAGTTAACGCTCTTACTTGGGGTCTCAAAGAAAACACGTGTATAAATTGTTTCTAAAGCGATACGCGTGAGTCATTAATAAACGTAAATTCTGAATAGTAAAGTTATGTCTTAATTTACTTTATTCGAGCTTCATTGATTGTTCCTGGCAATTTCCTAAAACTGCGCGTGTGTGATAAATAATACATTAATACCGCTATTTTCGGTTGTCAAAAATTATGACCTATTAAAGTTGTGAATATCTTTTCTTCTGAACAGCTGTAATGCTTTTTACTGATTTCTTTTAACGTTTAAATAAACAAATAACAACATTTTTCACTTATTGTAAAAGTGTTAACACAATAAATCAAAATTAAAACGTGTTTCTGACTTAATTTTCAAAAGCATCCTGGCAGCACATAACTCAAATGAATCATATGATCTAATAATGTAGTAAAGTAAACCTTCTGTCTCTGAGAGTTAATATATTTAAAATGCATTCGGACTCAAAGTTTGTGAACATTTAACTTTAATAACCTAATTAGGAAAAGATTCCCAAACAATTAGTGGTAAATAAAACAGCTATAAAGACAGTCAAAATATGTCTATTCTATGGCAACGTGAAAAAGAGGTTATGACATACCAAGGTTAAGCAGCACGAATGGAAACGTGTTACAAGTTATTTGTCCCATGTTTATTCCAAATCAGTTTAGCGTTTCATATTAATCACATCTTGACAAACAATTCACAATTGTTGTCAGAGTCCAACAAACAATGAAATATTGTTGGAATCTATACACTGTTATTCCCTGTGATTTGCAGTTAATTTCTTCCTTGTTTTGAAGAAAGAAATTGTGCTTAATGTCAGTCAATGAATGAAATCAAGTTTTCAACTTATGCGCGCACATCGTATAGTAAATCGTATATTTCCATAAAATAATTGGGTAAGTTGATTATTTTTCCATACTGTTTTTTAAACAAAGATTAATATAATTGACTTTACAATGAAATTAATAACAAATGTTAGTGTTACCAATGGAAAGGACTAAAACAGAAGATATTGACATCATACACCTTGCTTTTATTCAAATACAAGTAAATCGATAATATTAAATGGACATTTAACCCAGAGACACTATTTATCATCAGCATTTAATAAATGTAATAACATAAAGATATCGATACTTTTTCTTTTTTATTCCAATGCTTTGCCTGTGTTTATTGTTAATGCGTTATCCCGTTTCAGACAGCTCGAATTTGTAAGACTGTTTGCTCTGTTAAGATAATCAACAATGGAACAAGCATACAAATCCAATAAACATTTCACAAAACAATACATTAAGACAAGATAGTCTCCATACCCTTTAAGCGAGATTGCACAGTAGGTGTTACATCTGGATTTTTGGTAACTCTATTATATAAAATATGCCAACTGCGGATAAATCCTCGGCTTTTATGTGGGCTTGTTGTTGTTGTTTTGTTTTCTTTTTTTTCTTTGTTTTTTGTGTTTTGTTGTTGTTGTTGTTTTTAATGTGTATTAACTCTTTAACAATACTACAATTATTTTGTTGATTTTGGGTTGTTTTCAAAAATTCGATAATTTCTTTCGTATCTTTTACATTTCACTGTTGACACGTTCGGCATATGACGTCATGACATTGTATGACGTCATTATATTGTTCTTATTATATATCAGCGCTTGTACTGTTTAATTTTATTTGTAACTACTCTCTCATTTGGAATTTTAGGTCGCGGAGGTTTTTTTCTACTGTACATATTGTACATATGGTGATAGTTTATTTTATTACTATGTATGTACATAAGTTCATTGTATCTGTTTTAACTCCCGACTTTTATCTTTCTGTTAGTTGTTTCACTTTGACGGAATATTTTTATTTACTCTGTTTGTTTGATAGAAAACCCTTCAGGAAGTGCGAGGTTGGAGCGCTCCACAAACCAGGTTTAAGCACCCCAGTCTTCTCTTTTGCTGACTGACCGTTCCAAGGCGGTAACTGATGTTTTTGTGTGTGTTATGTCTCGTCTCTGTGTTTTGTCACCTTTACATTTACCTTGTTTGCCTTTGTCTACAGGTAGATAATATTTAAATATCTGTGGAAATTTTCGTAGGAACTTTTCTTAATAACCTAGATATATAGACCATGAACTTTGTAGCAACACCCAGATGCCGTTGATTGAACAACTGGCGCTTCTATGTAATTAAATGAGATACAAACTCGTTTCCGCCTGGTCAATTTGTAGAGGTGCTTTTATCTAACGCGATTTCGCATAACTAATCACTCCAATGAGTCACTTCTTATTTCGTCGGAAGGAAAAGAATAGTCAATCATGAAACTGGCTGTGACATTGAGAGATCTAAAGCCTGAGGAGACTTTTTCAAAGGACCCTAAACAAGACTTGTCTCTGTTATAACAGATGAACCAAGGTTTGTAGTCTTTCAGTCTCACGTTAAGTCCTAGGATAGATCATATTAATACTGCATACATGGAAAGGTAACAAAATCTTACTAACATGGTATCGGTATTATCGTCATTTTTTGTGCTTTTATTTGTTGTTGTTATCTTTCTTATCTTTCATTCTTACAGAATACTACACTAAAATGTAATAAGCTGTAATTTTTGCGACACTTGTATATTTTCATTACGATTGTTGTTCTCCATACATTACATGTTTGTGCTTGCAGATATGCTTTAAACTTATTCTTGTTTTATTCGTGGAGCTAGTAAGGTTACCAACAGCAACGAAACAACAGCTAAGAAATAGTCCTTGGCAGATATTTGGCCGAGGGCACGCTTACTACTCAGATATCAATACGATCTGCTTATTTTACTTGCGATTTTTTATAGGTGCGGTTTTCCTGTGGACCCAGTCTTTCTACATTGCATAATGACAAATGAGGTACAGATGGAGATGTGACTGTGTGCTGAGAGACCTTGCTAACTTCCAGACAAATGTGTTGATATATAAAATGAAATGAAAGCTCATTACAGTTGTTCTGTAAACATTTAATGAAATCCTGCCAAACAAAAGCTTTACCTGAATGCTGTTTGATTTACTTTTATCAAATATGTTTTACGTCGTGTGTGTATGATATATGATCATACAATTTGTGAATCTTAAGAGTGGCCTGTAAATTGAACGCAATCAGCAATTTATGCAAAATTTCCCGCGAGGATATATGTCTTCGGAACTTGCCTAAACGAACACGTTCAAATTAACATTACGCCGAAATTTGATTGACAGGACAAGACGCCTAGCGTTAGCTAATCAGCGCGCTCCATTTGGTCACGTGATTCTTTTGTTTTCGGTCGCCATTTTCCTTGGACAAGCTGAGTGCATTTCGTTGACCAAGAAACGGAGGAATAATTCTGATTTTAGTAACAAAAAAGCGAGAAGAAAATGGTTAAAAGATGTCAGTGGGGTCTCTGTGATTCAGATAGTCGATATCCGGAACGTTTGACAGGCGGCATCGTTTTTATTCCATTTCCAAAGCCGAAACGTAACTTGGACAAATGTAAAAGATGGATAAAATCGTGTAATCGTGAACACCACCAGTTGAATGTTGAAAAAGTCGACGGAAATTACAACTTTTATCGTCTAACGCATTCTCGTTTTAATATATATGTATATATTCCATCTTTGTTATGACCTACTGCAGTAACTTCTACTCAGATCAAAGAAATAGACCCCCTTTAACTTGAGTAACATCGGACGATTTCGTTGTGATATATGGTAACAAAAATAATAAACACATTATCAAAGGTTAACTGCATTTATAAATCGTGGATTTAATGTAATAATGAAAATTACCCGGATTTACACGAACAGAATGCGTCTGTAACGGAATCTAGGCCGATCGTCATGTGCACACTGTGTGGCTTCTCGCTCTTTCGTTGTGATCGGAAAACACTAGAATTAACGTCAATTTCTTCCTTCGATCTAAAAGTCAACCTGACTGATTGAATGTAAGATTCATTTGCGTATCGACTGGCTTGCATTCTTTGCCGAAGTGACGATTTTCTTAGCATAAAATGCTCACCAAAGTTCGCTGGTAGATCGCTTAAACAGGCAGCCATGTTTGTTGACAATGGGTCCTACGAGGATTAACATCCGATTAAAATATGGTGCAGAGTATACTTTTACATTACATTTAATAGCATTTCAAATCTGGTGTTAATTGCAATAATTATTGAAGTTTGCTCCACTTACCTTTCAACAAGGAAGATGCCGCATAGGTGCGAAATGTATTGCTTTAATTTTTAAACCTCCCGCTTTTGTTATTATGGATATTCCACATTAGGTGTTAATTATATGTTTTGATCAAGACAAATAATAACCACTTCAATTTTCAACACATTCTTTTCAACTGCACCTGTGCTATTCAATTTTCTTACCGACAAAACATAGAAAACATTTATCGCTTTAATTGTGTTTATTTTCAAAGCAGTCATAATTATTTGACATATCTCGCTCACAAACGATAATACATTGGTCATGCTTTGTAATTTATGTTTTAATGTTCATATCTTACATTTAATATTTCATACAAGTAACACGCACAATATTTAGTACATACAATAATATTTTCATTGGAGATGATGTGAATTGTATTGACACATGTTTATTGTTATTTATGCCCCTATCAACGAATTGTTGATATATATTATGTAATATATGAATACGTATATACATTAAAATCGTTTTTTTATGTCTTCGTTGTGTCTTTGTTTGTCTTTGTTGTGTCTTTGCATGTCTTTGTGTGTCTTTGCATGACTTTTGCAGTGTTTAGTAGGACCGTTGACAATAGAGTATTGACCCGATTGACGATAAGATGTCCAAGGTTATCAGATAGTGGGTCACGTGACTCGGTGGGCGGAGCAATCTACCCGCGAGCGTAATGTTAATTACAAAACAATAGTACTTAGAAAAAGTGTGTGTTCATGCAGTTATCCCGAAAGACCACACACACGCTCTGTAGGGATGAATATACAACGTAACGAAAAACTATGTATATGTTACGAAACATATATAAACACCCCTGATAGTAATTTAGATAAAATCTTAAATATAGTACAGCCAGTAAATGTTTAAGCATTTAAATTATGTATCCATTATAGTTTTTTTTGTATAATTGAGTATTGGGTTATCTTATTTATTCGATTATCTTTTTTCTACTCTTTGCAAGGGAGAGCAAATCTTTTTTATTGAGGACACCTAATAAAGAAGTTTTCATTATCATCTTCCCTGTTAGAACAATTTCACATTGGAACTGTTGGTCACTTTTATCCGAATACACATGGTAAAACGAATTGTGTAATTATATGTAAGATACATTTTAATATGTCGTGTATGAACTACTCGATTTCTTTGTCGTATTAAAATATATGTTTACTTTGCAAGGTTTTGCACTAGAGTCTATTTATATTTGTTCTCTTCCCATCAGGAAAACGTTATAAATGAAAATTATATTAACGTCTTTCTAATCTTCTAAGGCGGCTCCTGTTAGATATATATATATATATATATATATATATATATATATATATATATATATATATATATATATATATATATATATATATATATATATATATATATTAATATATTTGTGGTATATCTCAGCGGTTTGTCATTTTACATTTTAGTATAATGCTTTTCCTAATTATATTTTAATAAAGGTTGTCATACTAATATTCAATTAAATTGAATTTCAAGACTTATGGAGATCGCCGTACAAATAGGAGTCCTTTTTGTCTATCCGTTTACTGATGCATTAATTATGAATTTACAGTACAAACTTATGTCTCTCTAGACATAAACATTGTCATCATCAACAACAACAATATCACTACAACTATTCCTTTGACTGCTACTATGATGATTGCTATTACAACTACTATTATTATTACTACTACTACTACTACTACTACTACTACTACTGCTACTACTACTACTACTACTACTACTACTACTACTACTACTACTACTACTACTACTACTACTACTTCTACTGCTGCTACTACTAATGTTTTAATACTACCTCTACTCTTACTACTACTATTACTACTTCTACTACTAATAATAATGCTATTACTACTTCAGCAAAAAATAATAGTAATAATATACTTTTTAACATCTTGTCGTCTTCCTATCTCCCATTATCTGCTTTTTAGCACGACCGAAGAAAACATTACCAATTGTTTTTTTTTATTTCCTTGTAAACTTCAATAACATCGTTATACAGGCCGCAAGTTGCAGTCATGACCAGCCTATATTTATTTTAGTCCGCAAGGCAACAATACATTGTCATCTATTCATCGACTTGATGGGAAAATTAAATGTTTGCGGTTTATAATCGTTGAGAACAATAATCATTTGTTATTATCCTTATGTGCCATTGTCATCTTCGCTGAATGGTGCAGTCTGAACAATGCTAATTTTGGTAATGTTTTCATAAAATCGTGTTTTGGTCATGTTTAAAATTGTGATTTTATTTTAATAATCAATATCAGACAAATGAACTTAAAGGATGGAGGTATTTCCATGCAATAAAGCGGCAGTTTTATAGCTGTATTATTTCTACAAATGTATATATTGTTACAGATTTAAACTAGTATCCTGAGTTGTTTGAAACTAATTTATATGATCTAAAGTATTGACTTTATCTTTTTTTAGGGAATAAGAATATATTTTTATATTTTTGTTTAAAATTGTTAATATTTGTGGTACGGTGTCTGAGAGCACGTGTCAAATTACTGACATATTACAATAATCCGAAATGTTCTGCTTAAGATATTTGGTGTAATTTTTGTTATCTCAATGTTTTCACAACTAGTTTTCATTCAGTCATTGATTTTCTCTTAACTGATGATTGAATTGATCGATTTGGTGCCATTGTAAAATCAGTCGTCTTTTTGTGTTTCTTTATTGTGTGGAAGTTCATGATTGTTATACTTTCATCAAATTTGAGAAATAATATTGATATTATTCAAACAGGATTTTCTATTATTAGCCATGTTCGTTATTCTTTGATAGTATCGTATTCAGCAAAATATTTCCCTTGCTATTTTAAGATAAGAAGTATATGTTAAGTAATTCGCCTGACGTGATGATATGACAACTTGTTAAGAGAAATAAGTAGGCTATAATTGTCATTGGCTGGTTGCTTTCCATCAGCTCCGGATAGTATTTTATCCTTTGAAGGCCAGAAACTTGTAAACGTGTATGATTAGGCAAAGAAGTGTCAACACTAAATTTCACAATGTTATAAAGGCACGCCTATTTATAGAAATTATTTGTTCTTATTTTAATCTTGTATGCTGCTAACAAAAAGAAGTTAAAATTATTTAATTTGTTATACTGTAAAAGTATTGGACTTACCAGATGCAAACCTGTTATAACAATTTCAGCATAGCACTAGTCAACTATAAAACGGTCAACAGAATGTGATCTTGTTTCTTAAAATCAAACGCGGCGCTTATTACGTTTTACATAAGTAATTGAGCAATTTTAACAGCAAATACGTTATCACTGTAATTTCAAATTGTATAAACTATAATGAGTGTTCTAATCTTATGGGTGGCCAAACTGCAATAATGAAATAGAAATAAATATGGGTTTTGTAACTGTAATGTAATTGATACCTTAGTATTATGTGTTTTAACATTAAAAATAAATATTTTATTTTATTTGGTGTTTTTTTGTGATTTTATATATTTTTTTTTTAATTTTTAATGGTGTAGCCGAGATTATAGCGTGCTCAATTCATTGTGGAGGTACCAACTTTAAAATCGAATTATTGTATTTTGTGTTTTTAGCTTAATCTTCATATTTTAGTTCAAAAAAATGATTTTCCAAGTTCTATTTCAATTTAAGTGTCTGCTTTCTTATTCACGTTGTTATATTGAGGTTATTGCTGTACTCTGTACTCACAACAAACAATTGAAAAGGACCTTAACATTATAAGTGGTGAGGAAATATTTTAATCTGAGTTCAAAACTTGACCATCATTTAGCCTTTGCCGTGTTAGTGGGTAGTAAATGAACTATGTTACATATAACGTAGAATGTCTTTTTCGACAAATTATTAATTTAAAAAAAAATATTCTTTTACTTTTATATTTATATCCCTCTAGGAGTTTTCATCAAACTCGGCTAAATGAGTTTCAAATGTCAACTGACAGATAAGTCGTAGAGTACTATGAGTTAGAGACAGGAAACATAATCATTTTTCATCGTAAACTTGACATTAGAATCCCAGTTTTGATTGGGCATTTATGGGATAATACATTATTTGGCATATTTTACTTACATAGCACGGTATGTTATATGTGGTTATACATTTAAGTTCTCATTTGTTGCATCAAAACTTAATTATTAATTTAATGATTTAGAATGCAGAAAAATATATTTGTATCTTATCATTTCTATATGTAATCAAATTATATCGGGTAAGACTGAATTATATAGAATACGTTTACATTTTATTGACTTAAACACCAACACGTCATTTAAGTGTCGACCTTTAAGGAAATAAAATAGCTACTAATTGCCAATTTAAAAAAAAAACAATTATTACATAATAAGCTTGTGTCACGTTTGACATTGTCAAGTTAATAATATGTAAGTCAAGAAGTACATGTTTCTCGATGTCTTTGTAAAGACTGGTCTAATAGTGTGTTAGGAAATTGCATTGCACAATATACAGAGAGAGATAGAAAGAGAGAGAGAGAGAGAGAGAGAGAGAGAGAGAGAGGAGAGAGAGAGAGGGAGTTCATAATTTGTCTACGTTTTCACACACACACACACACACACACAGATATATATATATATATATATATATATATATATATATATATATATATATATATATATATATATATATATATATATATATATATATATATATATATATATATATATATATATATATATGAGGTACATGTGCATGTTATTTTGATGTCAATATAATATATATTATATTTGTTTCGAATATGCTACTGTATGCAGAAACGATCATGACTGTAGATCACGCCTGACTTGTTTGGGTTGGGCTGTGGAATGTTGAGTAAGGACTTATTGTAGCACTTTTGCTGTATACACAGAAAGAAAGAAACATTGACTGACGGATTCAACGACTCTGTGGTTACTTAAGATAACTTGTGTGCATTTTAAAAGCAAATAGGATGTGAAAAAAACTTTAAAGAAAAAATAACAATACTTCTTTATCAATGCTAAAAACACCAATCTTAGGATATTTAATTGGCTATCTTTATGTAACCTTCCCAGTCTCCTTTTAAATTAAAAACAACAACAACAAGCAGCTTAAACTTACTTGTTACAGAATGTTGAATAAAACGACCAGATAACCTTATTTACGAGTGTTTGCCAGTTGTATCAAAGGTCTGGTTTATAACCGTAAACTCTATGTAAGAAAACTGTCACTTTAAACATTACGTTAGCGATTATTAAAAACATTCCATATACATTTGTATACTAAACAAAACTTCAGAATACAAAAAATAGTCTCTCACACTGTCAGAACAATGTTATATAATTAGCTATGTAAACAAAAGCTCAACCTTCGCACAACACCGGCTCCGTGTCTTACCTGAGCAGGTGTATGACACCACAACCAGTTCCGTACCGTTACTGTCAGGCATCGATGTTACAAGGAAATTTGGGGTAACGTTACGGAAACAGTTGATTAAGAACGACTTTTTCAACAGTTCACTGTGAACCCATGTCACATTAATAAGTAAGCTCCTTGTACAACAGCGTTTGTTACTTCCACAAGCATAAAGATTATCACAATTATCCATGTTGTGCCCTTTGTAAACAGTCACCTTGATGTCAGCCAGCTGTTCAGGACAACATGGAACGTCCGGGCGTGGTGCATCACATAGACCTGTGTTGGTTTTACCTTGTTTGAGGTAGCACAGTTCATTCTCTTCGGCATTGCAACATGGAAGACCCATAACGAAAACTGAAACGAAAACATGCATTTTAGTATAGGTTATGTATACGTCTAATGCGAATAGTTACACTTATTTTTAAGTATTTAAGCCTGGGTCCAATGCAATGGTTCTCAATCCTCAACTTAAAGAGTACGTGTAATACTTTGCCTATATAATATGGTTTTAATGGTTATAGTCGAGCGAGAATGCAAAAGTTCTCGGGATGCTGAAATCAAATCAGTAATTTCTGACTTTAAATCAGAAATAATTATCGGTAATTCGCATACCACATTTTAGAAACACACACGTTTGACAAGCTGCCCAATAGGGAAATTGGATCAAAGTTTCCAAATGTCACGGACCTTTTCTAACATGTATGTTAGTTATTATTGAAAGTGATCTCTAGCAAATAGCATAAGGAATTGGTGTACAACAAGTGTACTAGCTAGACATTCGGAAAACAAAACTGTTGTGAGCTTAGTCAACATATGATTCGATTTTTGTTTACTTTTTGCAAAGAAACTATTATTCAATTGTGTGATCTTTAATTTATCATCTGTCAAATATAAAAAAAATCATACCAGAGATCACGTATAATTGTATAATGATGTAATTGTCACCACCAATAACGTTGCGTCGAACAAATTGCTATCTATTGGTAATAATCGTACTTTATCAGTAACTCAAACAATTGACTTTAGACTTAAGGGGACAATGAGGTACATGCCACATTTTAAAAACGTCTACATTTTTAAGTAATAACATTGGCAAGCACTTTGCAGCGGTTTGCAGAACGTATAAACATATTGCTCTATAGGACCATGGGTTATGCATGTTTGTCCGTATTCAATTCTATTAATATCATAATATTGTTCTTTCGTTTTAGGCTCTTATGTTTAGAAAATGGCATGAGTATAACTAGGCATAACATACTGCCCACCACGAAACTTACAAATATGTATTTAAATATCATGTATATTTACAAATTTATGTTGTTTGAGTTCACCTAATTCTGCCGTTGTTCTACTATTGTTCGAGTCAAGGGTCAATTTCACTTCTTTAACTCAAACATTTGTAAAATATAACACAACGGCCATTTCTTCCAACCTCGTAGATGAGCAAAGGTACTGTTGACCTCTCGAGATGTACACCTAAACAAATCAGTTGTTTTTCAACAGTGCAATGAACGGATAAAACGTTGCTTAAATTAGATTACTCTGACTAGATGTTGACTTGGCGTCAATGCATAAAGTTAATCTTCTTAATTCTTATCTCAAAGAAAACACATGCTATATTATTCTAAAGCGATACGCGTAAATCAATAGAAAACGTAAATTTTGAATGTTAATTTCATGTTCTAATTATTTTAATCCGAGCTTCAATGATTGTTAATGGAAATATGTTAACATTTCGCGTGTGTGATACAAAATGCGGGCATGATAAATGTCTAGTATTTCGTCAGCACGTGTTTAATTAAAATACGTTAAGCGTTTAATAAATATGTATGCATGTTCAAAGTATCAAAGTACTATTCCATATGAACTAAGGAATGACCAGTATTTTAAATTTACAAAGAACAACATTAATTCTACTATTTCCGGTTGTCAAAAGCTTATGACGTATTTATGTCGTGAATATCTTTCAATTTGCACAATCGTACAATTGTAATGGTAATTGCAAAAACAATTGTAATTTTACTGATTTACATTAATTGATTAAATATACAATTACTAACATTTTTCAGTTATTTGAAAAGTGCAAACGCAATAAATCTAAATTGAAACTCGTTTTGACTTCATTTTGAAATCCATCCTGAGTTTTGTGTTATGAACCCATCCTTAAATGAATTATATGACCTCATTGTGTCGTAGAATAAACCTCTTGTCAATGATACACTTAAGAATAAATCAGTTGGTGAACTTTTAACATATATCCTGTCAATAATTAAGAAATGATTTCACAACAATCAGTGGTAAATAAAACAGATATAATAGATATATATTGAGAGTCAAAAATATGTATTTTCTGTATCTCCTATGACAACGGGAAAAAGGTTTTACAAAATATCACATACCAAGGTTAAGCAGCATGAATGAAGACATGTCCCAAGTTATCTGTCCCATGTTTATTTAATCACGAGGGTAATGTTCTTACGGTTTAAAATGAGTTTAACGTTTAATATTAATTACATGTTGACAAACAATTTACAACTGTTGATATGGTCCAACAAACAATGATATATTGTTGGAATGTATATTATACTTGTATTCCATACGTAATGCAATACATTTCTTCCTTGTTATGAAGAAAGAGATTGTATTTAATGTCGGAAAGATGAAAATGGTCCAATTAGGCAAACCAATACTAGGTTTTCAACTTGTGCCTGCGGTCTTGCATGTGTGTATGCGCGCACATCGTATGGTAAATCTTACATTTCCCCTGCAATAATTGGGTTAGTTGATTATTTTCCAAAATTTGTTATAAACACATATAACTTTTGACTTTACAATAATATTAATATTAAATGTTAAAGCTACCAGGACTAAAACTGTAGACAGGCAAATGCAGTTAATGCAAATGTGACAAAAACACAGAGACGAGACATAACACACAAAAAGAAAAAATATCAGTTACTGCCTCGGTCGGCAAAAAGACCGACTGGGGTGCTTAAACCGGGTTTGTAGGTTTGTAGGCTCTAACCCCACACTTCCTGCAGGTCTTTCTATCATACAAACAGTGTAAATAAATATCCCGTCAGAGTGAAATATCTTACAGTAACCATCTGCATCGGGAGTTAAAACAGATAGAATGAGCTTATATACATACACAATCTTAGAAAACCAACCCAAACCAACAAAATAAAATGTAATATTGTTAGGAGTTAATACGTAATAAGTTTTAAAAAGCTTATTATAAATGCCGAGGATTTATCCGCAGTTGGAATATTTTATAAGAAAGGTACCCAAAATCTTGATGTTATACCTACTGTGCAATATCACACAAAGTGCACAGAGGCTGTCTCTCCTTTATAGGGCACGACTGGAGAGATGTAGATAGAAAAGTACATCAGTGACTGTCCAAACATGGCTTTAAGTCACTGTTTTTATTTACTCTCAACCTGTCCCGTCATTGTGTAATTTTGTAATCTTTTAGTAGAGACGTTGTCATTGGAAATAGCGATCCCAATGTATAGAAATGGTGCATTTAAATGTCAGTTATTTGCCCTATTATGGGTAAGTTCTGGCAGTAAATCTGGTGGATCATTTGAGAAGATTAAAGGATTATCTGTAGTTAGAATATCGTCAAGATAGTGTGACGCTAAATTTAGAGAATCAATAATGTGGCTTAGCTTAGAAGGGGAAAAAGTTAACATGGAATCACGTTCAAAGCAGTACAAAAACAAAACTGCAAATAAAAGTTAACAGTTGGAACCCATAGGAATACCAATTATGGTCTAAATAAAGTGTCACCGCATTTTATGTAAATATTGTCTAAAAGGAACCATAGAGCTTCAGAAACATGCGTGCATGTCCACATTATAAAAGTGTTGATAAAAAATGATTTAGTTTCATGACAGGTAATGTATAGACGTTGCTGTTGAGCATTTTTTTCTCAATAAGAGTAATCAATTTGGTCTTAATAAAATCATGAGGTAAAGAAGTGTACAGCATAGAAAAATCGTATTAACTGCAGAGCAAATGAAGTTAAAAGCACAACACTTGTCTATAACTTCTGATAAAAATTAAAAGACCAAAAATGTTAATTCCTGGTAGAATGAACTTCCACCTTTGGTACTTTGGTACACCTCTTCTGCTAATAAATCTAGTCAAAGCATTAAAAATGAAGTGCCTAAACCAAAATATTTTTCTTTGCGAACTGCCCTAGTTGTCGTACATGTGAATACGCAAAGAAACCTCTTTAATCTGGTCTTTCCGCTTGTTTTGTGATGAATGAACCTGCATAATCTACTGCGGCGTTTGTCAATGCTTTAATTGAATTATCTCTTTGTTCATCTG
This sequence comes from Sinonovacula constricta, assembly GCA_007844125.1. NCBI lineage: Eukaryota > Metazoa > Mollusca > Bivalvia > Cardiida > Solecurtidae > Sinonovacula > Sinonovacula constricta. The sequence goes on from CM017556.1 coordinate 61,526,376, forward strand.
GCAACTAGTCCATGACTTGTGTAGAACCTTAAGCTTTCTGAAATTTACATTTTGCACATTTGTTCCCACATCCTTGCATCATATGATATGACATTGGCATACTTCAGCCGACTATCACTTCACATAAATTGTCTGGGTCTAACTTTGAATTAAATGGTGCCAACGGACTTTTGCTTGAATTTGACGTTCCTTTGCCCACAAAGCCATATTCATCCATAAACCCTTCTTTTTGCGCTTCAGTGATATGTTCAGCCTCATCGATTCCATGTACACATTCTGAAGCAATATGTCTTTCGTTCTCTAAACTAAGATATTTGTCTATAAATCTGTGAGCCTATGCTATAACCTTAACTAAACGATTCCAATCCGAAAACGACTTGGGCGTAAACTAGAGTCATTGTCAGCATTTTCTACATTTAGAAAGGTCATTGTGACACGTTTTGACTCTATTTTGGCAATTTAACCTATGCTCCTGTACGTTGTCTATGGTTTGGGTAGAAAAAAAGACAAGGAAATCTGAGGATTTACTAATATAATCAAATTAGCACAATTAGTCACTATTAAAAAGAGTGTTGTTAGTAGAACTAGAAGGCTCTCACAGATGAATAAATTGAAAAAAACATAATTGCCGAATATGCAAAATGTCAAATAAAATGCAGCTTCCTTACACTGTCGTTAGCAATAACCTGTCGGCCGTGCAACAGAGTAGGTTCACACCAACCGGCTTTCACGAGGCTCTAGTCTGTGGATTAATGAAACCACAAACCTCCATAATAACAATTTTAAGGTTGATTATTATTTACATTTACTTTACAAAATCTTGTATAAAAAAAATAACACAATTTTACAGCAAATCAATAATGTAAAAGTATGATAAAAAAGTGTTGCAGGCTTGCTCTCAGAACATCTCAACAAATCAAAAGATTTTACTCTAAAAGTTATCCTTATAACTTTAAATATGCAGTGTAAGTCACTTGTGCTATAGAATTTAACACAATATTTTACCATTGATAAGATAAATTTTAAAAATAATTATTGGTCTCTTATAACAATAATAGAGAAAGAACTTGTGGAATTAACTGTCAGCCAAAGACACAAGAACCACGGTCATCACTCACACCCGTCTGTTCTAGGAAGATAAGGGAGAATCGACCACAAGCCCAAATGACATTTCATAATACAGAGTCCAATATATGCTGCAAATTTGAGTCGTTCAAACAAATCGCGAGAACATATTACAACATCTCTCAATACAGTGATAAATATTTCAGTCATTAACCTCACAATTGCATTTTTCACACAAAAAATGATGTTCATTGCATTACACTGAAGCTTACCTGACTAGCTACTGTCTATATACTAGATTAAATGGTTTAAAATAAAGTGAAAAGTACGTAGAATATCTGACTACGTATAGTGTCTAACAATATGGCTTGTATATAAAACTGAATTTTGCGGGACTTTGGTCACGTGACGACCAAATACAATTAACGGAAAGGGTCCAAAAACAATGAAAAGAACCAAAAGGACAATATCAAGCTCAAACATTAAAACACAAGTTGGTGTAGAAAATATACAATTGGTTACACTCCCTACACACATTTTGGGCCAATGTTGGGAGTTAGACCAAAGAAAATCCTTTCCACCACAGTTTACCTTTTGCTAAACGTTCAATGGATTGTCCCCCGATGCCAATTCAGCTGGGTTCTTCATTGGCTCGGCGCTTATGTATGGTTTGCCACAAGTGGTTAGTATATTGCCTACTATAACCATGAATCCAATGCAGCACATTAATGCTATCTGTCCAGAATGTAACTTCTTTACTGTCTATTTTCAAAGCTGCAGCAACGGCCAGTGTCAATGTTAGTCCTAAAGCAGCAGCAATCACTTCAAGACGTGGAATGCTATGTGATTTCAGCGGTGCTACAGGTCCGTTGAACATACGATATTGACTTCAGTGTTGTTCTTGTGGTACACTTCTGCTCCATAAGCATCGCAAGGTGAATCTACGAATCTGAAGAGAGTACTCTCAGCTGTTACTTTGAGACAACGAGGGATTTCAATATTTCCCTATTTCTTGATTTAACTGAAACACTTTAATAATCACTTGCTAATGTCCATGAACGTTTGTCGTCCCAATTTAACCTAATTATCATAATTTCTGCACGATATTTTTGGCGTTAGCAAGGTATGGTACCAAGAAACCAAGCGGATTAAAGAAAGAAGCAATATTCTTGAGAACTTTTGTTAACACCATACTTTCACTTGGTTCACTAACGTGATAAGTAAACATGTCAGTCTTTGAGTCCTAATTCATCCTGTGATAAGTCAGTCTTGAATGCTCTCTCTTTTTAGGGGATTTTAGATACCAGCTATTCAGGGTTTTATATCCATTTTCTAGGTGTCACTCCTGCCTTTCCCACAATGAACACAGGTCTTGATACATGTTCCTACCTTTTTCAACATTCTCTACTGAATCTATTGTATCATCCATATATGTTGACTTTGTTATGGATTCTGTAGCCATTTGAAACTCATCCTGGTGAATTTCTGTTTGAGTTGGGATACAATTTGAGCCAAAAAATGCAGATTCAATTACCTTCCAAAACTACAAGGCTGAATTCATAAACATCTGGTCCATGATTATCGTCCTCATGTCACAAGAAGCTATGCTAGACTAATGCAACTGGGTACGTACGAAATCAAAGCAATACAGAAAGTCATGTCCAAGGATGAATTGCATCATTTAAAGACCCGCCTTTGTTTTTGCAGGACTATAAGAACAATTCTAACTTTAGTAGAATTAGTCTGGGCGTTCTACATGGAAATGTTAAAGGAACCGCTGTGATTTATTGTAATTACTTTCATTATCGACTTTGGTCACATATTTCTCCTTTATATAGTTTTTTCAGCAACCTTTTGATATGTTTTCTAGCGTTCTGGATTTTGATTTATGTGACAATCTGTACTTACAAGTCTGTTTGATGCAGATTCATACTATTGTGTCAGTTCAATTTTGTTGCTTTTCCAAGATATCGGAATTGTAAACCTTTGTTCATCTGCATCATTTCAAGTTTCATGTCTGACAATTTTCAACACAATATTGTCTTCAAGATACGTTTTTTTTCATCTACTGACTCAACTTCTCGGAATTTCTTCAGTACATCATTCACATCTTCTGTCATTCTGTCTGGTTCTTTTCCTGTAACTGGGTCAAAACACGTCCATCAAGGAGTCAGCCTTGTTATGGTGATCAATCTTCTTCTGTCTGTTCTTCTAATGACTTGTGTAACATGTCATCATAAACTCTATCAGTAAGTAAACCCTGTCTACAGATTGATGGAAGTTCCTTAAGGAAAGCCAGTCCTTCGAGAACTTAATCCAATCTATTGACTTTAAATTTCTAGTAACTTGTCTAAGGGTACATGCTTCAACATTGAGAACTGTTTTGCCATTTGGACTTTTGATTTCAAATTGTACATTCATCATTCATTTATTTTCAGCTGTTCTCTACCAATTGCTTTAATAACAACTGGCACCGGTCTAAGCCCAATGTATACCTTTTGTGTCACATTAAATATTTGCTCCCTTGATGGCTCATATGCTGCTACGCATGGATGTAGCTCAGTTTTGTGCAACAGTTGATGATGAAGCTTAGTGCAACCGTTTTTTCCACATTTTTCTACTTTTCGTACACTTTGATCCAACTTGATTATCACCAAAACATCTAAATCAAGTCTAACCAATTTGGCTTTTGCCCATCTCTCTGCAACTGATAAAGATTTCAATATTTGACGCTCCCATGTTTTGTGTACCTTGCTACATACTTTACACTTTTCTCGTTTGCACTAAAGAAGAACTTGGTTCCATCACTCCGATTTACTGGTTTGCCGTCCAGCCCGAACATTGATTTACTGGCGATTGTGTCGAACTCAGCTTCTTGCAAGATCCATTCTTTCAGATTTTCTATCCTTTCATCTTTGCTATTCTTAAACCATGACCTTTGACATCTACTTATCATGGACTCAGACACCGTTCTTTCAATCATTTTCCCATTTTTTATTTCCCATTACTGGAAATTTCTCATACTCTTCAATATTCGATTTCCCCCATATGTTCTGTCTAATCTCTCTTCAATAGCCTCATAAGCTTCCTTTGGGTGTCATAATCCTTCTACTACATTCAAAGCATCCCCACCTAGATATTGTCCCAGCTGTAGAAATATATACTCTGGTGATGCAAGAGTCTTGTCTTTACATGCTTCAAATGCACTTTACCAGAAGTGTTAATCATGCTTAACACCAGTGAACACAAGAGACACGTTTCAATTGTTTGTACACATTATTTGATGGGGGGGTTCCTTTTGTGATTTACTGGGACTTGATAAAGTGGTGGGCTCAATTTCATAATTTCTGAACTTTTCATGATGCAAATGCAGCCTGGTGATAGGGAGAAAAATGTGCAGCCAGTCCGAGACTCGAACCCGGGACCCTTCGCTAACAGGGCGAATGCCCTACTTACTGAGCTAACTGGACTGCTTACACATTCTCTCCCTATCACCCGGCTACATACACCCGGGACAACTTGAAATTCGACCTCGAATTTCCATACACCGTATGCTCTACATACATGTACAACCCATTAACAATTGTTCCGTAACGACTGCGGGTCCCTATTGGGCGCCAATGTAACACAGGGAGAAAAATGTGCAGCCACTCTGGGACTCGAACCCGGGAAACTTCACCAATAGGGCGAATGCTCTACCGACTGAGCTTACCGGACCGCTTACACATCCCCACCCGGCTGCATAAAGTCCTTGTTTCATCGTACACTCCGTGAAGCTCATGAGGTCCATCTGTTGCTTTTATCATGTCTGTGGTTCTTTCGTTTTTACGATACATCCTAATCAATTATGTCATAATGTCTGACACATCCTCCAAAGCCTCTTCCGCCCTATTTACGGCCTATGTGGCATCTTTCCTACTGACAAATTCAGTTCCAAGCATGTCAAAAAGTCTATATCTCTAGTGGGCATTACCTTTGCTATCGACTTTTTTTTAACCCACGAAAGGGTCGACTCGATCGCGTGCCGAAATTCCGCCTCTTTTTCCTCTTATGACGCCATTTCAATTGACCTGACGATAACGATGGGTGATCGAAAAAAAGGAACCTTGCTACCAATGTTTTCTATGTAAACTAAGATGGAGTCTGGAGAAAAAAACGGATATAATGGGCCTCATGGTCTAGATTAGTTGGTTTATTAGACCCGGTGAAACTGTATTTTTACAATGCCTTAAAATCTAAAAGTCACAAAGTTCCATACAAATATGTTTCCTATTTTTTGAAACAAGTAATATCATTTAAATTATAAAAAAATCGTTACATGACAAACTTAAGCTATTATTGCAGGATTAAGAAAACACCAGAGAAGCACCCACCATCCCTATTTCAACTGAACTGAATTTAAACCTGTGGGTTTTTCAACAATGCACCAATAAACTGTTTGTATAAATTCTATTGTACTTTATAATCTTTATTTCTACCAAATTAAAAGGTTCATAAGGAACATTAAAAGATCCTCAAGATAATCGTTGTTTTCGTCATAGAGTGAAAGTTGTGGAATATAACGTTTTGTGTATAAGGGTTTAGTTAATTAGTATTGTTTAGTTTTTACATTGACAAATATTGTCAATGGAACCTTCAGTTTATTGCTGGTAACATTGCTGTTTAGACATGCTTTAATATGTGTAACACAATGTGTTAAAGAATTAACCATGACGAGGACTTAATCACACCATCCAATCATATTGTTTGTCAAAAATATGTAAACTTTGTAACGTGCTAACAAGCAATGACAACTCATGGTTGTCACTGTTGGATTTCTTGTCTCTTCATCTATCCAGTCGTGCCCTATATAGGTGGGACAACTTGAGCAGTCTCCATACCCTTTACGTGAGATTGCACAGTAGGTATAACATCGGGAATTTTTTTAATCTTTATCATGTATAATATGTCAACTGCGGATAAATCCTCGGCGTTTATAATATGTTTTTTAAACGATTAACTCTAAACAATACTACGTTTTATTTTGTTGATTTTCTAAAATTCTATTGTTTCTTCCATATTGTTTACATTTCACTTTTGACACTTTTGGCATATGACGTCATGGCATTTATGACGTCAATATATGGTTCTTATAATATATCAGCGCTTGTACTGCTTTATTTTATTTTAAACTACTCTCTCATTTGGAATTTTTTGGTTGCCGAGGCTTTTATCTACTGTAAATACTGTACATATGTTCATTATATCTGTTTTAACTCCCGATGCAGGTGCTTACTGTTAGTTGTGTCACTTTGACGGGATACTTTTATTTACACTGTTTGTTTGATAGAAAAACGGTCAGGAAGTGCGAGGTTGGAGCGCTCCACAAACCAGGTTTAAGCACCCCAGTTGGCCCTTTTGCCGACTGACCGTTCCAAGGCGGTAACTGATGGTTTTTCTTTTTATGTGTTATGTCTCGTCTCTGTGTTTTTTTGTCACATTTACATTTACCTTGTCTGCCTTGGTCTGCAGGTAGATAAAATTTAAATATCTGTGAAAATTTTGATAGGACCTTTTCTTATTTACCTACTTATCAAAGTAATCGATTCATGAAACTTCGTCACATCTGCTAAAATGACAGTTTTGCTATGCTCTCTGTACCTGTTGGTTTTCCTTTGAAGCTTCGTAGTAGTGTAGCTGTGACTCCTTCCTTCTCATCTTTTTGCTGGTCCTGAAGGTTTCGAAATAGAACCATCCATTGAAGTTGAAGTAGGCCTACTATTCTTTTCCTCATGTTTTCTTTTTGGCAAATAAACCTACGGCTTTCCGGTTTTAAAGGTCTTGCCAAATTAACATATTTGTTGTCAATATAATATCTCAGACATCCATTAAGTTTGTTCAATTCCTAGTCTTGATTTTCAAATTATGTTGTCTTCAAGAGCTGTACAAATGTGTCAGTGGTTCTACCCCGACACTTTTATTTTCAAGCATTTTTCTAATTCACCCAAACTAAGTGGCTTGGAATCGCCAATGACGATAAAGTTGTGTGTCGGGGTCACGGAAGTAAAAAACCCTTTTTCATTTAAACAACTAACCTTGTTTTGTCATTTCTCACGAACTTGTGTCAGGGTCCCCAGGCCGTTCCCGAAGGCGTTCACGGCCGCTGTCTTTGTAGTCCAAAGCTCATCATGACGATCTTGTGACACATTTTAATTGGAAATACATTTTAATTGGAAATTAGTTACTGCCGCTCCATTTGATTACATAGGGGAAGTCAAACAACTACCCAACCCGGACACCTCTAGGTGAACTGTTTGTTCATCTTTTTTCTCATCAAACGCCATATCGTTTTACCTTTTGTGTCTTATAAATCCTATATTTAAGTCTTAATTGTCGTCTGATGTTTATGCGGAATTTTGACGTCACGGCTTTGCATTGTGGGATCTATTAACCTTATTTACCGTGCGTTAAATTATACGATACATTTACTTAACCCAAGTGGTAACAAATTATATTAGCCTGGTCACCATACATTGATATTAATCCAGGGTTAGCTCTTAATGTCGTGTAATTTTTTATTTGTCATTTTATATGAAATACTACAATACTGCTTCCAAATGACCATGTGTCGCAAATTAAAACATTAGTCATAAATGTATTTAAAATCAATTCACTTACGATATATATTGAAAGGACGTTACAGTTTTACGTCTTCCGAAACTCATCTGCAAACACGTATGAGCAGACAATGCTGATTTGTCACTACAGGTCTTCGTTAAAGTCGGTTGTAAAATCTAATCTAAGTTCCCATACATAGGAGTAGGCCACCAGTATACGTGAAATACATTCCTCATAGTGCACTTTCTTTTTAGACCCAAAGTTGGTTACATGATAAAGCGCACTTTAAGGCGTATTAAGTATAAATGCAAGAAACAAATTTAACTGGTTCAATTTAAGTAAAGTAATGCAAGAAACAAATTTAACTGGTTCAATTTAAGTAAAGTAATAACTGAAGTATTAAAGCTAAGCACAAACAGGGGGTATACAAACCTTTCATACCGTTATATCTGGGATGCACACTGTTTTTTCAACGAACGAGTTAACAAGTAGATATCAGACCTTTATCTATCAGATATGATTTGTACAATAAGCGCAAACTAAGTCACGTATAGAAAGATATTGTTTTATCACAGATATTTTATTACTGACGACTGCAATTAAACTGTCATTGGGACACTAGATTATTTATAGAGATAATAAATCTTGATTTCGGTAGTGATCGACAATTGGTAAACCATTCAAGTTATACTTGACGTTTCAGACAGGGTGCGTGATAGCTTTTTTTGCTGTAAAAATACATTAAATACGTTAAACTTCAAAAAGCATGAATATATCAGGTATGTGTGTTTTGGTGCGACGGGTAAGTGTTCTATCTATTATGTTGTTAAATGAAGGGATTAGCAACAAATAAAAGCATATCGTAAACTTATTTATATTACAAATTTCCTTCTGCCTCACTACAGAATGAAAAGTGACGATTCGGTAGATTCAATTTCACACTCGAATAAATGTTTACTGCGCATAAAACAATTCCTTTCAATGTTCAAAATTTTGTGCCGGCAAATAGCCCTTATTAAAAGTATATTATGGTAACATATCGGTTTCTATAAAAAATACTTTCTTTGGTCGTTTTACTTGATCTAACACTGATAAAATAGTCCCGTGTACATTTTCATATAATACGCTTGCAGTGAATTGTATATTTGAAAACAACACTACTAGATTAAAAACATTTAGCCAAATGTGTGTTCTCGGCACTAATGTTAAGGTTTTAACTGTAAAATGTCAATGCCTTTCGTTATTTGCTCCTCATCGGTTCTTATAAAATTAGGAGAATACCAGCCTGTTATACTTAACCAGAGAAACATTCTCAAAGGTGTTCGAAAACGACCATCGATCAACAAGAAACAAGTAATCGGTGGTCAAGTTTGACAAACGGTTGAAAACATGTGTTGGAAAACACCAATAATTGACCGATATGTTTTTCAAGTAATTATGATGTAAAATACAGTAAGTTAATATACGGCAGAAGTTATTATGTTGTTAAACGATTTACACAAGTAAAGATTGCTTCGTACATTTTCACAGATCTGACAGCAAAGTTTAGTGGCCATTGTCTGTAGCAATAAATAAAACATCCTAGTAAAACAGTGGCTAGCATGCAATATACTTGCTCAAAGTTCTTCAAGGCAAATGAGTTGAACATAAAGTACAACTTGAAAGGTACACTGTTCACAAATGAGATGTAAATATCGATCATTCAAAGGATGGAAAATATCAATAAATGTCAATGGATAAGTGACATTTCACAAATACAATGTATCAAGACTTTAATGACACGCACATGGAACAAACTATAAATATGTGGCGGGTTTACAATATGCTGTCACCTACAGTCGCTAGTTTCTAGTTGTAATGGTCGTAGAGGTGTACCCATTTGCACTAGTTTCGATTAAATATCAAAGTTAACAACAGTCTGTACAGAATAAGACTCTTAACGCTAGAAATATAACAACTGAGAGAATTCCTAGACTGTTAGCTTAACCTCTATACCGGAAAAGTATTTGACAAAAGCATGCATTACAGACCGTGCTTACAGCATTGACCCCAACACACACACGCACACACACACACACACACACACACACACACACACACACACACACACACACACACAGACACACACACACACATACACACAAAGAGTTTTAATGGCTAACTTATCTTGCCATACCATCTTGAATAAATTTCAACGCAATTATATTTGTAAGAATCAATGGTTACAAATAATTAATCTCTTATTTATATGCCAACACTTTTGCAACACTTATATCAGTCGTTCTTTAACTTTTGGTATAATAACATTTAAGATAAAAAGAAATGTTGTAAGGTCTGACCTTACCTTATCAACAACTTGCACTAAGCCCTGTCACTGATCACACTCTTTAAATGGAAGTTCTTCTCCAGCCACAATGAAATAATTAAGTCGAATAAGCTTAAATCATGTCGATATCAAAGAATGAAATAATTAGTAATCACATATATGCATTTTTAACAATTTTTCCAAGTTATACATTTCAGCGAGGGAACCCCAATTTTGCTGACCTTGGTGCTCAGTAAATGGAATGCCTTCTGTTGGGGTTAACTCCGGTTTCTGAGCACTAGACAGAAAACGTTTGTCTAAACAGGGTGCTTTCGGCAAAGGTGTATGCCTTACAACAGGAAACATGCCTGGTTCATTTAAGTTGCTAGTGGCACTAAAATTTCTCCAAAGTCAAAAATCGAGCTGTTGTTGCTGGTTGGCTGATTCTAAGCTACCTAATTGAGAGTTTGTAGATATGCTCGCTGAGAACACAGTGCCTAATAAGGAAGTGTGGGCTGCTGAAATTGTCAAAATCTGTCTAGGTACGGTTTTTATCGAAGACCATCATTAGGATACACGCATCTTGTATGCACCGCTGGGATTTCTCTGACCTGAACAATTAACAAGAACTGTCAGCGCTTTTTGTCATCATGATGCCGCCGGTATCTTTTTATGCAACCAATCTTTCTGACAGAAGAAGGAGCACTTTAAGTAGTGACCAAACAAACAATCGTAACTAGCCTAGGCAAAAGTATTATATAACTTTATTTTGTTTGTTTGTTTACATTTTTGTTTCATCTATGTTACGTCTGTACAAATTTCATTTTGCACATATGTTATATGTGTTACTAATTAGTTTCATTATCAAGCAAAGTGTGTCATTAAATTTACAGAAGTAATCACAAAAGCGTTACACTGCATGTGGTGTTAAAAAGATTTATGTTTGCCAATTTTGGCGGATTGGACCCCTCATACTCCTTTAACTTTTTGTGATGCACGAGCTTGTCAGCTCAAGCAGTATCTTGATGAAAAATAGTTTATTTTTGACAATTTCTCTTTTAAAACAAATGACACGCTCTCTCTCACTTTGGATTGACTGCCGCCATTTTTAGTTCTTGTAAACAGATCTACAACTCTTAACCTGGATAGACGAGCGTCATATAGCTCTATACCCCTGTTGGTGCTCGGGCTAAGGAATCTTCGTGTTATTTTGGGCGCACTTAACATCTTTTCCTTAGGCTATTGAACATACGCACAGGGTGATGCAACTTCTTGCAAGTTAGCGTAATCAGTGAATTAGTTCTACGTATCGTGTTACTTGCAGCTGCTTCTTATGTGATGCACAAATATCACAAATATTTTTTATGGTTAACCGAAAGAGATAGTCTAATGCCCTAGCGTTTGTTGTTTGTATGACCTCGCCCTTTAATGAATCACGTGCAAGCGGAATAACAACATTCGTATGATGCTGTGGCACAAGGAGTTTTAATAACTCAGATTACAGTCACGTTTCACTTGCACCAGACTGGTTATTCTTCTTCTTGGGTCTGCTGACTTGCAATTTGCAAGATGTGATTTCTATTTTCACCAACCGATTAAGAATTTCCTTTAGCATTTGATATTCTTGTGGTTGCCCTTGTTTGACTTTCATGAGACTTGGACCCTAAATTTGGATCATTGCTTGAACTACCTTTGTTTTTTCTTCATGCTGGCCGTGGATGTTTTCCTCTGAGGTTTTCCTTTAGTTTGCTACTTTGAGCTCTAATGTGTCTTGGTTGGATAATGTCAACGACGTGATACTGCGACATTGTCGATGGTCACATTCTCCTTGACTGCCTCTGCTTCAAATCTAATTTCATCATTACTTCATACAAATCGTAAACGTCTCAGTCTTTGCCACGAGCTTCTTCATCCCGAAAACCGTGTGCTTATACTTATACAGCCTTGAGATCAGATTGGATCTTCTCTGCTGTCTCTCCAATATTTTGTGAACGTCTGGCGAACTTGTTTCTGCTGGTTAGTTCACATTTTAAGTCCTGATAGCTTGAAAGCAGTAACGGAACTTTTTGGCAAAAACAAGATTAACTAATTGGTCCTCAATTAAAGTTAACAGATGGTCTAGTTTTCCTCATTGCCGTAATGCACGCACCCAGCAATTGCTTCAAGTATGTCCATACAGATCAGTGATCGGATTTTTAAATGCATAGTTTCTAGAAAATCTCTGTTTTGCCGTCACGACTTACTTCTTCTACTTGTGAATTCATATATCTGGGGACTTGCCTTTGGATGCTGTAGCGAATGGCCTACTGACATGAAGCTGGTGGGATATCAAATCTGGACACCCTTCTTTTTATGACATTTCCCCCATGCCACCTTCTGCGCAGCCATTGTTATTCATATTCTGCAAATACTTGAACCTGTCAAGATATAACGGCATTATAGCTCTTCTTTATTATGGCAAGTTCGCTTACACCGTCTTTCAGTATGCTGAATACTTCATTTAGTGTATTTGTAGCACTATTGTGCTTGACACTTGTGTATTCCTTGTGACATTAACGTTCATATTAGTATGTTTGATGTCTAAATGTTCAAATCAGCGTTGTTATACTCTCTGCAAATTGTTGGTGGTATTCTGTCACTATTGAATAAGAATATATTAGACAAAGTCCTATCAGCGTTGCAACATATACACAAATTGAAAAGACACAGGACCAAGGTATTCACATGCACGCCAAATGTAAAGGTGCGAACAAATCTGTGATGAGTCATTTAACAATAAGACCAAACCCGACAGTTACCGCCTTGGAACGGCCAGTCGGCAATATGGACCGACTGGGTTGCTTAAAGTGGTTTTACAGAGCTCTAACCTCGCACTTCCTGATGGGTTTATCGAATGCAAGCAATGAAAAGAAGACCGATCCTTTTAAAAAAATATTCAAGCGCTGATGTTTTGTTTGACAAGTTATGACGAAAGTAGTGACGTCATTGAAAAATAATGTCCACAGTGTTAAGAAGAGAGATAGGTATTATTTCGATTAGAAGACCTACACAAAACGTTAACAGTAAATGAAATAAACTTTTTGAATCAAGAAAAAATGACCAGAGAAGAGTAAATGGTTGTAGCATCCTGAATCATAATTTCGTAGGTACACAATATGTACCTGAACATCATATTGATTGTATTGTCCACTATTGTTGTATTTTCTTTTCATGTAAGCAATTTCTATTACTTTAAATGTAACTTTGTGTCTAATTAATGTATTTTTTTCTCCAAATTAATATTACTTCACCTTTAGGTGCATTATAATTGCATCTTTGTGTACTTGCAAAGCAATGTGGACAACTTAAGCATCATGTGTTACCGTCACAGAAACGTTACTATTTCAACTTGATAAGACAATTTGTTTGTTTACTTAAATATACAACACGGGAATTCAATAGTCGTTTCTCAGTAGACATAACATGTGGCGATAGATACAGTATCTATGCAGATGTCACCATTAGAATGTCCTACAATGTCACATTTAACCACTTCTATTGTACATTTAAATTTACCAGAAACAAATAGAATAAGAGCAATGTCAATGTACCGAATCGGGTTAACGATAATAATGCATTCAAGTATACTCACAAAATCCATCCAAAGAATCAATGCAACTAATGGAATAGTATATGCAAATGAGTATACAGCACTTCTATTGCCCATTTATGTACTTGATAATTGTTAACAGATACAAACTGAATAAAGCATCACTGTAGAAACCCCTTTTAGAGTATTGAAATTATAGAAAAAGGTCGTCTATAATTTTTATACATTTATACAATATATTATTTCTTAAGAGGATAACAACTTTTTTTCATAAGAATATAACGAAAATATGTTTTCCACGAATACATGTATGCTGACCATATACATATTGACATTTGGCTTCTGTTTCAGATACGCAACAACACGCCCTTGCAGACAAAACCACAGTTCTCTCAGTCACAGGCGTCGTAATCGTCGTTTCCATTTTAGCCGGTATACTGATCGGGATATCTCTCAAATGGTAAAGATGTTCTTATAGCATTGCAATTACAGAAAACTATTTCACTTATCCAGGAAGCGTGACAATGCTGAGGCTGCAAGAGCACAGTCTTATAACAATAAGCCACATGGTAGCTTTTACCATCAGGCGGATTCGGCGGACGACAATTACCTTAGTGTGGTGTCATCGATGTATGAACAGCAACATCGGCAGCTCAAAGACGAGGAATACGCCGAGATTGTTGAAGAGGCATTTACCTCTGAGACACAGGAAGTTGGTACTGGGAAACGACAGCTGTGTTATAGACTGATGCTTGACAATGTTGTGGAAAGTGTGTATGAACAACTGTCAAATGCCGCGGACAACACTTCCTATACGGAACTTACTATGGAGATGTGAAGAGTGTATTTACGTTATATACAATAAGGGAATGACAGACATGTTGAATATCGTTATTACGCAGATTAATTGGAATAAGCTGAAAGTTACAGTCAAGCATTTTGACTATTTATATATAAACTTCTGCTCTCTTGTTTTTACTTTCGCTTATTTTGTTTTAAACATGTTTTAAACAATATTGTCATACGTTTTACCGTGTAATTGTATGTAGAAATATTAACGCAAAATATTTACATTATCATAATCAACATTATGTTGTGTTACTTGAACACCGGCTGCCCCGTCTCTCTCTCTCTCTCTCTCTCTCTCTCTCTCTCTCTCTCTCTCTCTCTCTCTCTCTCTCTCTCTTTGACAGTATGTGAAGGAATAATTCATTTGCCTTAAAAGTTTATTTGAAGAAATAACAGTTAATGCTATTATAGTCTCAATATTCATGCGTTTTTTTTTTCCAATAAACAGTTGCAAATGATATTCTGTTAATACTGCACGTTTTCTTGTGCAATACATACGTTTTGCACAAATTAAGTTTAAATTTCGTGTAAATTGTTCGAGTTTGTATATGTTTTATACTTAATTATGAATGTTTTTTATAAAGACAATTTGAAATAGCACCTTATTCGTTTCTGCAAATAAATACACTGAAAGTGACCGAAACAAAATATAGAGCAGTTTAGCCAGCAATGTTGCTAGGAGTTTTAAACGCATTAACGTTTGCTGTAAAAAAACACCTTTTTTTGTAACTAGCATTCTCTCGGTTTTTTTCAAAAATAAGATAAAACTTACTACCCAAGGTTACTCTATTCACCATTAATTTTTATTTATTTATTTATTTATTTGTGAAATTACCAAAATTACATCTCCTTCTACGCAGTTAAGTAGTAGTCCCGTTTATAAATCAATCTTGTTTTAAAAGTAACGTTGATTTCTTTGTAAGGAGAGAAATAGCACATGTCCCAACTTTCCCAAACTGCTTGCTCAGTCCAGTATGATTTAATTGTACGGAGTTAAACTGTGTTTATGCCCCCCAGCAAGCTTAATGCTCCATCAGCGACATTACTTCTACAGCTGCTGACATTATCATATTCTTTCTAATATTTATTTTTTCACTTTGTTTATATTATCTCTACATCACGTATTCAAGTGAGAAAGGACCTTGCGTCTTTCGAAACATACATGTACATATCTGTTAGTACCATCCTTTTTATTCTCTTTATTCTTTAATGTAATGTAAATATGTTTAACGATTAATATGTACATGTATACTAGATTTATCAAAGATTTATAAAGTTTCCGGACCGTCCGTGTTATTATAAAAGTGCATTTAAATTATGTAAAATTATCAATGAGGCCGATGGGTGTTTGGATAATAAACTCCTTATATGGCTTGAACATTAAACCTTAAATCTTTTATTATTTTTATTTTCCTATGCTGTTTCCCTGTATTTCAAACAATAAAAGAAGGAAATTGAAACGTGATATATGTAATTCGAAAACAAATGTATGGTTTGCTTCCTCGTCTTTTGTTGTACTAGCCATTGCTCGTCTTTTAATGTATTAGCATTTTTTTGTTTTCGTTGTATTAGTAATTCCAATTATTCTCTGACTCTAACAATATGATTACCGCGCATTGTTTGCTGTTAAATCTTGTATATATGAATGTAAGCAAGGTTATAGTTTGTTCAAAGATAACTGTTGGGTTTGCCGTTATTTTTTAAGCACATATCACAAACGTGTTCTTACCTTTACAATTGCCTAGCGTGTGAATCCTTTTCGAATTTTGGTATATGTCGCAATGCCCATAGGATCATATTATGTATCAGTGATTTTGCCGATAGTAACACTAATTCTTGACTTTTGAAGATACATGAGACGATGAACTGCTTACAAATTACGACGCCATTTTCCATCTGAACTAAAGGACGCCCACATAATAAAATCAGTATTGCCAAAAAAGAGCAGTGTTTTAATCACCGAGGAATTTCTTACACTCTACTTGAATAAATAGTATATTTTGAAATTAAATCGTTTTAAAAAAACGTTCCGTGGCGAGCCTCGTGTTTCACTTTTAGTATTATATGTTTCTTTGGTAGTCAATAAAACATTGTAAAAATCAGTCTTGAAAAGAGCAACTTCGAAATTTTACAAATAGTTTTCACCCATGACACAGCCTTGACCAAGTAAAACAAGTATATCATACTGAGAGGTCATTTACAAAGATAAAACATTCAATTTGATTTGCCCCGGATTGGTTGAATCTACAGGTATGTGTTCTCCAACAGTAAATATGTATTTTATTGAGTTATACTCATACTCTTTATGACTTTTCATACAGCTCATCGTGTCATAATGATATGGACGGAGTAATATGTTTCGTTTACCGTGTAATACAGTTTTAAAAAAGGCGTCCTTACCAAAAGAAACTCGATGTGTTTAATGTCATTCATTCAAGTTCAGTATGTTCAAACTACGTAAAAGTATCGTGTGCATGAATCTGTGTGTGAGGGATTTTGTGTGTCACGCTTATTGTATGGTAAATCCGACGTCCTTTATCAACATTTGGCTTTGTATTTTGTCTCATATAATAATTTCAGCATTTTGTAAATACATTACATGGCACTACTTAATAGTACTCATATGTAAAACCATTAAGAGTATCATAATTTTGTCAATAAATTTATCTATGGAACGAATAAGTCACCAGACGACTATTCTAACCTAATCAGGGCTAGCACTATTATATCTACAAACAGTTGCAATAATGATACATCCATATTTATGTGTTTGTACATGCCCTTATCAAAATTGTATTTTGAAAACCTGTTTTGTTGTATGATACAATTGCTAAACTCCTACTTAAGGATATTGATCAATGAAATAACTGACTATGGATTAAATAGGTTCAAAAGACAGCCACAAACCTGTCTATAGGTCCTTAGACAATAATATATAATTCTTATACCATTGAAGAATTCCCCGTAACATTTTGTGTAAAATATTTCAACCATATGCCGAAAGTATTGCGGTACCGTGGGCTCTGTATACGCGTCCATAGACTAAATAAAAGAATATTGAATACCGAATATTAAAATACATTTTGACATTTTAAAAATAAATTTGAAAATTAATAATATATCCGTGTTAGGGCTGGTTTGTGATAATATATTAATTGTATAGTTCTGGTAATAACAAAGACATATACTCGGCTATTTCAAATATATGACGATTATTTTAATGGAATTTGTTACTGTAGTGACATATACCAGGAAGATAATGTCTAAAAACTATGTCATTTTAAATAAAATATCACCTTTAATGGTAATAAAGAGACTCAACACTCCTGATATGTCAAGATAAGTAATTCACTGGTGACTTTAATATACTGTATTGTTGTTTTGGGAGTTTGTAAGTGAACATTCCATACAGATGAAGTTTGTTGTTTTAGAATGTTTTTGTGCAGAGGCAGCCATATGTATTTAAGGAAATATCACTTTGTGACACTAATTATACGAATTTGTTAAATATATTTTAATGCTGTCAATGACACAGTTGTTTGTGATTGATATGATATAAGTATGAGTTAGTTCAAGTTTTGTTTGTGTTATGTAATCGTCATATATTTGCAATGCTGCATTGGAACTATTTTCTTGCGGAGTGTTACCCCTTTGCTGCGTTAAGCATTTATATTCATTATGAGAATTAAACGTAGCTACTCGTTCAAATTGTAACTGATATAACAATACGTTCACTTAAAGTAATACAAATTTGACCGAATAACTGTAATAAGTGCAGTATCAGTATCAGCCGCATTGTTTTGAGTGGTTTCAGCATCAGCAGCATTATTTCCATTCGTTGAAGCAATGCTGCGGCCTCGGATGTCTATATAAAGCATGCAACCGAACGTAATCACCAGCTGCACGTTCTACGTTAGAAAACAATCTTAATTTTGAAACTGGAAAACACTTTGCAAACCAAACATGGAACAGACTTATTACAAATAATAACACTTCTAGTCATTAATAATAGTGATTCACTTATTTCACTAATCATTCAATCTACAGTAAATCATTTGCTTCCGAATATAAGCTATAAGGAAAGAAGCTGGTCGCTGCAGTTTTTTATAATATTATATTAATAACTCGTGATCTACAAACAATACATTTATATACTAACGGTTACACGCTTGATTTCTTAGCCTCGTGTATGCGAGATAATAATTGCAGGTATATATTTCCCACGCACGCCATTATAATATCATTATAAGACCAGAACTTTAGATACCTGGGAGGTTTCAGGCAATGAATTTAAAACTGCTTTTCAAGGATGAAATAGTTGGTTTAATCGCTGGAGCCATCCTGACAATGGGAAATAGTATAAATAGTCGAATACTGGTAACTGTCTTAGGGGTCTTTCGACTGGACCACCAAAATGTAAATCGTCACCCTCCCTTTCATCCTTTTCGGCCCCACCGCCCTTGTGAAAGTGTCGTTCCTTTTGAATATGGTTGATCAGTTCGTACAGATTGAGGCCACTAGACTTAGGTTTGGTCTGCGTACTCGTCCTCCAAGTGTTAATCCTTCTTGTAGGTGTTAGCATATGTTGCTTCTTCAATTATTCGTTGCAAGTTTATTGTGTGATATTCATTTGTTGATAAAAACATGATTTACGCTACTGCGTAAGATAAAGCATATTCATCGTTAGTGCTCTTATCGTCGGCTATTACTTGGAGACTTGAGGCCACGGCATATCCGTGTATTCGTTAGTGGTATGAACCTGCTGTGGGCGATGAGTTTCATCTTCACTTGCTAGCCTCCTACAATGTATGTATAAACCAGATTAAACTTGTACATTTGTTTTGTACACAACATATCTGACATAAATAAGAATATATGACAAAGTCCTATGAGCATTGCAACATATACAAAACTCCGAAATGGCACAGAACAAAGGTATTTCACATGTAAGCCGAGCGAAAAGTAAGAACAAATTTGTGATGAGTCTTTTAACGAAAAGAGCAAGTTGCTGCTATTAAAAAAAAACTTCTAACATAAATCCTTATAAATGTTCGATTATTGGTTTTATTAAGTTCGTAGTACACAAACGTTTCCAATTAATGTACAGGTAAGAGGATAAACGAGTCATGCATAGTTTGTCAAAGATTGTTTTAAAAGTTGTTTTTACAAAAACGTGTATAATTTGTATCATTGTATAAATCAATTGATAACGCAGACACCTTAAGTTTGTTCACAAATGTATGTTTAAGGTATTTAATATCGTAATGTATCTTTCGAAAAGCGCAAATTGATTAGACGAGACCTAAAGATTTAATACCAATATGGCAAAATTGTAATCAGTCAGTGGTTATACTAGCAACATTAGATAGAAGTCCCCGTATTGGGTATCACATCATATACGTTCCTTACTTTGCAAGTTTGCAAGTCACGAAATATCAAGAGTTATGTCATTAAAAAATATTTCAATGGCACTAACCTTCTCAGAAAGAAGGTAACTACCAATGAAACAATTGTGACAGGAACAGCAACTGCAGCCGGCATGCTAGATGGTTTATCTGTGGTATAAATTAAAAAGGAGAGACTTTAATGCCATTGTCCATACTTAGATAAAATACATTGTAAGGAAGACCGTTTTTTCAATTGTTACGATGCATTTCTCAATTAATACAAACTTCAGACCTTTTTTCATTGTTGTCAAACTGGCTTACATTAAGTACTCCACTTTTGAATTTAACGTGTATATAAGGAGCCTTGACCTTAATCCATTTAATCCTTGCTTGTTGTAAAGAAAATAGCAATACATGAAAACATACTAAAACAAATTGTTTATTGTGATTTTTGACCATTTAATTCTCAGTTAACTTTTTTATACACGGGTGTTATTGAATAAAAAATTACAACCAGGTAGTTTATTGTTCACTAAAATTGATTCTTGAAGAATGATAAGAATATGAAATAGAAAATGACTTGATTGCCAGATACTTGTTTTTACTAGGCAGTATTTGTTAACTTGTTACGAAAAATAGTATTTCACTGGTTTTAATTTCTTAGCTCGACTTGTAGGGACCATGTATGTTATGCCACCTACAGTACAGTGGCAACTATACCAACCAAATTCATTTGGTAAATAGTATGAATAACAAACCCATATAAAGTAAGATATTATTTAAAATTGACCGTTTCATTTTTCTATTTTGACGTCTTCGATTGATGTTGTTGGCATAGCATTTCTGGAGCCCATCAAATGAAACGAACAAACCGTTAGATAATTTTACACATTATGTTTTAAAACTTAAAAAATATTGTTATATATTTAAATTAGTATTTACATTTTAATATGTTTTGCAACATGCATTCAAAAACATTCGTCTTCAACATTGTTGTAATCAATTCCGTCATGTCGGCTATCCGGAAAATGACACGATTTCAGAATATTTGCCTTGGCCTTACCAGTATTTCATAACTTGTTTCGGAAAAAAAGTATTTTAGTGGCTTTGATGTCTTATTTGGACAGGAAGGAGTGGCATGAAAAATATATATGTCGCATGTCAAAAAGTATATTCTACAATATGTTTTGCAAGAGGAAAACGAATATAGTTTTATGAAATACATTTTTTTACAATATAGTAAATAATAAACAAGAAAGACCTTTCAAGCGCTACACATTCCGCATGAATAGCATTAGCCTTAAAGCTAGCTGTCTAATTCCAGCACAATTTCTGAATAATATTATTTTGTATTTGTTTAGTTTGAGATCGAGCACTATTGAAAACGTACGGTTATTTACATTAGGCCTTCATGTATGACAATGGCGTTTGAGCTAGCACTGTTGCCATTGTATACAGGTAAACATTTGTTAAAAAAAATCAAATTCTACCATATCCTTTTGAAGTTAAACTCTTACATTTTTTTTAGTATGATGAAAATGTCATAAAAAGTTTTTTGAAGTTCTTACCCAAAAAGGTAAATTAAATAATCACTTGGTTAAAAATGACGTTTCTTTTCATCCGAAATATACACAAATAACTTAATTTGACGTAACACGATACAGTAACCGCGTTATAAAAGGGAAGAAGAAATAAGTGCCATGAACAAAAATTATAAAGTTCTTAAAAGTTTTTTTTTTTTTTTTTTTTTTTTTTTATATATATATTTATTTATTCGTTGTTATGGAACATACATACATATACAATATAGACAGTATACATTTACAGCATACAGCTCTATAAAAAGAGTCATATTAAAAACTCGTTATAGTATTCATATAAACACAGTGGGAGAAGAGCAAAGAAAACACACAAAAGTAAGCAAGCAAAATCTAACAATTAACACACTAACTAACAGATAAGAATAAATGGCTCTGAGAACTAAATGTATGTCTTTTGAATTATTAACAGGTGATTCCTTTTATTTTATGTGTGTGTTTTTTCTATTACATGTAGCTGTATACCTTTGTGTTATGTATATGATGGAGTTTTTACTATAGTTCTGGTGTGCAGTCTGCGTTTTGGTACATGTATGTATACTTCTTTTACACAATGTTGCTTTTATTTTAGCCTGAACTAGAAGGGAATAATAAGGTGAAATTGGGAGAGAGTTTATAAAGTTGAAATTAAGATAAAAACAGGTCAAGGTTATTAAATTTGTGGTTTCTTAATATTTTAAAAGTGTAGGATGGTAAAGGAAAGTACAGGTACAGCTGTACTTTATGGTATGGTGGTGTGGACCCAAAATGGGTTTATCAATAAGTAGTTTGCCACAGTTTAAAGATGCAAATCAAGTTTACAGAATAAATACACTGATATTAAGGAATTAAGAAATGCAGACTTGCCAAGTGTTTAGTTGGCTTTGTGTATAATCTTTGTATAGGGTTTCCAAATGTCTTCTAAGGTTGTGATATTTAATGATATTGTTGCAATATATCTATCTACTTTATGAAATGTGATTAATCTATTTTTGAATTGCTCAATGGACGGTTTTATTTCTTTCATTTTATTGCTATATAGGAAGTACTTGGCCTGCAGCAGTATTATACTCAGGGCTTTATCTAAGGACATGCTACCAAATATTATATCTTCCAATTTAAACTCTGGTAAAGAAAGATTGCATTCAGTATTTATATAGAGGTGCAGTTGACTCCAAAATTGTTTGCTTGTCTCACAATTCCAGAATAGATGAAGTACTGTCTCTGGATTCTGTTTACAAAATGTACATCTATCATTATTTTTAATTTTCATTTTTGACAAAAGATAGTTAGTGCCAAGTATTCTATGGTTGATTCTGTATTGGAACCAGATGAGACTATGCTCCTTTGTAATCTTAAACACATGTTCATATATAGCACCATAGTTAATATTTTCATTAGTATGTTTTGTTAAATCATTTTTCCATTTTTCAAGAGATGTAGGTGTCACATTGTTCTTTACTAGTGTCTTATAGATGTTACTGCAGCCTTTATCGTTCTTTAAAATGGTTGACAAAGGAAGTGGTAGTACTGGGTATTGTTGTTTTTTTGTCACAAATTGGTTCATTCTAAGATATTGTTTGATTGATGATAATAAACCATTATATTCCAAAAAATTTGTTTGAATATTATACACGTTTATTAATTCCTTATATGTATAGATTTCCCCATTGTCCTTGATAACATCTCCAAGAAACACAACCCCTGCTGCAAGCCATCTTTTAAAGCAAATACTTGTACCTCCGACCTGAATATCTGGGTTGTGCCACAAGTAGGTTAAACCAACATCTTCACTACTGGTAGGTATTTTAATCTGGGTTAGTATTCTATAGATTTTAAGAGCTTCCTTCCAAAAAACATTTTTTCCTTGTGTATTTGAGATTTAAGATAGTCTGGGCCAAATGTAAACATACTTTTTATTGCAGGACATATGTTATATACTAGATGTGTGAATTTGCTATCTGTTTTCAAAATGTTTCTGAACCATGTAACTTTCAGACTTTCTATAAAATGTCTAAGGTCAATTATTTTTAATCCACCATACTTATAATCCTGTGTTTAAGTTTCTCTTTTAACTTTATCATTTGAATTACCCCAAATAAATTTATAGAACATATTTTTAATACAAACTATTTTTTGTTCTGGTGGGCTTGGAATGCACAATATTAAATGATTAAGCTTTGCAAGTGCAAGTGACTTTATAATTGTAATTTTTCCCAAAGGTGACAAAAGTCTTTTTGACCATTTGTTCAACAGATTTTTTATTTCTTCATTTTTTTGTCGTAGTTGATGCAAACCATGTCTGACAGATTAATAGAGAATTGTATTCCAAGGAAAGTGAAATTTGAGTTATCCCATGACAAGTTATATTCCGGACAAATTGGTGTAGTATTATTTTTGCATGATCCAATCCATATTACTTTGGTTTTATCCATATTGATATTCAAGCCGGAGATATTTTCATATAGATTTATTATCTGCATTGTTTGTAAAAGTGATTCCATTGAGCCATCCAGTGTGAGTGTAGTGTCATCAGCATATTGACATATTTTAAATTCCATGCCGTTTATATTGATCCCTTTAATTTTCTTATTTTCCCTTATCATGATGGACAAAATTTCTGCACAGAGAATGAACAGGTAGGGTGAGAGTGAGTCCCCTTGACGACAACCCCTCTGTGGGTAGAACCAGTCAGACATATGGTCATTTACCAATACACATGACTCTATATTGGTGTAGAAGAGGGATATCCATGTTTGTATTGATTGCCCAAAATTAAACAATTCTAAAACTTTTCTCATAAATGTCCGTGATAAGGTATCGAAGGCGGATGCAAAATCAATCAAAAGAAGCAGTCCAGGAATGTTATATTCTTCTGTATAAAATAAAATATCATAAAGTAATCTTATATTTGTCGCCATAAGCCTGCCCGGAATAAAGCCTGTTTGATCTTCATGAATAATTTTCCCCAAGTTTTGTTTAATTCTTGAAGCGATGGCTGATGATGCAATTTTATATGAGACATTCAATAATGAAATAGGTCTCCAATTCTTAAGGAGAGTTTTATCTTTATTACCTTTGGGTATACATGTAATAACACCTTGTTTCTGAGTTAATGAGAGTGCTCCAGTAGAGAAAGCATAGTTAATAGATCTGACTAGAAAATGTCCTAAATCCTTCCAAAAGAATTTTAAAAATTATACTGTGAAGCCATCATTCCCAGGGCTTGTATTATTTGCCATTTTTTTTTTTAAACTTGTTTGCATTTCACTTAATGTTAATTCTCCTTCCATACCTATTTTGTCTTTTTCTGAAAGTTTTGGTATATTAATGCCTTTAAGTATTTCTTCTGAATAAAGTGGTTGTTCATTTTCTTTACTGTATAAATTTTTATAATAATTCTTCGTTTCATTTAAAATGTCGTGTTGTGTATCTAAAAGTGTTCCATTGTTAGATATAATCGAAGTCATCAGTTTTGAAACATAGTTTCTATTTTCTAGGTTGAGAAAATTTTTTGTTGGTTTTTCTCCTTCAGAAATCCATTTTGCTTTAGATCTTACAAATGCCCCTTCCATTTTTTTCCTTCTTATTTCTAATAATTTTCTCTTCTGTTCTTCTAAAAACTCATAATTAATGTCTACTTGTTTCTCCAATTTTTCTATTTCTTTTAAAATTTGGTTCTCTTTATTTATTTGTTTTTTCTTTTTGTAAGAAGCGTAACTTATACATTTCCCTCTGATATTAAGTAACAATGTTTCGAAAAAAAGTTGGTCATCAATGGTAAATTTAATTGAAGCTGGGTTAATGGCATTTATATGTACAGTATTTAGAATATCCGATGCATACTGAGCTTTAGTTTCATAAATAACTTGCTTGATTTCATTTATAAATTCTTGCTCTTTCAGTAAGGAGTTATTGAATTTCCAGTATGAAATACCTTTTTTAAACTTTCCAAATTTTATAGAAATCAAAATTAAAGAGTGGTCTGAGCGGTAACCAGGTAATATTTTTGTTTCAGTTATATCTGTGTAAAGATTATCTGAGATAAGAAAATAGTCTAGCCTAGCTTTTTTCACAGGGTTCCTTTTAAACCATGTATATTCTCTTTTTTCTATATTGTTTTCCCTCCAGCAATCTACAAGACCATACTCTGTCATAATATGTAAGACCTTATCTCTTGAATTGGGGTTATTTATATGTAAATAGTTAAATGAGTCAATTTTAGGATTAAGAGTAAGGTTAAGGTCTCCTGCTAAGATGAGGAGATTGTCAGGATATTTACTCAATTTAGCTGACAAGTCCTCATAAAATAATGGATTATCTTTGTTAGGCCCATAAATATTTACCAAAGTAATATCTCTTCCACATATTTTGCAATTAAGGATAAGGAGGTTTCGTGCCTCATCTTTTTCGAGACATTTAAGTTGAAAATCAAATGTATTGTTTACAAAAATTGAGACTCCTCGTGATTGACTACTATAATTGCTGAAGAAACAATCGTATCCCCACTGCATTTTAATAAAGGGTTCATCCTCGATTGTAAAATGAGTATCTTGTAAATTGAATATTTTCTGCTTTTTAAAAGATCTATTACATCATTTCTTTTTGATTTGTCACCCAGACCTTGTGCATTCATTGATATTATTGATATTTTGTCACTCATTTTTATATGGGGTTCTTTACTTGTCTAAATGTGTTTAAGTAGAATGCAGATGACACTTGGGTACCCTAGATATGCCTAAAACAAATTTGTGATTGTTATATTTGTTTACATTTGCCTGTACACCATCCATACCACCATCCTGGATATTAACTAAAAACAATTCCTTAATTGCCATTTGAAAAGGAAACCAATAAAGGTTAATGCAAGTGGTTGTGTTGGGGAGCTTTTTTTATACATGCATTGTTTATCCGTTAAATGCTGAGCTTCAATTTGGTATCTTATTACTAAAAAATGAAATGGGTGGAACAAGTGTGTTCGTCCTGAATAGAGAGATAAAAAGACATATGTTTTCTGCAGTGCTTCAAAAAGAATATATTAGAAAACATGTTTCTACTGCAAAGAAAATGAAAAAACTTAAGAATGCAAAGTCAAAAATAAGTAAAAATGTAACAAAAAAAACAACAACCCAGATCCAAAACATTATTTTGTTCTTTCAACTAGTAATCAGTGTAAAGTAAGCAAAAAGAAACTGAGCTTGATAAACGGGAAAAATACTTGACATATTGTCTCTTCAAACAGTCAACAACATAAAAAAACAATAATCAAATAAACACAGCTGGGACAAGTGTGAACAACAAAGGTGAGTAGGTCAGATTCTTATCTGAGCTTTTTATATAATAAATAAAATAAGCTATTTGCTTCTTTATCTTGGTATAAAGATAAATTGCAAAACATGTTATAGGCAACTTCAAACAGGGCAGTTACAACCAACACTCAGCATGCTCAAACCTTACATACAGCACCATCCTTGATTGAAATACCCTCCTAGGGAGACCAATCTGAAAAAAAAATAGATAGGAAACACAAAGAACCGTGCCCAATGGGTTGAAAACCATTAACTAATTTGTGCATTCCTGTATATTATTTATATTCTTGGGTATAATTTTTAACACTACCCAGTATATAAGTAATCAGTCATCTGGTACTGTTAAGCGACAGCTAAGAAATGTGACCACCCTAACCTACAGTATTGATGTTAACAATATAAACGAAGCAATCTGTTTTATTTATAGTTGCACTGACCGGCCTTATGCATATGATAAGACCATAAAGGTTCTATAATCAATCGTATGTTAATTTTTCATACCGTGATCGAACATTCTTTCAAATAGTCTGTTTTTTATGAAGATTGTTTGGAAAACACTATCCGTTACGTGTGAAGCAACCTCGGGAGCGGCCATCTTGATCTTTGTCAGTCCAACGCTCTCAGTTATTACAGACACTGTAAACAGCAAGCGTTTAGATGAAACCTGCAATCAGAATGGGGATTCCGGGGATTCCCCAGAGGGCGTGGCGTTGTTTATAATTATTCAACTGTCAAAGGTCCAGCGTTTGTTCCTTGTTACTGCTTTTCAAGCCGACGAATGAGAGATCTCGTGTAGATCATAAATTATCACTCACACACGTTTATTTCAAGATCCAGCGTGATAATTAATATATTTATTTTTTTAGTTTAGTGTATGTTTTTTTTCAACATTTGTTTATATATACAATCTTGCTTATAGAGCTAAACGATAATGTTGTCTAGATCGGTTTTGCTGGCAACGATTATTTTCTTTTTGTTTTTAGTAGGGCTATTATTTTTCCCTCGTCCGACCAGGCCGACTCAACTGTTTCATGTCTAGATGTCCGTTCTAGAAGTTTGGCGTTTTGAAGTGTCAGATCTTCCCTAATGACAATCTGACTGTTCTTTAGCTTCCTACGTTCTTTAATCACTCTCTGTTTTGTGAAGCGCGACACAAACTTACAAATTATTGGTCTATTTGCCTCTTTGCTGAATTTTCCCAATCTATGCGATGCATCTATGTCAGAAGAGGATATGTTCAGCTGTAGTTTGCTGTTCACAAGCTGCACCACTCTCTGTGCTGTCTCTAGCGACGATTCTTTTGGGTCTCTGTCGTCCAGGCCGTAGATACGGATGCTATTTTTTCGGGTGTATTGTTCCAAATTATTTATTTCATCTGATATCACATTTATTTTTAGTTCTCTTTCTTCTACTGTTTGTTTCAATCTGATGTTTTCTTTTCTCAGCTTTTCATTCTCGGTTTTTATTGAGTCCAGTGAGGTTTGCATGTCAGAGATGTTGTTTTGGATACCTTCTACCGTATGTTCCAATGTAGTAACTGACGTTTTTAATACGTTAACTACACTGTACACGCTCTCTAGTTCCTTCTTCAGTTGAGATTTTAACTCACTCTCTAGATCCTTCAATTTTTTATTGAAAAGCTCTGTGGTGATCATGGATTTAAATTTTTCCTCGATGTATTCTTGCGAGGCGAGACTGCTTAGTTTTTCATAGACCCCCTTTAAAGTGTCTTCCACGTCCCTGTTTGGGTGTATTTCTATTGGTTGTTTTGCCTGGTCTATTAAAGTTTGTGCAGCACTCGTTTCGAGCATGACACCGTTTTTTAAAGATCGAGTATGGTCAGTGGTACTTCTATTTTCTGCATGGAGTTCATCCGCGGCTTTTGCTCTAGTTTTTGAGTTTGCCTGTAATGACGGTTTCTTTAGCGGCATTGTTGATTGTGGCGACGTGTATTGGTTATTGGTTTAGACGTTGGTGTTAGCTTACGTATTGTAAAAAGGTTCTACTTACACTTGAAAAGTGCAGTGAGATCCCACATGCGCACACAAGGATGTTAAAGTGCGATTCAATATACTTTAACATGTCCTTATTTCGTAGAAAGGATTAATACCGTACGATTCAATACACCCGGTATATGTTTAACACACATCCAGACGCACATCCAACACGTAATCCTATACAGGTGGTAGAATACAGGTAGTCCGCGAAGCTCGTGCACAGGTGTTTTGAAATTTGAAATTTTCCTTGGATATGTCAAATGGTTATAAGTCCATCTCCTCCATACACAACTCTTGAAGCTTACTCCATTGTCTTCAAAGACACTATTTCTCTGCCTAGCATCATAAACTTAAACTAGAAACTTAGTTTAAAGTTGGAAAAAATACCTTTTTCGACAGAGCGAAGAGAAAGACAACCCGAGTAACACCTTGACCTTGACCTCCTCTTAAAAGTTCTTAAAAGTTGTTTTTGGTTAAATTAGCGGGAAATATTCCGTTGTATAATTTATTGTAGATAAAAATATCAACACTAAGCTTATCGAATACAAGCTGATTTTGGTCCGTTTACATTATACTTAAGAACCTTTTTATCACTCTTTGGTTTCTTTGAAGGAAGGAGCACAGTTTCGTAATTTGTATTTTTCTGTAGACGTATATACATATCATACAATTATAAATATAAAAGATAAAGACTCATTTCACTATGTAAGCAGTCAGCAGTCAATATATTTTAGTTAGGTTTTTAGAAGCATTTGACCGTGAATGCAATAAATGCATAAATATTTATCTCTTACTTATTCAATATGCATATTTTTTTCTGTTACAATGGCCTTATTCCCTACACAAGGCCTTACCTTGACAGTTAAATGAAACCACCTCCAGGTCTAAGCCACATTTGTTGGGCATCGTTGAGGTAACGTTGACTCTGGTTACATTGCTGAAACAGTGTTAATAAATAACATTTTCAACGCGTTTTTGTACTCCGGTGAAACAGTTATTTGTTTCTTCTTGTTACATCAGTTGTTTCCATTTCCCCAACTACTCGTGCTATTACACCTGTCTTCCCTGTACACACTGATGTTGATCATAGGTGCATAACACTGAACATCATTTATTGTAGAAGTGCACAAATCTGTGTTAGTGACTGTGATTCTAATACAACACAGCACTCTTTCTAAAGAGCAGACTGGATTCCAAAGAAAGTCTGTAAATCAATCAGATCAACGTCTTAAGATCAGGACAAAACAGTCAGCACAAAGTTTGCCTTTATAAACAAATGTACAATTACATTGGTCTTATCAATTTCTATATTGATTGCTGATACGTTTTATATTTATTTACGCTTCCGTAAAGGGAAACTATTACTATAATCCTATACAACATTATAAAAAATGTTTGTTCAACCAGACCACTCTGTTTAATCCGGAGTAATTAACTCAAAGTACACCTGCACACTGTTTCAATTATTTTAACAATGTAAAGGCTTGTGTCAGTGTTCGTGTATTTTCAGTAAATCAATACTTATATTGGTTTATCTTTCCTTGTTAATCATGATTTTAACAAATGATAATTTAAGGTCTTTAGGTGTGTTTATGTGAACAGAATGTGTCGTCTTTTCTTAGTACTGTTATCATTCTTTGTCGACTTGGACTGGAGAAAAAATGCTGGTTAATAATTTAGGTTTTATCGTGCTGCGGTACATAAACCCTGATTCCTTCCTTTGCATCGAATGTCCATTATGGTTTCTATGTCAATATTTTTTTTTAAAATCTTACGCAGTACCACCCTAAAACACTCTGCTCTGCCTGTTACAAAGACCTACATGATCAGATGCTAACACAAATTCCAAAGAAAACATATGACGCATGTTTGAGTACTTTGTTGATGATACAAGATTTAAAGTGTGTTGTGTAACCGTAAAAGGTGAAAACGTCCTATGACTACGTCCGTGTATATATTAATATTTGGACTACCACTAGAGAATAGCACACATTGTAAATGTACAAAAACAATCACACATTACTAAGATAAAGGAAATATAAATATTACAACATTGGAACGTAAGTCGGATAAAGGACCCACTAGAGAGCTTAGACCTGATTTATAACAACGCATTGTTGTATCTTTACAAGTATTAGCCAATATTCTTTTTATGTTATTCTATTTTCAAGCCGACCTTCTTTATTTCAAATGACCATTTGTAACACAGCCTGTTCTCATTAGGGTCTATGTACATGATCTTGTAAGTTTTACATTCATATTCAGTTCAATATGCAATATTATAATTACTCTATATTTTCCATTAAGAAAATGTGTATTCTTTGTATACGATTACTCAGCGACGAAAGGAAGAAAATATCGTATGTTACGTTAACGCGTCACACGTCTTAAATTTCCTCAGTTTACATTTTTATTAGTTTTTAATGCGAACAACTGTAACAAGGAAAATAAAACACGAAACCTTAAATCAACACAAACTGTTTATATTGTTTCCT
The DNA here is from genome assembly GCA_007844125.1 of Sinonovacula constricta. Lineage (NCBI taxonomy): Eukaryota > Metazoa > Mollusca > Bivalvia > Cardiida > Solecurtidae > Sinonovacula > Sinonovacula constricta. The sequence continues at coordinate 61,557,546 of CM017556.1, forward strand.
TGTCATTGTTTTAATATGAATGTAACGTTTCAAGACATTAAATGAAATAGGCATACCAATTGTAAATAATGTGAACATTGCATTCATGCCAAGATTTACAAAAAAAGAAACTAAATTGCAGCGCTATATAAAGTGTCATTATTATCGCAATAATTCATCGAACAAATAGTTTTACTTGCAAAGCACAGCTTCCGTTTATACCTTTCATACGCTGTTATACTCATTCTCTTCAGACTCTCAGACACCGTCATTACATATCTTATAACACGTTTTCTCTTTCTTCAGACATTGCCACAAACCTTCGTTCAATTCATTGTTGCATTCTTTTTCTGCACGCACTGTCTTTGCCATTAACTGTCACACACTTTACTTTTATTTCATTCAATATGTCACAAAGCGCCCACACATTTTTTCGAGAATTCATTTCATATATTTTGACACCCGTTCTCTCTAAATCATGTCAGAACAAGTCTCTCGAAACAAACTCCTCTTTTCTTCAAGCACTGTTAGATCCCTTCTCTAATATCGCAAACCAAACCCTACAAATAATGTTATACCATTCTCTCCAAGATCATCCAACATCAATTGTCTCCAAACAATGTCACACATATACTCTCCAAACAATGGTACACTGTTTCGCTCCAAACCCTTGTCACACCACTTTCCTCAAAACAATATTAAACCATTTCTCTCCAAAGAATGTGACACTTTTTGCCTCCATCTTCAAACACTGCCAAATGACTTCGCATGTCCCAACACTGTCAGCTACAAACCTATTAAAACTGTCGAAATCCGACACAAGTACACACAATTTTCTCCCAACTCTGGCTTACACGTTTTCTAACAGTAGAATCACACATTTTCGCAATACTGTCACACACATGTTCTTTTAACCTATTCCAGTCATCTTCTGCTAACACTGCCAACCCCATTTTCTCTCAACACAGTCATACAAACTTCCTGCAAAGACTGCCATTTCCCAAGACTGTCACAAAGTCTTCCCAGCAATGTCACACATTTTCTCCGGCGCTGTCACATACATTTTTCCCAATACTTTCACACGCATTTTACTTTAACACTGTCACACTCATTTTATCGAAAAGCTGCCACATATTCTATCATAAAACGCACATTTGTTCGCAACATTGCTGAACACCTTTTCTCTCAACGCTGTCAAACACATCTTATGTCAATAGTGGCAAACACGTTTTCTTCCAACATGTCCGCCATTTTATCCCAAACTTTTTACACTCATATTTGTATACACTGTCTCCAATATGTGCCTCAATGACCTAAACATAACCTCTAAGAAAAAAGTTATACATGTGTAAAGAATCATTTGTTTATAAAAATAAAACTTCCGAAAACATCTCAAACATATATGACATATACGCAACTTTGTAAATTATTCCATAGGGATCTGCAGAATAATATTTTTTTTCTAAAACCGCCCACACCTAAATTTTTGGCAAATTGCTTTTTTCAAGAGGTAAACAAATTGTGTTTTTTTCTTTTGCAATGAGTTTGTTTTTAACCCTTGAAATAGACAATTTGCCGAAAATTTAAGTATGAACAGTTTTTAAAAAAAGTATATGACATGCTTTTGTAAAGCTGATAGAATCATTGAACTATGGAATTGGTACCTACCGACAGAAAGTGTCACAAAGTCTTCCCAGCAATGTCACACATTTTCTCCAGCGCTGTCACATACATTTTTCCCAATACTTTCACACGCATTTTACTTTAACACTGTCACACTTATTTTATCGAAAAGCTGCCACACATTCTATTATAAAACGCACTTTTGTTCGCAACATTGCCACTCCCATTTTTTGCCAACACTGTCAAACACATTTGCTCTCAACACTGCTGAACACCTTTTCTCTCAACGCTGTCAAACACATCTTATGTCAATAGTGGCAAACACGTTTTCTTCCAACATGTCCGCCATTTTATCCCAAACTTTTTACACTCATATTTTATACACTGTCTCAAATATGTGCCTCAATGACCTAAACATAACCTCTAAGAAAAAGGTTATACATGTATAAAGAATCATTTGTTTATAAAAATAAAACTTCCGAAAACATCTCAAACATATATGACATATACGCAACTTTGTAAATTATTCCATAGGGATCTGCAGAATAATATTTTTTTTCTAAAACCGCCCACACCTAAATTTTTGGCAAATTGCTTTTTTCAAGAGGTAAACAAATTGTGTTTTTTTCTTTTGCAATGAGTTTGTTTTTAACCCTTGAAATAGACAATTTGCCGAAAATTTAAGTATGAACAGTTTTTAAAAAAAGTATATGACATGCTTTTGTAAAGCTGATAGAATCATTGAACTATGGAATTGGTACCTACCGACAGTAAGTGTCACAAAGTCTTCCCAGCAATGTCACACATTTTCTCCAGCGCTGTCACATACATTTTTCCCAATACTTTCACACGCATTTTACTTTAACACTGTCACACTTATTTTATCGAAAAGCTGCCACACATTCTATTATAAAACGCACATTTGTTCGCAACATTGCCACTCCCATGTTTTGCCAACACTGTCAAACACATTTGCTCTCAACACTGCTGAACACCTTTTCTCTCAACGCTGTCAAACACATCTTATGTCAATAGTGGCAAACACGTTTTCTTCCAACATGTCCGCCATTTTATCCCAAACTTTTTACACTCATATTTTATACACTGTCTCAAATATGTGCCTCAATGACCTAAACATAACCTCTAAGAAAAAAGTTATACATGTATAAAGAATCATTTGTTTATAAAAATAAAACTTCCGAAAACATCTCAAACATATATGACATATACGCAACTTTGTAAATTATTCCATAGGGATCTGCAGAATAATATTTTTTTTCTAAAACCGCCCACACCTAAATTTTTGGCAAATTGCTTTTTTCAAGAGGTAAACAAATTGTGTTTTTTTCTTTTGCAATGAGTTTGTTTTTAACCCTTGAAATAGACAATTTGCCGAAAATTTAAGTATGAACAGTTTTAAAAAAAGTATATGACATGCTTTTGTAAAGCTGATAGAATCATTGAACTATGGAATTGGTACCTACCGACAGTAAGTAGTACGGTTATAAACGTTATTAAATATATAACATTTTACACCTTTGTTCAATATGCAGATCCTTATGGTAATGAAATAGGGGAAACGTCTAATACAGAAAGCATTATCTTATATTGATATACAATATACCCAGCAATTACGTAATGCTAAAGTTCAAAGGTGCTGGTTGGTTGGTTTCCTCTATAACCTTGAAAAAAGGAAATACTGTGTGTGCTTTTAATAAATATTCACTTGAATGAATAGTTGAATATTTAAAGTCTATGTGTACTTGTATTAACAGGAATTACATACACACATTTTTTATCAATCATAACGATTTAAATAGTCTACAAATAAAATTTGTAAATAAATAAACATTGCTTTTTTTGTTTGTTTGTTTGTTTGTTTGTTTTCCAAAATACCCTTAAACAACGAAGCTTATTAAGAGGTGGTTAATTACAATCTTAGCGTTTTACGTTTAACATTATGCAAAATATAATATAAAGTACAAATAGTAGTTAAGTTATGTAAATAGTGTGTATGAATGCATTTTTTCAACATGACTCTAACTTGATCTTCAAATCATAAAAGTGTCGGTGTGCCGTTAAACCCAAAATACAAAATACAAATCATAAAATGCTGTTCCTGATTTCAGGTGGCTCAGGTATGATAAGCATGCACATTTTCTTTAATTTTCATTCATCTTACCATTTGTTCAAGTTAACTAAAACCTTATTTTATAAAAAATACAGCAACATAAGCAATTTTAACAAAACTATGTGTGTGGACATACGTGGTGGGGAGGTTATAATTAAATGTACTATTATTAGTGTTGTTTTATAATTATTATAATTATTATTGTTATTATTTTTATTATTATTATTATTATTATTTTATTATTGTTGTCATCAACATCATCATTACATGTATCATCATTATAATCATCATCATAATCATCGTCATCAATATCATTGCCAATGCAAAGGGTCCCAATTATTGGCATTCGATTCACATATATATAAATATTGGAACTTAAGAAAGAAATATAAATCTACATTATTTTCTCGGTTCTTTTCAAAATCACAGATATTTATTTAAATGAACTACTTCCAGTTAGTTAAAAAAGATAATTAATTCTGAATTCATCTAAAACCATTTGAACACTTCTAAAATAAAAAGGATTTCCAAGAAAGAGCTCACATATAAAAACCCTTTCACCAATTTATTTTTGTTGTTTATTGTTTTGTTTGTTATAAGTTTACGCCATTGTCTTGTTAATTATCTCTGCGTATAATAAAATATTGTATTCTTTAGATTTTAACATAATTCTACAGTTGAATGCTAAATAGCATTGATTTTCATTTAAACTTTCGCGGGCGCTTTGTTAAGTCCTGAGGTTCTTGGCAATTTAAGTACTTTAAGTACAATTTAACTACTTCTAATAAGAATAGTTAGAATGACAAAAACAAATATTCTGGCACTGTTTTGTCTTTAAACAATGAGATATTTTTTGTTTACCTTTACGCTAGAAAAAAATCTCAAGCCAATATACACTACATAAACATCATAGCTCTACAATTATAACCAAGCAATGCATGACCAACGGTAAATATATGAATACGTACTTTTACAAAGTCATCAAGAGCATGTACATAAAGGCATATAATCAGTTTTGCAACACTGTCTAGTCTTGTAAAATGATACATGTAAACTTGCCTCTCTTTTAAATTTACAAATTGTTTAAATATAAAAAATAGATAATGTAACGTCAAGGAATGTCAGAAGAGTCCAGAGATGTCATCCTAAATGAGGAAAAATAGAAAATGTAACATCACCAAACTGGTTACTTTGTTGTTTCTTTTTCATCTTTCATGTATCAACTCGAAATACATATTATACCCGACATTCGACTGAAAAATCATTAATCGTTTAATAATGTCAAATAAACAATTACCATGGAATTATCATTATTTGCATGAAAGTAAGCTATGTCAGTGGCAAGCAAACTAAGCAAACGCTTTTAAAACTGTTTTTCTAGCACGAAGTATTTGTTTGTGGTGCTTGAGCAATCATTTGTCTGTTCTTTCACCACGGTAGAATACTCGTAGTCGGTCTGTGGCCCTCCGGCGGCGATGCATACATAGTCCCCTTCCTCTCTGTCATCCGCTTCATTTTGACGTGTATGGTCGTAGTTTTCCTCGTCCAAACGGCTTGACTTCATGTAACTTAGTTTACTTCTATCGTATAAATCTGGATTGCCATCTTCGTTAAGAATGTGGGTGATATGTTTATGATAATTATTTCTACGGAACTGACATGTGTCTTGAGTATTAAGATGGTCATACTCGTCCTTGCAGGTGAACTCTTCAGTTTTGATGAAAGCCTTTATCTGTGCATTGTTTGTGTTCCTTTCCTTTGACTTTATTTTCGGAGAATTATTGTCTCCTTTGGCAGATTGATTGTAGTGAGTGTTACATTCTGCAATTTCAGAACAGTAATGGATGGTGCCGTGGGATTTTGCCTTTCTTGAGGGAAAGTGGTTCGGAAGAAGGCCCATAGACTTCGCAAGTGAATCAGGGTTTTCGTTGTCGCTGTGACCACATTGCGAATGATTTGTCACGTCGTTACGGGGAAGTCTCCTGCAAGGTATTATATTTCAATAAATATATGTCAATGCTTATGAGGAAGATATACCCTAATTGCAACTTCAATAATAGCATAACCCAAAGCGTAACTATGAATTCATAAAGCATTAAGATGGAGAGTCTACAACGACAAATGCTATGAAATTTAGAGATTCCATATGACACTTGACCATTAGACATTTCATAGAAAAGCTCTAAAATAGCACATTAACCACCTAGGTAGATCTGAGCTCTGGGATTTATGAATTGCAACTGTTGCATTGGTGTAAACTTAATATGAGCATTAGTTCTATTGTATTTAAGTTTGCTGTTACATAGATCTTGTTTCCGTCCACTAGTGTCGAGTTTCAAAATGGCAAGTAAGAAGCTAAATCCGCCAATATGAAACATCGTTTTACCTATTATAACAACTGTATTTATATTGATTATTATTGTTTTTTTCTTATTAAAGGTAAGTGACACTTACTTTTTGAGATAGACCACTGTGACAACAAGTAGAGCGACAACTATGACAGTCGTTACCGGAACAGCAACGGCAACGCCAGCATCTGCTGAATCGTCTATAAAGAGAGTAATTACCGAAGTTATAAGAGTGAATAGCATTGTGTACGATTTATATGGTCATAGAGGCTTAAACAAAAAAAAGGAACCGTTCAACAACCAAGGTCTGTTAATATTCAATTTTCAGATCCAAGTGGCTATCTACAAACAGATTTAATGTATGAAAATGTTAAAAATGAGTACAAGACGAAAATGCATTTTTAAGACATGTGAAGTGGTGAAGAAATGATTTATTAAAATCTGGAAAACAAGGGATTTGCCTTTAATGTATTCTGCTATAGTGAATTTTATTATGCTTGCAAATTTATATTGTCAACGAAGTATCACTTACAAAAACACTGAAATGTAATAGGTTATGGAATATTAACAATGAATTCTTACTACTGTGAAAACAATATTATAATTGACTACCCTATTTTAGATATGTCGATTGTATGAAGAAAAAAACTTATTATAAGATAACATGGCAGTTGGCCCGCTAGATACATATTGGCAAATGGAGAGACAGTAATAAAGCTTTAGTTAAGGACAGGAAGACTGTGCCAATGTCTTGAAAGAATAGCATTTCAATGCTAAGTATTTGCTTTGTTAATTCTAAGTAATTGTTTCATTTTCAAGTCCTGATGGCGTAATCAGATGATGTTACTAAATCATTGTCGAGGAACATTAATGTCACTTGAAACTATTTCTTTCCCGCTGCTTTCAAAACTGTACATTATTGTGGCGTTAATATAATACAAAGTTCAAAGTTTGCATAAATTACACAATCGTGAAAATGGACAACTTCGAATTTTGTCATAATAGATAGATAGATAGATAAATCGATAGATAGATAGATAGATAGATAGATAGATAGATAGATAGATAGATAGATAGATAGATAGATAGATAGATAGATAGATAGATAGATAGATAGATAGATAGATAGATAGATAGATAGATAGCTTGGGTTGGGTTGTCCGTCATCGTGTATGGACTTGCTGAAGCATTGTTTGTTTTTTATATAGAAAAATAAATATTTAGTGTCTTATATATAGAAAAAATAAATATTTAATGACATTATTTATCGATTCTGGAGTTACTTCGGATAACCTGTGTACAGTGTTAAACCAAATAGGATATAAATAAACATTTTAAAAAAGTTTACAACAGGGTTTTATCCATGCTCAAAAAAGTATTTTCACAAATTTTTCAATGAAAATGATATATAAAAAATCTAATTATATGTAACCTTCTCAGTTTCCTTTTAAGTTAAAAAATAAATCACGCAACTTAAAATTAGTTCTTACGGAATCTTGACTTAAACGATCAGATTAATTACGAGTGATTTTGTCAGTTTGTCGAAGGTCTGGGTTATAACCGTAATTTATATTTAAGAAAGATATTATTTTCGCGATGATTAAAAGCAATTCATATACATATACAATACTAAAACTGTATAAATATATATATATATATATATATATATATATATATATATATATATATATATATATATATATATATATATATATATATATATATATATATATATATATATATATATATATATATATATATATATATATATATATATATATATATATATATATCCCTCTATCTGAACAATGCTACATAATTGATTATATAAGTAACAGCTCAACCTTCACTTCACCGGTCATATATCTTACCTGAGCAGGTGTATGACACCACAACCAGTTCCAGACCGTTACTGTCAGGCATCGATGTTACAAGGAAATTAGGTGTTACGTTACGGAAACAGTTGATTGAGAACGATTTTTTCAGCACTTCACTGTTAACCCATGTCACATTAATAAGTAAGCTCCTGTTACAACAGCTATTGTTACTCCCACATGCAAATAGATTATCACAATTATCCTCGTTGTACCCTTTGTAAACGGTCACCTTGATGTCAGCCAGGTGTTCAGGACAACATGGAACGTCCGAGCGTGGTGCAACACATAGACCTGTGTTGGTTTTACCTTGTTTGAGGTAGCACAGTTCATTCTCTTCGGCATTGCAACATGAAAGACCCATAACGTAAACTGAAACGAAAATGAATTGATACGTTATTTGTATTTTTAAGACGGGGTCCAATGCAAAGGCTCTCAATGCTCAACTTAAAGTACAAGTGTAATACTTGGTCTTTGTAGTTTGATTGTAATGGTGCTACTTCCTAAGAGTGTGAGAAGAACCACAAAGCAAACATTTTCCGGATAATATAATTAAAAGAATTTCGGATTTATTATCAGAAATAACTATTGGTAATCCACACACCACGTTTAAGAAACTCAAACAACAAGCTGTCCTATAGGGAAACTGGGTCAGAGTTTCAAGACGTCACTGACTTTTACTAACAGCTTCTGTAAGTGTTCCCTTGAACTAGCAGAAGGAATTGGCGCATCGCACTTTTCTAAGAAGACATTCGTGTAAACTACTAATTTAGGTTGTTGGTTTTGAAATTGTATTTGTATAATTAATGAGGTATGAAAATGATTTAAAAATATTCTTCCATAGAAAGAAGTAAAATATATCTTTAACCATTCAGAAACGTTTGTGCATTCTTTTATCTTCCTATACCGTTTCGGTTAAGTTGGTAAAGTCGGCACTATTTGTTTTGAAAGACATAGTGTCGATTTCACTTCTTTAATGAGACAATATATCTAAAATATATTTTCGCGACTACTTTTCATACCACGACATAATTTATTTGCTGTGTGTGTTACACTTATTCAGAAGTAAAGGTGAAAATGTCAAATATATTTTAAGTGGGAAGAAACACTAGTAGAATGCTTACCTTATGTAAAATAAATGTAAGAGGTTGAATTTTGACGTAGCGTCATGGATTACATAGCACTGATTCGACATTTAGTTATTGCATTTACCTAAATGTCATATATAGCATACAATACATTCATTTAGCCATTTTTGTGATAAGTTGCATGGAAAGTTATGCTTATTCTTTTAATATAAGCGCGGTATGTCACTAAAGGCATACTTAGTTTAGGCCAACAAGATGCTAATTGCAATCCCAACCAGATTGCTGCTACACCTGCTGAGCGTATGAACTTATAGTATCTATTTACTTACTTAGTATTACACCTACCTCTCGTCTCAAGTGATAAAAGCTTGCTGCTGGGATGTTATCAACGCTTTTTAGAAATGAAATAATTGAATTGCTTGCTTGCTTCTATAACAGTGGAATCAACCATTACTGTTTTAGACACTATTCTAATCCTGTTAAAAATATAATAAAATAAATAATAAAACAATCATATGCTGATTGTAAAAGAAAATAAATTGTGGGAGCACCGGATAGGCATCTGCACATGTAAAGGACATGAAGGAGACGAAACCTTGCTTTCATAGGTAATAAAGCTGCTGAAACTATATATCTTTGTATCCATCCCAAATTACTTTAATTAAATGTGTAATTGACATCTTTAATGATTTCTGTCAATACAGTTAGATCGAGTATTCAAGAAGATGGAAAAAAACATCTATTTGTCTGCAACAAAGATTCCTCATTCACAGACAGCTCACCCGGGCTATTCAAAATACCTTAGGCATTACTCGCTATCTTCATGCACGTCTTTTCGTCACACACGTGTTATTGTTACTACTATGTCTACACACGTACCCAGTCACAACTCGCCGAACCGGGTCACATTTTACCCAATTCAAAACGCACAGTTTTTACCCTCTGCATAAAGGACTCCAAGGTTTCCTCCAGGCTTCGCCCAGGTCAGTCACGTAAGAGCCCGATGCACTTACTTAAAACTCTTCCAGAAAACTCAATTGTAAAGTCTTCTCGTTGCGTCGCGGTCTCTAACCTGTAACGTTCAGCATCTCATGTCACACTCAAACTGTGTTGATATGAGCCCAAGCTAGCCAGACACTCACTTGTCACGGACCTCCCTCTTCTCGAGACACTTTGACAGCTTCATATATAAAATCTCGATGGATGCCTGTCCATCGTGAAACCTTAGCCTATCCCAATGGCAGAGCAAAAAAGCTTTGCCCGTGTATAACCAACTACTACTGAATAATTTGAAGTTGAGGCAGGAACTACCAAAATGTAAAAGGAATAATTTGCTGCAAATGGTTCATCACAATATCATAAATGAATAACAACAAATAAGAACAAGTATTAAAAATCCAATTACATATCAAATTACTCTTATGATGCATAACAATGTAAACGTAAATTTTCAATCTAAAAAAAATATGATGTCTTCTTAAGCAGCAAGGGTGGAAACTAACCTGCTCTTGTATTTTATATAACACCGATACGTATTAAAGACCAGGTAATATGCAAGCATTTTACACAACAATACTGTTTGGAATATATTTAGTATTCGTTATTACTTTAATAGCGCACCCGATTCTAATGAAAAGGATTTACCCTCGACATTTAATCATAACAAAATTGTAACATAATGTATCTCAATCTTATCAGATTCGCTTTTTTATCAAATTTACTTAAAACTATACTTTTTATAACCCAACAATATAATATAATCCGAACAACGTAGATGTTTTCAGTCCACACACTTAAGTAAGTGAGTCGGTGGCGGCAGAAAGAAATGGACGATGAAGTCATCGTCGAGAATGCTACGACTGCGCTGTCCCTAAGATAAAAGAAGCATACACTGGTATCGACAGATTTTTTTTCACCCAGTGCGTATAATGGTTCTTGACGAAAAACAATTGAAAACAGTGTTTTTATCAATATAAGATCGTACAATAAACCTCGTAAAGACGTTACATAGCATGCGAATCAAACTGGTCTAATTTCACAACAGCTCTCGCATGCACATTGTTTGGCCTTCTGCCTACGTCAGAAGTTTTAAGTAGCCCATGATTTAACAATGGCAACACGAAAATTGTTCTTCGTCCAATGATTAAAATTAAACAAAATAAAACAAACAAACAAAAATAAACATAAAAAGCACTGAATGAAATTAATGAAAATGTATATTATTCGGTTCAGGTAAGGTTTCCGGTAAATTCCGTACAGCCCCGAATCATACGCTTGAAAGAAAGGTTTTTAAAATAATGTGTAACATTGATTTGTAGCTACTAGTTATTTATATTTTAATGAAATTGCAGACATTAGTATATAAACATGGTACTTAAAAAATAGGTCTTGCAAAGAGGAAATAATGTTCAATATGAAGTTATAAAAGACATAAAAAATAGCGAGTTTACAATTCATGAACTTTAATATAAATTGCTGTTTGGGGTGGCTTTTGTAAAATCGTTCAATATTCTGACCGTTGGTTTTCAATACGCCTTTAAAATATATTAATAACAAACACACATGGAAACAAAAAACGAAAACATTATAAAACTAAAAGAATATGCTATTATAGCTTAACTACGTGTACTTTATGCAGTTTCACCTTAGGATAATGTACAATGTGATGTATATTTTAACCGATGTACTTAAATCTTTGATAAGAGTTGTTAGGAATTTAAAGATTTAATGTCTGATCATTTTTACCATAAGATGAATGTCTTTAAAACACGATAGGCCGAATCAGAAAGATTTCTAAAAAAAACGAAGTTAAGAGACTTTCGGAATATCAACAGAATATTTAAAACGATGATTTGCCATAGTCATAGAGAAACGGAAGAGTAAATATTTACCCAGATGAATAAGCAAAAAGGATAAAATCCTGTTGCTTGTCTTCCAGTCTAGTTGCTCCATTTTTTAATGTTTCAAGTACAGTAATGTGCTGTACCAATCCAATGTCAAATGATTACGAATATCCGCACAGACCAGCATAGTAGAATGATATCATTTATGAGTATGCATTTCCTATTATGCTGAAGAGACATTTTGTCCTTGGTCACGTGAAAGTAACTCAAACAATAGTGAGGGAGTGAGGTTTCATACAAGTTGCAAAACTGTCCACTTCACTTTTCTTCCTTTTTATAAAGACCTTCACGTCTTTTCAAGATAAATAACAGTTTATAACAAATCTTTCTGATCATTTTTAACATATAAGAGTTGAAGAAGATATTGTATTAGGTTTATTAATTTTAATTAATATCATATAAATTATAGTTTATGTGTTGTAAGGTTTTTGTTAAAACTTAACCTTTCCATAGTAAAAATAATTTTTATGAATGAGATCAACTTGTATAATAAATCGATTTGTACGCACGCGACCTTAGTTTGTTAGGCAAAATAAGAATCAATTGTTTACTATACGATATAAAACAAATTGGACAGTGGCTGTTGTTGTTATATGTCTAAAGTGATAAATGAGCACACACACACACTCTCTCTCTCTCTCTCTCTCTCTCTCTCTCTCTCTCTCTCTCTCTCTCTCTCTCTCCCTTTCTCTCGTTCTCTCTCTCTCTCTCCCTCGTTCTCTCTCTCTCTCTCTCTCTCTCTCTCCCTCAATGTCAAAAGCGGTAAAAAAGCAGCATTTTTAACGACACAAAAGGTTCTAAGACAATAGAAATATATTATGAAGTAGGTTTTCAATATTTTTGCATTAATCATCGTCATGTCGTCATATGTGGTTATGTAAATTTCTCCGACACTTAGATAATATATCTTTAGGCAAACAAAAGTATGTATCTCATTTTTTGTGAATGAGGTGTTACACATATCAATTTAGAATGCTCTTTGTTGTATAATTTTTAAATTCAAAATATATTAAGTACAGGATAAATATTTAAAAAATACATGAAACAGAGCTATATTGTCTACTGTAAGGAAAAGGAGGAAAATGTACATTGCAAACCATCGTTGAAGTATAGCCTATCTACACAAAATAATCTGTCGAGGATACATAATTACAAACCTGCAGGGTACCAAACATAAAAAGACTGTAAATTAACACGGCAAAATGTTGCGTTATCTATTTTATTATGTTTTCGGTGGTGTTAATTTGACACTTCTGTTCAACATACTATGGTGAAAAAGTGGATATGTCGAGTAGTAAACAAAACTAATACATTTATATTTTAATATAGTCTGTCGATGGCGATTATCAAAGTGTGTGGAGTGACATCGCATATAGACAGGTAAGGTTTTATATATTTGCTTTTTAATATGTGTACTTTGAACTTAATGAGGAAACAACCATACTAGTAATAGTGTATAAGCGTATTTTATCCAAGCTTTTAAATGCTCGTTGCAAATTGATTGTTGTTTTGCTTGCATACATAAAATAGATCAGCAACCGAAATCGCGAGGCTTGGTAACCTCGGCCTTTACCTATCATATTCTCGTACAAGAGCATTATTTTATGGTTAGAACTTATTTTCTTATGTTTACTCATTCCCAAAATTTGCAAATAGAATTCTCTTTCCAGTGTTTTTTTTTTTTTTTTTTTTGTTTCTTACAAAGAAAATGTACAAAGTACGACCTGAAGCATAGTTTAACTTAACTTGTAGACATTGCAAGTTCATTAAATTAAACTAAACTATGTATGGGTGAGGTAAGAAATTCTTTAAGACAACAGTTTAAGTTTATTTTCTACTCACCTTTGCGACTGAAATCAATGAAACTAATGTGATTTTTAATCTTATTATCACACTTATTTATGTACAAACCACTTAGTTCTGTTTGCTTCTAAGACACGTTGTATATCGAAACTGAAGCTAAATGACGTGTAGTTTCTGAGGAAATGTACGTAAAACCATGTTACGCCATGGCATATATAAGAAACAAGGATCACTTCATTATAAGCTATTTCAGTTTGATTACAAGCTGTTGTGCCCGGTTGTATCCAAAGTTTCATAATAATTGTCGGCCTTAAGACCTTTATATGAAAATTGAAAAACTAGCCCGCCCAGATGCGTTGACGGTTTTTTCACACTGGTGATTGAGATACTGAGAGAGAGAGGTTGAGGGAGAGAGAGAGATAGACACAGAGAGAGGGCGAGAGAGGAGACAGAAGGAGAGAGGGAGAGACGGCGAGAGAGAGCAATGGAGAGAGAGGGACAGAGAGGGGGAGGGTAGGAGAGGAGAGGAAAGACGAGAAGAGAGAGCAGAGACGAGGAGATGAGAGGCGAGAAGAGGAGAGGAGATGCGTGGAGAGGCGAGAAGAGGAGAGGAGATGCGTGGAGAGGAGAGGAGATGCGTGGAGAGGTGAGGAGAGGAGAGGAGATGCGTGGAGAGGAGAGGAGAGGAGATGCGTGGAGAGGAGAGGAGATGCGTGGAGAGGAGAGGAGAGGAGATGCGTGGAGAGGAGAGGAGAGGAGATGCGTGGAGAGGAGAGGAGAGGAGAGGAGATGAGGGGAGAGCAGAGGAGAGTGGATGGGAGAGAGGGGAGATATACAGGGTTAGCCCTTTCAAAAGGTAAAATTTACTTTGCGAATGTACATAAGGCAAAAGGCTTAGAGAAAGCTTTCGCTTCCTAATATACCCATCTGAAGTCTAACTTCATGAAAAGCTCGTGCGAAGCAGGGACGCAGCAGAAAGTATTTTCTGTGGAAAATAAAAGCACCAACGGCAAACTTGTTTATCTTAGCATAAGGTAGATCTATAATTAAAAGTCGTCCTACATTTGTAGCCAGTCAGAAGCTCTGGAAATTTAAATTCCTCAGCGATTTAATTCAATAGAATTCCTTTCTATTTTCAAGTTTACAATGAGCAAAATAGATCGATCTATTTTACTCAATAAATTTTATTTTCAACTGCGCATGTGCTACAAACCATGCATTCTAGCTTCACTCCACCGCTTGTGACGACACGTTTAAACACGTCATGATGATCGACAGTTTGATTGACAGTATTATGGGGCGTATCCATTTATGCATGTTATTCAGTTTCATTCAGTTGTCAAGTATTTCGTATGTCACGTCTGTGTATTTGTGTATGTGAGGTTTAAAATGACGTCAGAACCTTTCTCGTATGGTTGCATTACTAAATTTTAGTATGTCATCAATGGAACAGTATTGTTTTTATTGTTATCTTTTCGTTACACTGTTTGTCTTTGACAAAACACCTCATGAAATGCAAATTTAAATCTGTAAACCGGTTTACGATCGCTTTGCAGATTTACATTTGCGAGGGTTGAATCTGTTTTTAATTTTTTATTTTTTTTTTAAATGTTTAGTTACGTTTGTTTTTGTCACTTGTACATTTTACCTGCTAAATGAGCCTTTGAGCGAAATGCTGCTTCAAGATTTTTATCATTTTAGTAAAAAGTGAAAGATAACAATGCACTCGTCATTAGGAATATGTATTTTCTATCCGAGCATTTTTAACCAAGAAAACCACGTGATTATTTACTTTTGGGATCTCGTCATATCATCTTCCGGTCAATTCAATGTGGCATCTATATGTAGTTTTAACAGAAATCCCCGTTTTGCATGTTTAGAGATTCGGAAAGTTTTGGCATTTAGACAAACAACTAACTTAGTAATTAAAATCGTCTTTGCATTGATTGCAATATAAGGGGATTCATAATAGGTTTGTTCAGGCATAATATAGTGATACATGTATTTTATATAGGCAAACTGTTGGATACCACCTTTAAATGTACACTATTGTCAAATGACTGATTCATAATTTCCAATAGGAAACCCCAACTTTCTATTCCTCTATTTTTATTGTCTGTTTTTATACTGCTCACATTTACAATTTAATATCTTCCCTTACAATTAAAAACAAATTTTAAAATTACTGAAACAAGAATATATTGACATATAAATAAATGTACGTCTTTCCAATACCATAAATGAATAACAGTCTTGTTTAAGTGTCCGGTTGTTTTATTTCCTGTTTCCAGTTTGTTTATGTATGTATTGTTTAGGGAAGGTTTCACTGTATTGCCTACTGTTCTTCGCGAGACTCTACTTGGCCTAGCTCAAGTGGGTATTGTTGTGTATGTACGAGTGTGTGGGAGTAGCCTTACATGCGAGTTTGAATGTACATTATAAGATACATTGTTGGACACCGCACTTTGTATTTGGTTTATTACCATTTATAACCTTGTATAAGTGCCTCTATCTGTTGTCAGAATTAACAATGGATATATTACTCATAGAAAATAAGGATTGGTTGCGACCGAGAGACTTGTAACTACTCTCTGACGTCTCAGCGGAAACTTTCATGTCAGCTGACTCTGTGATTTTGGTGGGTTGGTAGGTCTAACTAAACCTTTGTCTGTGTCATTTTACAGCCAAAGCTATCTGGATGTCATTACAATGGCCACTATAATGCCGCAGCAATGCGATTCAAAAGGAAAATAATGACTATTAGAAAATGGGTTGCTATAATAAAAGATTAGAAGTATTGGCAGTGTTTGTTAGCAAATGTTGGCCTTACATTCTCGGGTTTCTTGCACAAACTGCGCTTGCACTTCAACTACTATAAAGAATGGTTACAATGTGACCATGTCACGACACGATTGTTAGACGAATTAGACATGGGAAAAGCCCATATGTAATATTAATTAATGTAAATCTTACACAATTATTAAAGAATGTCTAATTAATCCACCGATAAACAGACTCAATGCCGACATATATCTATGTGCGAGTCTAAATTGATGCTTACTTTCTTGAGGGCACGATTTCTGCTTTGTATCTATAGTAAGGCTTTGTATTTTGAATATAACATGGTGGCACTAGAAAATGTCCCTGTAAAATGTATTCCTAGGTAAGATCTACTTGAGCAATATGATGCTTAAGTTAACACATTTAACTAAGAAGTTGTCAGTTTATGCCCTTTCTGTCATATTGCAATTCACTGTTATTTGTAAAAGGAATTACAAAAACACATTAAACGTGTATGTTTGTGCCTGCGTCTAGTTGTTGGTCAATTTGAATGTATAATGAAATTGACCTTAGACTTGGTGACTCTTTAGTTTCTAAACAACTTCATGCAGTTGATTTTTATTAAACGTTATTATACCTAATAGTTAAGTGTATTGTTAACTTTGAATTTTAACCTGGAACAGGAAATGAGTACATTTAACCATTTTAAAAGTCAAATGTTGCATGTCTATATTATTTCGAGTTCCGGTCGGAGCAAAATTCTCCATGTGGGCATGTAGGGATTTTTCAGCTAACTTGCAGTGCGCCGATGGTTTGACACATGTCTTGGATCGTTATCCACCACCAATTAGCTAGAGGTCACCAAAATGACCATGCGTGTGTCGGTGCGAGGTAAGAAAAGCAACCAAATATACAAACACCATGAATTAAACAACACGATCTATCATGAATGCTGTAAGGTTTCTGTTAAGAATGGATAAATATGAGGCAGACTTAGGAAATGTTGGGTATTTCGTTAACTTTTTAGTAACTGGAAATGTTCTTTTACTGTTAAAATATCGTTTGGTATCTCATAAACAGAATCTGATATCTCATTGATTGTCTATTATTTTTTAATATATTCTTTAACAAAAAGAATAACTGAGATACTAGCTCTAAGTTCATACACATTTTTCATGTATCTCTGAGTAATTTAACAGGTAGGATTTCTGTTTAAGCATATAAGCTATTTCGCTTGAGCATGTTGGTTTGACAGTATATATATATATATATATATATATATATATATATATATATATATATATATATATATATATATATATATATATATATATATATATATATATATATATATATATATATATATATATATATATATACAGTTTATTGTCTGTAGACGTATACGATTATCACTTTAATGTTCTTAATCGAAGCAAAGACAACTTCACGACTCACGCCAGAAAAATACCTTGTTTTGGAAATAAATCTAGGTTAAAATAATAAAATCATTTGGTCGATTAGAATCCTGCTTCCATCGCTTGTTTGTACTCCTTTGAAATATGTTCCGGTATGGTCCCGTTACAACAGATTTCCATTATCGTTCCACGATAACCGGTAGTCAGATGCCCAGGACAACAGTAAACATTCTAATATATTTGCTCAAATAGGTCGGTATGAGAATCATGTTATTTGATGTAGCATAATTAGTTTTTTAGCACTGCAGCATGATAAACTCTAAATCAACATTAGTAACATTATTAGATAGGTGAATAAGAAAAGGTCAAACTACCTCTAGACCAAGGCAAACAGGGTTATTATAAATGCGACAAAACCACAGAGACGAGACCTAATACAAAGAAAACCCAGCAGTTAACGCCTTATAGGGTATTGTTTTGTGACTAAATGTATAAGCAGCTTCTATTCTTAACACCTGGTAAACTTACAATCTTTACAAAGACTAAATCACAATACTACTTAAGAATAACATTAAATATTGACCTAACCAAATCATCGGTGTGACAACCAATTTTGTATTAATGGCAAGTTGTGTGTTTATATATAGCAAGTACACAATCTTAAGTAAAATGCATGGCCTTTACAAAAGATGCGCTTTTATATGAACTTGAGATGTTTAATAGTTATTTTGCGATTGGTTGATAATTGATAAACAAATATTCGGATTATAATGTTTATCATTGAAAAATATAACAATTTTACTAGCATAAAGATCACGCTGTTATGTATTAAATGTTAAAAGCAATTCTCACCTAAAACACAACAAATAATAAGTTATATATAAAAACAAATTAAAATAATGAATCAATTATGTTCAAAGCAATTAAATTGAAAGCCTGTCGGATCTTTTAGTAAGCTATAAAATTGGTATATGATCATGTATAGATACAGAATAAAAAAGGCATGATACGCTTATTGAGTTGGTAAAGTATTCAATGACCTTTGCGCACTTAGAAGTCCACATTATAGACGTATTGCTCAAGACTCATCATGGATGGTTTTCTATGAAGTAGAAATCCAGGTCAATTTAAGTCAAGACAACATTTATCCATTAACATTACATAAACCACAGCTGTAACATTTGCACTCGCCACGTACGCAAACAATCTTAAAACTAATTATCTAACAGGAAGTAATTGTTTAGGGCGCTTGAAACATCTTGTTCGCCTTGAAGAATACTGATCGCCGGCCTGGCGTTCTTTGACGGTGCCGCAAACATGTTTGTACCCATCATCCGTGTCATTCGCCTTAGCCCTGTCAGCACCACCGTTCTGATGAGTTTACCAGCTTTGTGACTGTGACTGTTCATACTCTTTGTGTTTGGGTGTATCCTGCTAAGCAATATTGACTTAGTCATCCTCTCCAGACGGATTTTGTCTTTAATGTTAACATTTGTAATTCTTTAGTAAGCTATATGATTGTTAATTGCTCGTGTAATTAATCACAACCAACGACGGCGTGATAAGCAATTTTAGGTGGGAAACTACCTATTGACCCTGACGCGACTAGATTTAATACATAATTGCCCGCAAGACTCATAATAGGTGGCGGTTTATAGATTATAAATGTAAATTTATGACGGGAAAAATATCCATTTACAATATATGAAGTTCAGCTGTATCATTTGCACTAGCCACGTAAGCATACCATTTTAAAACTGTTTTTCTAACAGAAAGTATTTGTTTACAACCCTTGAGCCATCTTGTTTTTTGGAATGGCCATCTTTGCAGAAGTGGGTGGTGTGTTCATATTCTTTGGGTTCCTGGGACTTCAGTGTATCCTGGTTACCAACATGATCATAATCGTCTTCTCCGACCGGATCTTTGTCTTTCATGTTATCATTTGCCGGTTTATTGTTCACTGGCCCTTCTACTTGCCCTATCGTTTGGTATTCGTCTTCTTCTGTTGCGAAATCTTTTACGTATAAGTTGTTGTCTTCTAATTCCTCATAAACTTCGATAGTGCCTTGTAGTGTATCCACGGCCAAAGTTGAATTACAATCGTTTAGGTGGAGACCCGGATACATGGACACCAGACCACTGAATGAGTTGTTGGTCTGAACATCTTGAGGCTGGCCTATCGCATCTTTATTGGATGATTTTCTGTACCTGTTTGAAAGATTCGAAATGCTGTGGCAATAAATCATATAAAGACATACTTCAATATAGTTACCAAAGTTATTATACAGTTGATCTTTAAACAAACCGCTCAAATGCTAACTATTCGATTAAAATTTAAATCAGCTATTCACTTTTCATTGAGCAGCTATTAAAATGTTTGGTTTATTGCTGGAATGCAATTGCTTTATTGCACTTTGGCTTAAGAAAATATATTGAAGCATTGTATGACAAAACGGTTGTGTGGGAGCGATACTAATTTCGAATTACAGACTATTATACAATCCTGTTTATTTCTTTGAGAGTCTATGAAAAAAGCTATGTCTTATCTGTGAGTAAAGAGTTGTAACTTTTATTTAATAGACCCCTTTCCAAAAAAAAAATGAAATACGTCTAAAAATACTATTTTTCATATCCAACATCACCATCCATTAATAATTAACTGGTCGTATAAACAACTATAAACTGCCTAAATCAGTCTTCTCACTTTCAAGTTACACGTTCTATTTGAACATACACAAAAATCAAGCTAAACAAAGACATGCAATTTGCATCGATTACACAATTAACTAACCGATAGAACTCCTAACATTAAACTTTACAATATCGTTTTTTAATTCTTTATTTACAGTACACACCTTCTCAGGTAGACGATAATGAACGCAACCGCAGCAGTAACTACTACAATCGTCATCAACACAGATACTGCAACATCTACGTTGGATGAGCTCTCTGTTGATAAAGTTATAACATCAGCTCTAAAAACAAATTCAGTTGTGGGTTTCAAAAGTACAACTATATTAGAAGAAACTCGTTGAATAGATAAAATATCCATAGCCATAAAATGGCCATGGTAAGTAACTGTAAAGACATTCGGCTGTGAGCACCTGGAGCAGTTAAAGTATATTTCTAAATGAACTGGTGCAATGTATGTCATTGCATTACTATGAAATAATAATTAACATCTGTATGCATAAATTGTTTTCGGGGATTCTCAAAACAATGCTTTAAACGTAAGGTGATGATAGAATGTAACTTAAATTGCAACATAACAAATAATTTTACATGACAATTTGCATTTGGTAGTGGTATAACGTATCTTTAAAAGGACAAAACACATTCTGTATTGGTAGGTAAAAGGCAACTATACATAGAAATGAACAGAAAGTCTTCAAAATAATGGATATAAAGAGTCTGCTAAAGAAATATACCGGTGTAATGTAGCATAATAAATATAAATAAGAAGATAGGACATACACACGGAAGTTATCATAAATCACGAAGTAACAAATCCTTTATTATTTCCTCGATAAAGTTATCTTAATCAGTAGCGTGTAGTAAGCCTTTATTTTCTATTTTCCTCCATTTTATCTGCGTCTCATTTTAAATAGAGAAAGAACTGTAAAGCAAAACTAATTTAAATTTGTATCTGTTGTTGAAGCGTCCTTCCTAAAACATTGTTTGCTCAGATGTCTTGACTAAATAATGTGAATTAATGGTGAATAATATTTTGTTTTCACTATGATAGGTGGATCCTTTCAAAAAGACAGGCTAAAGGTACATGTGATAATATTATTTACATAGTGTGTTTTTTTGAAAGGGAAAATGTGGAACCATACACGAATGGAACCTTTTGTAGATATATAGACTTCAACAACAAGAAAAGTGCTGGCCTTGTTCGAACCATTCAATAGATAACGAAATACACGCAGATATAAAATAAATAAAAGTGTAGTTTATAGAATAAAAAACAATTAGAAATGACTGACTCCTTACATATTCTACATGTTCTATTACTGTTTATAACATAAAAAGAAATAAATTACTTCTGCTGTTCTTTCAACTTGTGCTTAATGGGCTAAAACCGATTCCAACAAAATACCTGTCGTTGTATACTGTGTAGTTTGGGATTTCGTAGGAGTGTTCTTGGTGGTTGCCAAATCTGCGAGCATATTAATTCTACAAATTAATTTAAAGCTTTTATGACTAAATATAAAATAATTGTTTAGCCATGTTTTAGTACATTTTATCGTATACGCAGAACAAAATAAAACACTTACATTTTCAACGATTATGGAGTTACTTCAGATAAAGTGTGTATTATGTATACTCGAAAAGGATATAATTAGACTGTTAAAGAATGTTGTCATACAATTTAAATTAACTTCGAACCAAGTTTCGATAAAAATAATCAGATAAGCCTAACGACGAGTGTTTTGCAACTTGTAAATCCCTCTTTTATAATCGTACATTCTATACAAGCAGACTATTGCTTAAGTGATGATTAAAAACATTGCATATACAGTTGTATACTAAACATACTCTCAGAAACTTAAACAATGCTTTATGAAATAGAAATGTAACCAACTGCTCAAATTAAAGAAATGCCTTACCTGTGCAGCTATATGAAACCACGATCAATTCCAGACCGGTATTGGTAGGCACCGATGTGGAAATGAAATCAGGGGTTACATCACGGAAACAGTTGCTTGAGTGAAACGATTGTTTTAGCGTCTCTATGTCTATCAGTGACACATTAATAGGTAAGGTCCTACTACAACAGCTCTTGTTACGTCCATAGTTATCGACATTATCACAGTCATCCTCAGGGTACCCTCTGTACACAGTCACCGTGATGTCAGTCAGGTGTTCAGGACAACATGGAACGTCTTTGCGTGGGTAAACACATATACCTATATCATCATTACTTCGCTTAAGATAGCACAGTTCATTCTCTTCGGCAATGCAACATGGTAGACTCAAAAACGAGAACTGAAAAGAGACGTTTTAGTATAAGGACTCAACCAACAAAATACCTCTCATGTAATGATTACACTTAACTTTTAATACAATTTCTACAACGGGAGTCTAATGTTAAAGGTTCTAAATCTTATCAATTCAAATAAAATGTAATACATAGACTCTGCTTTAATTTTAATGGATCTATTTCTTAGAAACCTCAGTCAAAAATACAAAATTCATCAGATGTTAAAATAATGTTCTGATTTATTATTAAAAGTAACTGTCGGAAATTCACATGCCACTTTTAAGAGCCACAAACAATTGAAATGGACTTGAACAACAGTTCAAGAATGTCAGCGACATTACCATACAGATACGTTGGTCATTACTGCACATGCTACCTAAAGCAATTGGCGCATCGTACTGCACTTGGATAGTTGTTTATACTCCCTATACTCTCCTTTATTTTTTGTGTATTTGTATAATATTTGCACTATAAATGACGTTATAACGGTAACGTTTAGAACTGCGATTAAGTACAGAGAAATGTATTGTAGGATTTATTTAGACTATTTTATGCATTATTACATCCTTACATGTTTGTAAAGTTATTGAAAGTCGAAGCTTTCTTTTGAAAGTTACATCGTCGATGTCAGTATTTAACAAGACATAATATATTTAAAGTATAATTTCACAACATAATTTCTTTACAGAGTACGTAAGCTTTCTGTGATAAAAACGCTACACCATGCGTGCTTATTTTTAAAAGACGTATTGCTCAAAATTGCAAATATGTTTACGTGTAACTATGTTGCTTATGTACAATCTAATGATACGTAAGAGATTACGTGGATTTTGACGTAGCGTCAGGGATAAAGACTTCGAGATCTGTCAAAGAGTTATTACATTTACTTAAAATCTCGTATATAGCATAACATTTCTATTTTGATAAGTGTTTGAGATAAGTAGAATGTAGAAGTGATTTTGTTCAAAGCATACATTTCCGATATGCGCGGTTTGTCACTAAGAGCATACTTTCACGATCTAATGCACAACCCTGTTATACGTTAATTCGCTCACCTTAGTGTCAAATGCTCCACTATTACACTAGAATTACATCTACAGTTGTTTATCATATAACTTTTTTAACATCGACATCTGCTTGATTAATACAACATTAACCGTTCGACTGGTGATGCTGAACGTTATCAGCACGCCTCACATATGGAAGTGTATTTCTTGCTTCCGTCCTTACCACAATTGAATCAAATATCATTGCTACCACAATTATAATACTGTCTAAATAATAAATAAACATCTGCCGATTTTAAAAATAGATATAGTATATTAATTGTGGTATAACTGGAAAGGTATATGCACATAATTATTGTAACATGTCAAAATAGAGGAAAGAAAAAAAAAACATGTAAGGGTAGCCTGCAAAATTAATCTGTAAAACAATAGAGGTCAGGTCTTTATCTCAGATCACTGCTTTACGACTAGTATCGACCCATGTGCACGACCATATACTGTCTTGAGAACGTGTCTACTTATAAGACAGGCAACAACAGTATTTTCTCCACAGTACAGCTTAAGCTGACTTATAAACATATGAAGAAGTTTTGTTGTATACCTTAGCTATAATGGGAACAGTTAGACAGTGATAGTGTAACCAATTTGATGTAAGGTATTTGACAGGAACTTAATCTGATTTATAATGTGTATAAGACTAGGTGATATTTAAGCATTATTAACAATAGTACTGTTTGCAAGTAATTCAAATTAATTGATTTTAATATTTTTATTACTCTAATACCGCACCTCAACTTTTAAGATTTTAAGGTTTTATCTACAATTTCTACTAATCAGAGTCGCGTGGATATTTACTTTGTTTAGCCCATCGTCAGCATTTATTATTGGTCAAAAGTGAGGCACCAGAGATACGCCATTAAGAGATACGCAGCGTTATGGGTGGCATTACAATGTTTATGATCGTGTTCATTATGACATATATTCTGATGAAATGGTGATTGTTTTTTGTTGTTGTTTTTTTTGTGTTTTTTTATGTTTAAAATTACCTTCTTCGAACCAAGGTACTAGTGGATAACACAGTTTTGACAATTATACCAATGACTTACTAAATCAATAAACCCATGTAAAAATGTGTGTCAATTCTTATTTAGCTAAATATTATTTTATAGATTATTTTAACGTTGTGCCGCTGTAAAAAACATATGTTTTATTAAACCATCAATTGCGAACAGAAGCTTGTCAAAGTTACTGAAAACTATACTTCTTGTAATCCAACAGTTGCAAGGTTAATGATTATCTGCATTTAAATGGCTTTAACGTGCAATTAACTCAACGCGTTGCATTGGCGCGAACGTACATGGACGTCTGGTGTACTCTAGCGTAAAGAAAAAATCCATATTCGACGAGCATCATGATAGTCCTAATATATTGTTATTTTCAATCTTGGCACGCGTTCATATTGATATATATACATATGCACACACTTTCCTAATTACTACCTTGGATTTATAAACATCACAAAAATTTTTAAAACGTATTTGGATTTATAAATTACAGGGATGTAATCAAATAACTTTATTCTAAATATATTTATGGTTTCCTCTGATGCTAATTGTAAATTATCACTTTTGAAATAATCTCACGTGTTATTTAACGTGAAAGGTACTTTAGCAGGAACACTGCTCTTGTGAAGACAAAACATTTTTTCATATAATCTTTTGAACGTCCAAAATCACCATTGTCCTCTTATCGAGGTTATATCACTTATGATGAACAACCAAATCTTTCAATAATTAAAGCATCGTTTTCTATTTTATGTCTTCTAAAACAGCAATATTAGACAAACATTGGCTCAAAGACATAATAAAATTCACAATATGCTATTATACCTCAATTATTTGTGCGACATGCAGTTTTGTATCAGGATAATGTACCATTTAACTATATTCGGTAACGATCTGTTATAAGAGTTACAGCTAACTGAATTATTCAAAGTTCGTTTGTTTTTAAATATAAGGATCAATACCTTTTAAACACAACATATCTAAAAGAAACATTTAACAATAACCGAGGTCAAAAGATTTTCGGAATTTTAACAGAAATTCATAAAATTTAATTATCGTTTAAAACAATGCTTGTTATATTTTAGAGAATATATAGAGTTGCTATTTACCAATGTTAAGCAGCACAATGGGAAACATCCTGCACGCCTTCCTGCCAATTTGCTTCATCTGTTTAATGTTTCGAGATAAATAAATGTAGTGTACAAATGCTATGTTTTATAATTAACGACTGTTAAGCAAATGTCCAACAATAGCAAAGGGAAATGACATTTAAGTTTGCATCTCATGTAATCTGAATGGATGGATTGTTTGCGATGATATATAATCAAAACAAACATGTCAAAACAATAATGAGAGACTATTGTTTAATACAACTTGCGAGAATTTTCTTCCTTATAAACGGAAATTAACATAAATAAAAAAGATGAGTAAACATCGAAGTACAAAGAAAAGAGCGGACATATGTTGTTTTAACATGGACATCATATGTCATACTCGTATGACACATCAGGCATCTTATTGTTATGTGTGTGTCCATC